>OU342631.1:57622046-58222046 GCA_910589415.1 Malachius bipustulatus | reverse complement strand
GGTTTTTGTGTGTGCATTTGCGCAGTGCATCCAAAGAACTCCTCCGCTAAACGTTACTTTTTTCTAATTGTAATGAACTGTTGCTCCCCAAGGGTATGCTATCCATCACATCTACTAGTTTTTTCTTCTTTGCTGATGGTCTCCGTTTCTGGGCCCCAAAAGTCTTTCTTTCTTTTCTTTTATTATCGGCAGTCCAGTATTGCTAATCCCTGCAGATATTGTGCTGGCAGTTCCAGTCGTTCCCGCCGATGCTTCGCTGTCATGGTCCGATTGAACATCCTCCATGGCAGTTGTTTTTGTTTCTGCATCGTGGTCTGTAAGATCTTTCAAGATCTTCTTTTGGCGTTACATTGCCCCTCTCCCCCAGAATCCGTGGGGCAGCCTGGCACTAGGCCAGGGAGGGATTCTAAACCTATGGTCAGACACCCCTCCTGGGTTGCCTCTGTCCTTTGTTCAGCCATCATTTCTTTTTGTTGTGTGTTTTTTGGTTCGCGCCCAATTTCGATACCTTCCGTTATTGGGAAGGGAATTCCGCTATTCACCACCCGGGAATGCGCTCGATGGGGGAAACACACAAAACGGCATAAAAACAATATGGCAGCCAAAAAAAAAACGAAAGTTGGCTATGAAAATTCCGGGATCTAGTCGGCTTCGAAAATTTTTGAAATGTCAGATGAGTAGCTCTTGCCGACTTATGTAAGCCCTCAAAGAATTATTTATTAATTTCCAATAATAATATGGCAAAAATAAGAAATCTCGATTTTACAGTTTTTTCAGGATATTTCAGGAATGGTCACAGCTCGAGCTTGGCCGAATAGTCATGAGCTAGAATTCCTGGAAGTGTGCTACGTGCTACGTCACTATCTGGGAAATACAAGCTGGCTGCATGTGCCACCGGCCGGAAAGACAGGAGCGGCACGTCTTTCACCAGTTCATGCTTACAAATCTTGCATTTAGCTAGCATACGCATTTGCATGCCTCGAATCTGTACAGTGAAATTCCTTTAGAAATATAGGCCATAATAGGCTCTTAAAACCTTAAATAATGTGATTTAGGTCATTTTTTATAATTTTATTATTGTATTGCGCATTTACTTAGATGATAGTTTACCAGAATTGATATATTGATATTGATAATGAGGGTGTCAGATGCGCTGCGACCTATTACAGATCTATTGTGCCCCATCTTCTCTGCTTCTTTGAAGAATATTCCCTTCATTGAAGCAGCCTCTCCAACTCCGCTTCCCTTAGGAATTTCAGGATTTGAAGGGGATCAAGGCCGGGCAAAGCCCCGTTGAGCTGGTGTTGGCCCAGAACATCGTTTCTTTCATGTTCTAGTGCTTCGCAGTTCATCAATAGGTGACGAGGCGTCTCGTTTTCTTCCCTGCAGAGTCTGCAAACGCCATCTTTTTCTATACCAAGTTTCCTCAGGTGTTCATTGAGCTTGCAATGACCTGTTAGGAATCCTGTTAGCATTCTGAGACTTCCTTTGTTGAGGGTCTGGAGTTTTCTCTTGACCTTTCTCGGTTAAAGTTCCCGAGGAGCTCCTTGGATTGTCTCAATCCTGAGAGGTTATTCAGTGGATTTCTCTCAGTGTTTCTTCTTCCTTCCGAAGTTCTGCCTTGAAGAACGTGTCTTCGAGGCTATAGTTTACCAGAAATATCGCAAATATATTTTATTATTTAAAATCTACGTTTCACGGTCCGCCCGCCACTGCTTACAAATATTAAGCGATGGCAGACGCCCGCGTGTCTATAAGAGAATGTTATCGATTTATTCTTTTCTGAGAATTTTGTCTCTTCATAATCGTACGGACTGTATCTTGTATGTCTTGACGAATTCACCACAAAATTGCACATCTTTTCACTAATTTAACCGACACTTTTCTCTTAGCGTTTACGAGATAGCTATGGTGCACCCTGTATAATCTTAAAGTAGGCATTTTAAAATACCACAATAATAATAAAAACGGCAGCTCAATATCCAGTTGTTTATATGAAATCAAAAATAACAAGTAACAAGAAAATTGAAACCACTCTCCTATAAAACTATATTTTTTGAGATGTAACCCTCTTCTTCCGGATGGCCATCCGGATTCACAATGGCCATAATTAAAAATTATTTTGGACTATACAGAGTGTCCCATATGAGAGTGGCATATCAAAGTTATATTTTTTAAATAGAATTCTCCTATGTTATTGCATTTTTTTAATAATAATAATAATAATAACCTTTATTTCACAAGAATTTCCTAATACTCTTACAAATTACAGGATCAAAAAGGAAATAGTGTCAAAGAAAATTTATAAACAAACTATCAGAATTAATATAACAACAAATTACGCCCTACAAAATCTCCCAAACTATATGGCTCTAACTGAACTAACACATTTACTTCGCTTAAATTGACCAAGGTCATCAATTTTCTTGAAATCCCTTGACAAGTTGTTAAACATTTTCAGATACATATAATATGGTCCCTTTTCTGTGTAAGTCAACCTATGTCTAGGGCAGGGTAATGCAAGTCAACTCCTCTCGTATTATAGGGATGTTCAATGCTGTTGGGAAATAGATTTTTGTTTTTAACCCTTAACTACGCGCGCCCTGAAATACAGCATAACTATTCGCGTGGTGTATTTTGTACACCAGGCCTAAAAACCACCATAAAACAACCAGTTTTAATATAAGTAAAACAAATAACGTAAATAATGTTTAAAGAAATATTTGCCATACAAATATTGAACAAAAAACTTAAATGCAAAAGTATGAAACAAAAAAAATCTTAAAAAAGCAGAAAATTGCACCAAAAAAAACAACGTTTTTTTTAAGTGACTACTCGCTTTCACTCATTGTTTCATCATCGTTGATAGTGCACTTCGAACAAGTACTGACAGTAGTTGCATGTTCTTTGCATACAGGTCTCCCACATGTATGACACGACATGGTCGTGCATACCCAATTTTTCTGTCTTCCGCAACAAAAGCACCTTTTTCGTATTTTTGTTGGTGGTTCTTTACACTGGCACTGACAGTGCGTGTAAACAACACTTCACCAATAGGTTAGATAGCCACCCCGGGTGCGCATGAAGTATTAAACAAAAATGGCAGCAACCATAGTTATAGTGGTGTACAAAATACACCAGCGCGAGTAGTTAAAGGTTAAAGTAAAAAGTCAAGCATTCATAAATAAATATGGCGTAAGCAGTCATTATACCATTTTGCCTAAAGATACCTCTACATGACTCCCTTGTACTTCATTTTGTAAACCACCCTGATGACACTCTTCTGCATGACAAACAGTTTCTCTAATTTACAACTGCTACCCCAAAACAATATCCCAAATTTCAATACCGACTCGAAGTTCGCATAGTATAACACTTTCAAAGTATTTTCTGCAGATAACTTTTAATGAATCCATAATTTTGCAATGTAAACGGCTGAACATTACCTGAAAAAACTTACAATATACAGGGTGAATTATAAAAAACGCCCCAAGCGATAACTCCGTTAATTTTGAAGATATGACAAAACTTTTTATACAAAGTGGCGCCGTTTATCATCATCTATATGTTGAGATAAACGCTCGATCAACACAACTTCCTGTTTAACCGGAAGTAACATCAACTTCGGGTTTTTAAATAGAACACCCTGTAAAACTTTATACTTTTTAAATGTCTGAAGAAATCTAATACAGGTGGTTTTCACCATTGGAATTTAGATTGAGCGGTTTATGAGTTATAAACAAGTGAAGATCGAAAATTTTCAACTTCAAAGCAGCGTAGAACTAGAACGGCTCAAGATATCTAAAAACGGTTTACATTTCCCTATCTTAACTTTTCACATAGTATCCTACTATGTGGTTTAAATTTTAATACAGGGTGATGAAAATTATCAGATTTTTCATCACCCGAGCGTTTATCTCAACATATAGATGATGATAAACGGCGCCACTTTGTATAAAAAAGTTTTGTCATATCTTCAAAATTAACGGAGTTATCGCTTGGGGCTTTTTTTATAATTCACCCTGTATGAGAAAAATTAAATTATAAAAAAATTACAGCATACTTTTTTGTTCTAAATTGCATGGGCTATTGAACAACGTTCGTATATTTGCAACAAAGTCAGTGGCGTAAAAGACATGGAGGGAAAAGAGACTACAATCCTGAATGTCTATGCCATTGGAAGACATCTACAACAACTGAAATAGCCAAATTAAAAAGCTTTGTTTGCTTATTGTTCATGGCAAGTTTCATCAAAATCGGTTTAAATTGAAAAATATATGATACTATGAGTGTATGTATAGTGACAGAAAAAAAATTAGCTTGGGGTCCATTTGGACCCCACCTGGTACTTGGTTTTTAAAATTTCAACTGGTATTAGGCAGTGGCGGCTCGTGATTTCCGAAGTAAGTGAAGCAGATTTAAAAAATTAAGCAAGTGCAAAGGAGGGAGGGGGGTTCCCCCTAAAACAGCGCCGCAGCCAAATTTTTTTTCCATATTCAAGGTCAAGCAATTTTCTAACTACTTACTCAGATGTAAGTAAGAACGATTGTTACTATGATTGTACCTGCAGGTTCATATAAACCCGAAACATAGAAACATTGAAAATAAAAGAAATCGTAAAAAAAGCAAGTTTTGTTTGATCATAAACATTTAAAATAAAACAAATCATAAAAAATGCAATTTTTTTTAATTGAATTATTTTTTTTTCTTTTCTACATTTCATTGTAAGTACCTACCTAACAGTCATGGGTACTAATGGGTAGATGCCTACTGCTTATATATAAGGTCTATTCGCCTGTCCTTCAAACTTGAAAACTTATCCATAATTTGTTCATAAAACGGGTTTTCCATTATTAGCTCACACAAAAGTTCTTTTTCTAGAGAAATTTTCGCTAAATTTGTGAGTCTCTCTTCCGACATGGTACTACGAAGGTACGTTTTTATTATTTTTAAGCATGAAAAGCTTCGTTCAACCGAAGCACTTGTACTAGGAAGAGATAATATTAAACATAAGAGTTTATAAGACTCTTTGAAAATGTTGTTATTTTCATGCATAATTTTCATGAAGGCATCTTTGTTGGTGTTTCTATATTCCTCTTCTGTATAAATTAAGTTTAATTCATTTTTTAATCTTTCAAAGTCCTTAAATAAATTGGGATAGCATGTCTTCAAACTATTTAATGCATCAGTAGGAAACTTTTCTGAGTATGCTAAAAATTTTGAATTATCCATTAATTGGATAAATTTAAGTTTTTCTATATCTTGAAATCGTGTTGTCAATTGGAACACAACAGTATCCAAAATTTCATAAAAAATTACTCTATAATTTCGGAAAACTTCATCGTGTGAAAGTGTAACCTTCTTGCGCCCTTCGTAGCCTTCAGTTGGTAATGACGTTTTTGATTCAGCCAAGTTGAAAATTGTAGTGAACGTATCTTCATTTCTTTTACTACTTAAAAGACTCTGAGTATTTTTAATCTGCGAAAGGCAAAAGCTAATATCAAAAGATTTTTTTTGCAACAAATCGAACAGTATATTTGCGAGTTCAAAAATATCACAAAAATCAAATACGAAGAACGCAAATTCAAAGTCATTGAACTTGATCAGAAATCCGTCACTTTGCCTCATCGAAGTTTGATCAGATGATGGATCGTTCATGATTTCCCTGAAGACTTCTTTTAAGGAATCCCATTCACTTTTGATGAGGGTTAAAACTTTAGAGTTAGATGTCCAGCGTGTTATAACCAATGTTGGTATCCTTTTGCCCATAATTGTGTCAGCCACATAAGTTCGTTTTGAAGAGTGATGAAAAAACGATGGCAAACCACCAACAGTGGCAAAAAAATATGCGAACTTTCGAAATACTGTTACAGCTCTGCTGTAACACTAAATTAAGCCGATGCGCGAGGCAATGAATAAAAACGGCTTGTGGAGCAGCTTCTTTGATCTTTGCCTGAAGGCCATTTAACTGTCCAGACATCACACTGGCCCCATCAAAACATTGACCTATAAGTTTGGTTTTGAAATTAAATTTTTCAAGACATGCTGCTACCAGATTAAACAAGGCGGCAGCTGTTCGATCAGAACTTACATCGTAGAACCCTAAAAATCTTTCTACTAGTTTTCCTCTCTTATTCACATATCTGATTATGATGCTGCACTGACATTTTTGCACTAAATCGGTAGAATCGTCCACTTGAACAGAAAAAAACAGAGATTCCTGTATTTCATTTTCAACATACTCTTCCATATATTGAGTTATGCAACTGAGTATTTCATTCTGTATTGTTTTAGAGTTTCCAGCAAACACTGAGTTGATCTTTTTATAGTGTTCCTGAATATCAGCAGAACTTATCGATATAAATGTGTCCAACAGTTCTTTAAAGTTGCCGCGATTACTAGACAACACACCTTCATCATGTCCGCGAAACGGCAGTTCTTGTTTAGCTAAGTACAATACTGCTAGAATGGGGAGTTTCATAAAACGTCTATTGAGTTCTACCTTTTCATTAAATTGCTTAATGTAAAGCCTGGAATTTTCTTTAAGACTTTAAGAGCATCTTCAATCGTACTTAGATTTTTTTCATTTTAGAAAATCCTAAAGACGAATTTTCATGTTTATGAAGAGCACGGGTTACATTTCCAAAATCATTGAATCCAGTTTTGTTCCACACACCAGATTTAACACTCACAATTAAACATGGCAAACAGAAGAGTTTATTTAAATGGTAGCTGCCACAAAGCCATTCAAAGTCCAAATACCAGGATTCTTTAAAATTACGGTTATAAACTTTCCCTTTTACCTTAGCTATCACATTTATATTTATTTGCGGCGTCGACCTTGGAGAATTCAAGAAGTCTCTCTTGTCTTCATCATTCCACCTCGAAAAAGGCGTCTCCAGTAAAACAAAAACAGAGTCATATATTGGAAACATGATAGAATAGAATAGATACCTAGATAAATAAAAATTATAGGTATATATTGTAGTTATAAATTATTATTTATGAAGAACAGGGCTACGACGTGCGAACGGCGTACGCGTCAACAAAGTAGTCAAGTATTAAGACCTGACCAGTTACAGCAAAGCGATAACTGGAACTGACTAGATGACTGAAGGAAGACTAAAAAAGAGAAAAGAAAAGGGGTACAGAAGAACAAATTGTTCATTTGAGGTGAATTAAATGGTGCAGACAAAATACTGAGTGAAAATATATCTTGACCGGACCGGCGTTCCCTATCATGAGAGAAAGGGTGTGTGGGCGCTGGGGGAACTGTTGTAACTGTTGTGTTGCACGCGCATATAATTCTGATTGAAGCAGCATGAAATCTCTGAATCACCTCCCGCTTTAAAAACCCGCAGTCAGCTGTACAGCATAAACGGAGAATGCACCCGTCGTCATGACAACCAGACGCAGAACTGTGACTTCGAAATGCTGCTTCAAGTAGTGTTAGTAGGTATAAGCATAAGCACAGAATGTATAAGTCACTTAAGTCAGTCTGTTGTCATCTCCTCATCGCGATCAGGAGTGTTGATATTATATTGCTCACTTTGTTCTGTGTGAAGAATTTATTTTATACCTAGATAGTTTGAAAATTGAGTTGGGCTGTGTTACCATAATACCTAATTATTATTACAAAAACCAAATAATTTAATTAATTCGTTTATTTACAATTCAATTATGCAATCATTAATTTTCTTAATCAAATCAAAATATTTATGAAAAAAAATTAACTAACAATTAAAAAAAAATAACATTGCATATAAAAATATTTGAAAAAGTCAAAGAAAAACCCGGCGAGCCGCCACTGGTATTAGGACTCTTAGGAAGGTTAAATGAAACATCATTTTGAGTTGAAATTTATTTTTTCAACTTATATTATTTATTAGAGGAACTACCCCTTTAAATTTTGACCTATATCTCTGAAACACCGTGTATGTGCAATTTAGAAAATTAACCTGTTTTTCTCAAAAATATGTAGCTTGCACATAGCTGGTTCTTGCACCTAGCCCCTCAATAATTGTAGGTATAGAGCTAAGTAGATCATGCATTATCAGTTGTTGAGTGTCCAGTTCACTTCATCTAAGAGCAAAACTCATTGATTGATTAAAGGCAAATAAACTCTCTAGTTACCATTGTATAAAAAGTATGTCTCTCAGAAGAATGATTTACTCGTATAATACGGCACTTCTAATTTTAATAAATTATCAAATGATCTGAAAGCATTAACAATAACAATATTTAATATGACTAAAAATGAGAAAAATTCAGCTATGTCTTGGAAAGTTGCAGTTTGTATTATAATTAGTGTGTGAGAAACAAAGAATGAATATTAAATAATATAATCTGCATTATAATTTGTATGTAAAAAAATCAGAGAAGATTAATTATAAGATTTTCTCCTTTTACTTTTTTCTTCCTTACATTTCACTCTCTTCTATTTCTTTTATATGTTTAGCACATTTATTTTGTTGTTTCTTTTTACTTTTAAGCTTAGATAAACACTTGATCACAGAGAACTCTGCCAAGTTGTATATCATATCACTGTATATCTCGCCAGTAGGAGAATATGTTGTGGTGAATAAATGCTTGATAAATCAATTCAAATTCAAAATGGCACCATGTGATTGCCAAGTGATGCTGGTAGCATGTAGTACACCCTTGTAATCTTGAAATTTCCGAGTGTAGGGACAAACTAATCAGTATAATAATCAAACTTTGCAGTAAGTTGATACATGAGACATGTTTAAGTTTACTTGCTTGTAAAATTGACGCTGATTTTAGCGATTCAAATTAGCTATGGTACTTCATATGTTTTTTCAGGGCAGCTTTATTAATCTCAAAGTTATAGTTTATAATAAACATTTTATACATACATATTGAAATAGCGCTTTTGGCTATTTTCAAAACACTTTTTCAAGCAGCAATTTGTACAATTACATAACTATTTTCTCTCTTATCTGTTCGATATCATTATTTTGGAGCTGGTTGTTTTTGTTTATCTAGGAATGTCGTGGAGCTTTTCCAGTGGTAAAATGTACATACTGTCGTTCGGAATTTCAACAGACATCTAAGGGAAATACAAGTACGATATGTAAAAAGTGTGAACAGAATGTGAAGACGTACGGCAAGCCGACTGCTTGCGAGTATTGCAATATAATCGCTGCGTTTATAGGAAACAAATGCCAGCGATGCACTAATTCTGAGATCAGATATGGCCCTCCTGTAAACTGTGAGCAGTGCAAACAAAAATGTGCTTTCGACAGACACGATGACGACAAAAAGGTAAATAAATATATCAATGTATTTAGTCTTTACCTTTTTCCATTAGATCGCCTATTAATGAAACTTTACACAGGTGGAAGGAAAATTGCTCTGTTGGTACTGCACTTTATGTTTGAAACGGGCACTTGTCAAAGCTAAACATGGAGAGCCGGAAAGAAAAACCAGCCTTAAAGTCAATCATTCTCATAAAAACAAACATAAAGAGAAGTAAGTTACAGTGGTTGTATGATATTGCAGATGATAACTTGTGAAATTGCAGAATGCGGGCACACTCTAAAAGGCCTCATCGTGTTGATGTGACAAAGCTGTCTGAAGGCGAAGGGATTCCTAACAAGGCTGCCCGCCACAATGGTCCATCTCGTGCCGACCTGGATCCCAACAGCTCAGACCATGTCATTGCAATGACTCAGCTGAAGGAGCAGATCGCCAGTTTACAGAAACAGCTTTCGCAGAAGGACTCTCAACTTCTCAACAAGGACAAACAGGTTAGTTACTATTATCAGGAAGCCCGAAATTTTTTTTGGAGATGTATTTGGAGACATTATTAGTATCCATTGATAATACTCTAACGATGGTATTTTATTTTATTACAAGAAGAATGCTTTGCTACATTTGTCATTTACTTATTTGTAAAAATAAGCTTTTGTGTTCCTGTAACGACTGCCGGTTGTTATGAAACTCACTTTCAGAATAATTTTTTTGATTGTGAATTATGTTTCGAAAATGTTCTTATCTGCTGTGTCCTTCCTGTATTTGTTTTTATCAAACGGAAGCTGCCACTTAATTCATAACTCGGACAGTTTTCATGAAAATCAATAGTTTTTGAGTTACTTAGGTTTAAATGACAGATGGACAGTGAATGAAAAATATTTATTTTCATCAGAATATCTACAAACTGCGGTAAGTAGCTAGTTGCAATCACAAAAAAAAAATTATGTCACCTATTTCTTTTAATTTATTTAAGGTTCTCTTTTTACATAAAACAAAATTCACAACACAACCAAAACATTACTTTTGTTATCTACAATAATTATAGTTTAGTAAAAGTCAAGACAGCCAGCTGACCGACCTAATTCTATTTGAATGAAACAATAAACCGAGTGAGTGTAAAATATAATCATAGAGTAGTCTCTCGACTTGTTTGGGGTAGTTAACCCATTATTAGGACAACTGAAAAGTGAGGTAAAAATAATAAAAATTAAATTTCTGTTTTTAAATTAGACAGATATGCTTAAAATACCATTACTCATTTCTTATGAAGATTAATAAAATTCACTCACTTGTCAGCTTACAGTGTCCCCAACCTTTGCATGCACTTAACAACATGGATAGTAAGAAGATGTGATCAAACTTCCATGTGAGGAGTGAAAAGTCAAATTTCTTTTATACATAAAATTGTTGAAACCCTTTTACAAAGTGGAAAAGGATGGCATTTGAAAAGTTGAAGACTTAGGGGGTTCCTCATGAACCCGGTTTAATGGTAAAAAAAATTAAGGCAAAAAAAGTAAAACTGAACAGCAACGTGAGGTATTGACTCTTTGAGAAGTGAATTAGGGTAAATCAGGCAAACAGTAACAAGTTGGAAGCCGGATACTGACTGTATAAGTTTTTAAACGATGATGTGTGAAGTGTGAAATTTTTAAATGCAAAAGAAAAAGCAGAACGTGCAATCACGCTCGTCAATGTTAGATCGATCTCTGACAGAAGACACGCAAAAAAACGGCGATGTTCTTTGACGTAAATTTTATGTTGTTAAGCTACAAAACAATTCAAATGTGTGACCCTTATGCTGGATCATCTTTTTTCAGCGATTACTTTATTTTTGCAACGAAGCTTCATTAAAATTCTTAAAATGAAAAAAGTAGATATGACAAAGTCATTCTTTCAAATCATCTTGAGTGAAACTTTTTTCTATTAAGGTGTCTAGCCACCAAAGCAACATAGATAAACATTTCATCTCCACCGGAGCAACAAAAGAAGCAAACATGTTTCAGCTGGCTACTGTTGACTGAGTAAATGAAACCAAGTGTTATCCACCAAGAGAACAAGGTTTCTCTCGCAGTCCAGTTCGGACTTATTATTTTTATTTACATGTCATCCGAAGAAGAAAATATTGCAAGCATTAGCTTGCATTTTTTTAAGCAAAAAATGAAAGAAAGAAAGCATAAATTTTAGATACATCCTATTTTTTATAACTTTGAAACTTTCTCTGAATAACTGGCCAACAAAATTTTTCTTTTCTTTTTACTCCACTTTGTATTTCTGCATTTTTGTATTTTGAATCTTTTGCGTTCCACGATATGTTTCAATTAATAATATTATTAATTCATTAATCATTAATCCATTTGAATCCCGACCCCTGTTTCCTGAGCACTGTCATTGCTTATCTCCACTGCAGAAACAAAATGTTCTAACTACAATTTGTTAACGCGTGTTCCTCTTTTTCCTTTGATGTTACTGCTCTAAACTGAAAAAGTCGCGACACGCAACAAGGAGCAATTTCTACTAGCCACATTAAGGAACATTGAGCAACTCACTGGAACCTTTGTAAATTTTTTGAGAAATATGGACCAGAAACATAAATGTTGCTTTTTTGCATAAACTTGCTGCTTTTTTTTATTTCGCCGATTTCTCAACTAAGGCAGAAGTGTAGATTTTTAGTTCTTGTTGGATATTTTTCAATTATTAATGTTGATTTGGCATACTTTCTGGTTGCAAGTCAATGATAGAGCAACACTCCTTCGGAAGTCATATCTTTGCACTTGCTTCATCTCCTCGAAAAGTTCGTACAGTCGCCATGTCCAATATGTCTATGCATGTCACTTTTTTTTGAATTATAGAAAGAAATCATTTCGGGTTTTCTGTTACTTTTAGCTGCATATTCCAAGTGGTGCATCGACAAGAGAAGAACAACCGACTTGTTTTTTTCAAGGTGGCTTTTTTCATAAATCCGTAAAGCCTTGACCAGACCATTCTAGTCTTAGTTTGCCAGAAAAGTATGGTGGAATTTGCAGTTTGTTTCGCTTTAGTGTCCCAACTAATGTGACATTATTCTTTTACAGCTCTTTCAACTAACTAGCTAAGAAAACCAATTGTTGCACGTTATGTTTTGGTTCGTCCCATATAAACACTTCGCAAGATGTATCACCGCTTGAGTAGGGATTGAATTTTTTTCTCTATCACAAAGTGTTCCACCATCCCCTTGACGTAATAAACGTAGATATTATACAGGCTCTACCATATTTCCTCCTCTATATTGCTATCTCACAAATGCTAAGAGATTCAGGGTCAGTTAAATTAGAAAAAAGATACTAGATCCCAGAGTTTTCATAGTCAACTTTCGTTTTTCTTGTGGCCGCCATATTATTTTTTTATGTCAGTCGGTATGAAAAAAATAATGGAAACGAAAAAAAAGATTTTATTGATAAGCTGGTCCGTAAATAAAAGGCGGAAATTCTTCTTCTGGTTTTTCTGGTTTCTGTCCAACAGAAAGAGCAGGGTCCTGAAGTAATGAAAGTCTCACTTTTATTATGAGCTGAAGGGTAGACACAGGAACCAATGATCAGACTATACAGTTTTTCTTTCCGTAAAACTGTGAAGGGGGTGTGAAATCAGTGTCTTCCCTGCTTGGTGAAGGAGGTGTAGCATTATTGTTATCATCAACAACACTCAGATGGTGAGGTAGCTGATCATTTGGTGAAGGAGGTGTGGTATTATTGTCACCATTTTCACTCTGAGACTGAGGAAGCGAACACGTGAATAAATTTCTAATCACATTATCACCATCATGTGAACCACAATAGACCTTCGGTCGCAGTGGAGGTGTCACAATGGCCCACTCACGATAAATCTAAATCTAAAATCTAAGGGGCTAATTTAGCCCTAGATAGATTAAAATTACCAATTCCAGTGGCGTCCCGGTAAACACCTCAACGAATATTATTTTGAAGAAACTTTTAAAACACGTATTCCAATGGCTTTTCAAAAATTTTATTTTATTTTTCAGATCAAGCAACTAAAATTAAAACTTTCATGCTTCTTGACTTTTCTTATCTTGATTGGTTTTTTTGATAAGAAAAAAGAAATAGAATCCACTTAATTGCATATTCCAAAACCAACCAAGCAATATGGGAAAAAATGAAAAAAATAAACTTCCTTAGTTTAGATGTTAATAAATGTGCCTAATTTAGTGTTTATTTGTTGTGGTTGTGACATATTGTTATAAAAAAGAATAAAAAAATTATAATTTCCAAAAGAAAATTTTCCCCATGTTTCTTGTGTCGACCCATGCAATTAAGTGGATTTTATTTTTTATTTAAAGAACGAAGCAAGATAGGAAAAATCCAATAAACAAAAAGTTGACCTTGTATTTGCTTAATCTGACAAAAAATTAAAATAATAAAAAAGTATTTGTATAAATAAAGCTTTTTAGAACAATACTTTAAAGAAAAAATTCGATTATTTTGTTGTGTTTGCCGGTGTGGTATTTTTATGTACCGTTTGCCGGAGTTATGAACACACAAACTGGAACACCTGTATATTCGCTTATTCTTCTTGACCAGTTTTATGTCACAGTGTCATCAGACCTGCATGCCCGAGAGAAGTGGTGGAATAATAAATTCACAGTTGGAGGAAAATATCGACCCCATGGTCAGGGAAGTCGTAAGCCTGACCAACTCGATTATCCTTGTCCGATGTGCTTTGTTGGGACAAACAACAACCATTAAGATGTTTTTACCACTACAACATAATATGGTGTTGGCAAATGAAATGAATATAACTGTTCTATTTCGAAAAACTTGGATATACCAGAATCACTTTCACTTTTATTTGAGCGCATGTTATTTATTTTACATGCACCACTTTCTGTGCAATATAAATGATATAGTAGAACTATTTTAAGATGGCGGAAAGCTATAAAACTCGAAAGGGATGGAAAGATGTGTAATTTGCAAAGTTGCAACCAACCAGTATACTTGAAATCAGGTACAAGGTACAACTTATCATGTTCAGAGCGAATATAATCCCTCAAAAGCCTGCTTGTCAGGTAAAGTGGTGGTAAACTGCCTGTAAGAGTGAATCAGATGTGTTTTATGAATTCCCGCAATCTTAAAATAGTTCTAGTATAGTTCAGAAACAGGTCTTGAGTATTAGTATTCAAATTTATTAATAAGATAATTCAATTTTTATTTAGATCCCTGTCGTTAAATTATTATTTCTGGTTTTCAGGTTAAAGTTTCTTAAAAATAAATTGGGGCGGGGGCGAAAGAAAAATCTACTTTACTTTAGACGTCACTCTAGAATTTTACTTGACAGTAGTAGATACCTTAATTTGTTAAATTTGAAAAGATTTACAGCGGTAAATAACAAAAGTTAATAGGTACTAAGATGCTACTTTTATGCTATTAGCGAAAACCCAATGAATAAATCATTTAGTAGACTATTAATAACAGCTCTAAAGTTTAGTTGAAAACTAAAATTTTTACTAGGATTCAGGTCTTTTTACATCTAATGATACGGACATGGGCAGGGTGTTCGACCTGTATGTGCATTTTTATTAATAAAAGGATTTTGAATAGCTGCATTGACGGGCTGAAGGAAGTATTTCCCAGATTTGGGAAATTAAGTAAAAATAAATAAAAAAATAGCTGGAAGATTTATTCATAGGAGACACCTCTGCAAAGTTATTACCACTTAGAGTTAAGGGTTGAAAATCTATTTTTTGCAATAACTTTTGAATTAGTTGGCCAATTTTGATAATTTTTCATCATTTTGCAATATTTTGGATTGTTTAGAATAATGTTTTCTAGTCTCTTGTAGTGCATACATAGATCTAGGGCTGGCACAATAAATCTTATAGCCATAGACTAAGAATAAAAGAATAGACTGAGCATTTGCATTCTAAATGCATTGCCTGTTATGTGTCCAACATGCTATAGGCTAGGTGAGGCAGGGGAGCTTTACTTACAGTTTTGAAGCATGCTACAATTTCTGATAAATGAACGAGAAATACAGTTCTGAATGTACCTATTTAATGATCTGAATTTAATCGAAAACCTTTTGACATTTGTGAGTCAAATATTACTCCCAAATCTTTAGTATGCTCTGCCCTTACTCAGGGAATCCCTCCAAGAAAATAAAGAGCTGGCGGGAAATGAGATCTACCAATTTTAAGTGAATGGAATTTGCCAGGATTACACCATAAACCATTCAATTCACACCATGTAACTAAAGAATCAATATTCTATTGAAGCAATAATTGTGCATCACTATTATTATTGTCCCTAGTGACTCTGAATAATTTCGCATCATCGGCGAACAATAAAATCTCACTAAGGTCCATATTCATCAATAAATGTAACCCCTGGGGCTATATTTTGGAACATGTCATTGATTTAAAATTCGTAACATTCGTAGGGTTTGAGCATTATACCAATCATCTATTAGAAAACTCAAAATATAAGCCCAGAATTATATTTTGAAGTTTGATGAATACGGACATTAATGAAATACACTGCGTTATGTTATTAATGAAAATCAAAAATAATAAAGGTCCGAGATGTGTTCCTTGACCAACACCCGAGACAAAATCAGTAAGAGGTACGAAGAATTAATTCCACCAACAGGTTCGCCAAGTATCTAGGTACAGTTGTTGATCTTCAATTTGCTTTCATGAAAAAATGTCAGTTACTCACAAATAAAGAAAAAAAATATATTTCTTGCCTGATTTGCATTTCAAAGTTTTCTGGTTGAGAAACACTTAAAAGCCACTTTGTGAGGTGAAAGTGCAGGATAAAATATATAGGGTTCCCCAGATCATTGTCTTGAAAAAAACATAACTTTTTTATGTCACTCATATGGCTTTAATAGTCCAAGATAATTTTAAATTGAGTCCATTGTGACCCTGTAGTTGAATTAGCCAAAAAAATTGGTTGAATTGACCATGGTATACTCAACTTGTCAATAAAACAACAATTTGAGTCGAATGAGTATAAAATTTATGGTCACAAGAAAAGTACACACACTTGTCAACTTCATAGACTCCATATTACAAGGGTGTACAAACATAACAAATTAAAAACTAACGAGATGCTGAAAATCGACACGTGGGATGATGTAGTTGGAAAATTTTTTGGACTAGGTTTTAAACGTTTCTGCGACTTGTGTAGGTACATAATGAACTATTAATAAAATCTTTTCTAAGTGAAGAAGGCTAAGTTAAAGAGTTGAGGGCTCGAATTAATTAAAATGCATTATAAAATTATTAAGTTTAGTTGAGCAAGTCAGGTCAGAATAAAATATTTTTAGCTTACAGTAAGATGGAAGCATCATGTCAAATAATGATGACTAGTGGCTAGTGATGTGGATTGGGTATTTATCCAACGGGTAGGTAAATATAAATTGGGTATTTACCCGAAGGATATTTACCTACCCGAATAAATACCCAAAGTAATACTGCCCAAGTGCGCAACAGCTGCCCAAGTGCCACTAACAGCTGAACTAAAAAACGAAAAAGAACAGAACCGATTCTGTTCTGACTCTGAATTGACATATCAACTTGTTATAATATAATAATATAATATAACCAAAAATCTAAAAAGCTAAATATAACTTTCAACGGATCGTCACTGAATCATAATTTCAATCCAAAATATCTTGGTGTGACTTTGGATATATCTTTAACCTATAATCAACACTTAGAAAAAGTGAAACAAAAATTAAAAACAAGGAATAATATTCTATACAAACTTGCTGGAACGACTTGGGGAGCCAATGCAAAAACAATTCGCACATCAGCTCTTGCACTTGTTTATTCAACAGCGGAATATTGTGCACCCGTATGGCTCAACAGTGTACATCAATCAAAAGTGGATATTCAACTGAACCAAACATTACGAATTATTACTGGAACAATTTGCTCAACTCCGATCCCTTGGTTACCTGTTTTGTCAAATATTGCTCCATCTAATCTCCGAAGACAACAAGCAACACATAAAATCATGAATAAATACCGAACATTTCCAGATGATTTTTCAATAACATCGGACCTGAATAATCTTTCAACAACGAGATTAAAATCAAGAAGACCTGTGTGGCTAGAAACATACCTGGATCGACCATTTAAAATTGAAGATGAATGGAGAAATGATTGGCGAAATAAAAGTGTTTCTTTATTCAACAACACTTTAATCGAAGATCCTTCATCAGTAGTCAACGGTTTTGAAATAAAAAGGAAAGTCTGGGTACAAGTAAATCGCTTAAGAACAGGACACGGTAGATGTAATTCAATGTTACATAAATGGAATTTAATACCAAGCGCTTCCTGTATTTGCGGACATCCTGAAGAATCCATCAATCACATTGTCAATGAATGTCCTTTAACCAACTTAAAACGTCAGGACTTTACCAAGCGATAGATAACGTTAAAATAATGCCAGTATCTCTAATACACTTATAGCCGGGAAAGCTTCCTTTTCAAGATACAGGGCGTTGAAGTTTTAGGAAAAAAATAATGTTTTGCGAATATTGTCAAAACGGCTGCTTTAAAAAAATTGAAATTTGGCACGCAGCATGAGCTTATTATCTTTCATGATTTACGGCTTATGGTGATAAATTTCGAAAACCAGCGGCGGAGATATGGGTGTGCCATCGCCCCTTTTCAAAAAAAAATTGACGCCACTGACTCTATGGCAGATTTAATAATACTATTCAATGCCCCATGCTTTTTAGAACAAAAAAGTACTCTCTAATTTTTTCACAAGGTTTTCGAGATAATTCAGGTTTTCTTAGGTAATATCCGTAGCCATTTTAAGAATAACAGACAAATTCTAATCAAATAACTTTTACTTAAATAATTAAATAACAGAAATAAACAACACCTAACTAATATAACAATTGTCAGTAACCATAGAGTCAGTGGCGTCAATTTTTTTTTTAAAGGGGCGATGACACACCCATATCTTCGCCGCTGGTTTTCGCAATGTATCACCATAAGCCGTAAATCATGAAAGATACTTATAGCTCATGCTTCGCGCCAAATTTAAATTTTTTTAAAGCAGCCGTTTTGACAATATTCACAAAACATGATTTTTTTTTCCAAAACTTCAACACCCTGTATCTTGAAAAGGAAGCTTTCCCGGCTATAAGTGTATTAGAGAAACTGGCATTATTTTAACGTTATCTATCGTTTGGTAAAGTCCTGACGTTTTAAGTTGGACCACCCTGTATATATAACCAACATAACTTGCAACCAACAATAAAATCAAAAAACAGAAGTAGAGTTGCTTGTTTTTATAAGCAGAAGCTGAGGGTTAATAAGTAATAACAATAATTATACCTAAACCTAATCATACTTGTTATATGACTGTTATACAACATGCTTGACCAAAATGATATATTTACCCACTTTTGGGTAAATATCCTGCGTATTTACCCAATTCTTATACCAAAAAATAAATACCCGGGTATTTTACATCGCTACTAGTGGCGTTCGAGAGTCTCAAGTAATGTAGAAAGAAGAACAACATGTAACATTGATGTAAAGTCGACATCGATGGAGAGTCGGATGTTGGTTGATTGACAGATTGTCAAGTCAGAAAATCATCAACCTCACTCTGCCATTAACGTCACATTGACGATCTTATCAATTAATTTTAATTTTAACACTCATTGGACCCAAATCGTTGTTTTATTATAAAAAATAGGTCGACTCGAATAACCTGGGATACCCTATATACCTAGGGGGCTTACCTCAATATTTTAATTGTTGGTCAGGTGCACCACTATGTGTGTATGTGTGTGTCCATGCACACACTCCATTTGCGATTTCTTTAGTTTTTTTTTGTAAATTAACATTAAAATACATTACTTTTGTGTTAATTGTTTTCTTATTTTGTTTGGGAAACTTGGAAAATTTTACTGTATAGAATATTTTAGATATTAGATTAATATGGACATATTAGAAAATATGTCCATAACATTATAATTTAAAAAATATATTTAATTTTTTATAAGCTGCTTAGTTTTTCATATACATGGGGACCCAAGAAGTTTAACACATGGGTGTATCTTTAAAATGAAGTCTCACATGGTCTCCCATGTCATTAAAAATTTTGCTAAAAAAAGTTGACAGGGTGACAGTAGACGTCATCTTTGAAATTTGACACGTCATTGAAAATCAAAAAGTACTAAATTTATTGTCATTCAATTTAGTTTTTGTACATGAAAAAATAGTATAACAGCCATCATAAGCGAAACAAATCATGAAGACCTATGTGTAAACCTACAGAAAATTACTTATTTATCTTCAATAATGAAAAAGATATGGCTGAAACAGGAAATCTATCAAGATATTTCAGCAATGATTGAATCCTGACTAAAAACTACTTATCAAAAATTTTATTTCAAATAATTTTTTTTTTTTAATTAATTATTGTTAAAAGCAATAATTTCTGGAACATAATCGTGGACACAGATTACCCAATAGGGCTCATTTATGTTTATCAGATGTAGGAAATTCTTTTCTTTTTGCTTTAAAGCGATTTTTGTTTTGAGACTGAATTCTTAGATGGCAAGATGGCGCTCTGGAAATAATTGGATCATTATTCATGGGTTATTAATTAATTATCTTTGTCTTATGGAAAGTTCTAGATATTATAATATATGTGAGAAGATATATCATAAAGTTTGATAGGTGTTACATTCTTCTGTGTATTGTAACTTGGGGGTGCACCGAACAGTATTTTTGGTTATAAACCAAACGTAAGTAGTGGCTGAATATTTTATACTATTTACACTCGGAGGCTTAAAAATGACAAATAAATAATTCCTGTAAGCTGATTCATGTTTCAATGAGAGACTACTGTCCCTAATTTGAATATTTACTGCTTACATTTTTTAAAGTTGTATTGCTTAAAATTCAGTAATTCACAGGCAGATTTCTGTGACGGTTTCTAAAGAAGTGGAAAATATAACAATTCAGTTATTGTGGCCATGAACGGTCAGAGAAATCTGCCTGTTAACTCGACCGGGTTTTTATAATACCTACCGGTACTCTTATTAATTTACTAGTCAGCAAAAAAATCCATTATTCGGTGATCGGTGAATAGTAAAGATGTGAATAAATTTTCAGCGCACCCCTTTTGTGACTCATCGTAACCTCTTTTGTAGATAACGGAACTAAAAGCACAACACTTCACTACAGAGACAGAGCTGCGGGTGAAGATGAAAAACACTGAGAAGGCACACGACGAGAAAGTGAACGGACTAAATAAACGTATTGCAGGACTTCTTAAGGAGGTGGCAGGGCTCTCCAAGGGGGTGAAACGTAACCGCGGAGGCACAGTACAGGCACTCGCTGCTGCTGCTGCAGACAATAACAGTGGCAGCGGTACCGATAGCCCAAACACTCAGTAGATAATTTTTTTTTTTTTTGTTAATGTAAGTTGCTGGTTGTAGTCCTAATTTATGTAATAATTTTTGGGGTTGAGGAATGCATCTGTATTTAGGGTTCTGGCATGATAAGATGACTGTTCTTATATGTACATATTCTGAATGTGTCCTTCTTACAAAAATATGTTGTAAAGACTTTGATTAATGCCAACAACTAAAATGGAATAATAAAAAAAATTAGTAAAAATAAAAATCAAAAACAAAAAATTGTAAATAAATTTAGTGTGTAGACAATATTTATTTCATTGTTTGTCGAGTTAAGAAGAATAATAATAAGTAATTATATTGATAGTCCTTATTCTTAATAGTCATATTTATCTGAAAAACTGTAATCATTTGTTGATAAAACTTATCATAAAATTAATTTTATAAATTATATAATAATTATTAGTTTTGAGTTAGTAGTAATACAAATATACTTTAGTTTTACAGGGTGTTGAAAAATTGAAAAAAAAAATCGACAGTGTTGAGCAATACTTCAGTAAGGATAGAGGAATTTTTTATTATGTGTGTTCAGCTGCCCAAAATATGGAAGTTCAATTATCTCCTTTTTTATGATTTAAAATTTTTTATTTTATTTATTTTATTAAAATTAAAATTTTATTATTATTTAAATTTATTTAAACGACATACTTTTGATTAATAGAATTGGTATTTTTGTGGGAATACCATTTGTCAATACTCCATAACTGTTCCACACATCAATAATTGATACCTAATTAATCAATGTTGCAATAAAATGAAAAAAAAAATACAAATGCATGAAAAGTTGCTAGTGTGCGATTTATGAGAAAATTGATTCACAAAAAATTAAAGATTGATATTTTTCAGCATTCAACTAGCTCATTCCTCCATCCGTCGCTGAAACTAAATAGTTGAGTTAATTAGCCATTTTTTTTACTGTAATTTTCAATAATGTTAGCTGTGTTGAAAAAAAAACACAATGTCTGGGAGTTTATTAAATTGGAGGTAAAGCATATTAGTAGAGCTTGGAATATTATGCACAAAAAATATATCAAATATGCACTAGAAGAAGAAAATTCCTTTATTGTGAATGGGCTGTGTGCATTTTTTTTTCAGGTTGCTAATTACAGAGCATATAGTTGACAAAAAAATATAACAAAATCTAATTGGTCATGTTTTATGAATTCAACAATAGGTCAATAATTTTTAAAAATGACAGAAGTCATTTCCTTATATTTCTGGTTCAAGTATACCTATATCATCTATACCTTATTTTTTATTTAGATGGATTCCACCAAGTCAAAATTCTAGGGGAACGGTTGACAACAAGACTGATTAGTAGAGAACGGATTATAGGCAAAGTGCCTATCTGTGCCTTTTTTGCCTATTTGAGTATCTGGTGCTTATTTTCACAAAAAATGCCTATTCTTGCCTATTTAAATAAATTTAAATTTATCCACCTCAAAATACCTACATTTCATGCTAATAATTATTAACTTTGAAAGAATATTTGAAAATTTTACTACCCTACTTGAGATAATTTATTATAGGTCCTAAGTCAATAGCTATAACCCCTTATAGAAAAAATAATAACTGACCCGGGCACCTGTGGTGAAGGCTGAGGCATATCTTTTCAAGTTCTCAAATTAATATTGTTTCCATTTACTACACATATCTGGTTTTAATGATTTCCAGATGTATCTATTACTTTCTTACTCCTCATGAATGAATATGAAGGTACTGGTAGACAAGAATTTGCTGGCATAAAATTTTAAATGAGTAAATGAAGCAAAATTTCTTCGTGGATTAAACCATATCCTGAATTCTTGGATGGCGACACAATATTTTTCCGAGCTTGTAGCAAAATGCTAAAAGTGTAATATTTGTAATTATTGTTTTATTTATCAAACAACGTGCTTGATGTAAAACAAAATCTTAGGAAAATTGCTGTAAATTTTGGGAAATCGGCAGGAATTTTTAAGGCACATATAAACGTAAATTTGTGTTCCTCATTTTTTCTATGTAGTGAAAATTTGGTAGTAAAATTTGCCTATTTCATTGCCTATTTGTTTAAAGTTTAAACCTTTTTATCCCAAAAAATGTGCCTATAAAGGCGCCTATTTTGCATTTTTTCTTTGCCTATAATCCGTTCTCTACTGATTAGGTTGGTTATGGTGATAGTTGTTACTAGAATAGTCACTAGAACAGCTACTGAACTAATTTAGGTTATGTCGATTACTTGAGATGTCATTTCATTTCAAAATTCAAAATCCAAAAAACTATACCTAAACGCATTTTTTTCATATGTAGACTTTAAAATTTTAGAGGCATTTAGGTATAAGTGTAAGCACCTATTTACTTTTACAAGTCTTACATACATAGGATTATACCCTTCCCTTCTTAATTTTCTGTAAAAACATTGAAAATAGAAGATTTATTGACAAATAGGTAGGGTGACTGCGCCGGTTCTCGACCAAGTAAGGAGTATTTAAAATTCGTTAAATGGAAAAATACATGAGTTAATTTCAACAACTAATGATTTATTTCCTTTTGATATCATTAGACTATCTAGAAACGAGTTCTTAATAGCAAGCTTTTCTTAAGTATTCAGATTAAAGAAAAAAAAACTAAATTCAAAAATGTACCTTTTCCCAATTTTTGACCATATCAGGCCAATGTCCGTCCACTAACGTTCCGGTTTTCGACCAGCGGTCGAGGATATTGGTTTTGTTTCACTTCACTTCGACCATTTTCTCAGACCTTATTTTAAGTACTGAAGTTTAAAAATAAACAACTTATTGTGAAAAAAATATATTTTGTGCCTTATTTCATAAAATTAAAGTACATATTCTAATAAAAAAAACATAACAGTTATAACTAAAATACATTATTCAGGTACAAAAAAATTAAACAGCAGGTACTCCGGCGTATCTGGTCTTGTAATACCTACATCCAATTAAAAAAAAACACTCAATTCTAACTAGCAACTCTCAAAGTCAAGAACACATAGAACAAACATATTCCTTCAGAGCTGCTTCTTCATATGGTATGCCTGAGAATTCGGTGCACTTCATATGGAACCACCTAGGACATCTATCGCATCCAATGTTTTCTCTTCTTCTTCTTCCGCGTCACTTATAAGATTTTCTTTACAAGCAGAACACTGTATATATTTTTTTATAATAGTTTCACACTCTTTTTCTTGTAAATTTGGCTTTGAAGATGTTCCCTTTTTCTTATTGTTCTTTTTCTTCAATAATCTTTCTTGGGCTTGAGCTTGCCTTTCTTCTCGTTTCCTTTTAATTTGCTGTTCTTTTTGAGTTTTCTCTTCTTTTTTAGACATTTTCATTCTCCATGCTGCAGAAGAAATGGCGCTAGGTAATCTTTCTTTTATTTTCTTGTTTTTGTTTATAGACTCTAGTGGTTGAGGTAAGTATAAATGATTTTCCAGAAGAGATTGCAAGGGTTTTCTGACCGATGGTATTGACACATTTCTTACTTCATCTAATGTTGATTCATTGTTGCCCTCTTCGTTGGCAGTAGTGTTGACATTTGAATCTAGTGGTTCATTCATCTGTGGGTTTACTGCAGAAACTGAATCCAAAAGATTCGAAGGAAATTAATCTGTTACTACAGGAATTCGGATTACCTCAGAAGCATGAGATTCCGAAATATTCTCCGATGCATTTTCCTAAATATTTCGGAATCTGCTGCTTTTTCGCTGACATTAGTAACATATAATTCTTCAGGTGCTTCAGTTATCAATGTTACAGTTTCTATAGGAACGATCGTAACCTCTTCTAATGGCACTACAGCTCCCACTTGCAACTCACCGTGTTTTACCGTAGTAGTTTCAAGTTCAAGAGATTTAATTTCATTAAGAATTACTTCAGCGTTTATACCATAGTCCATCAATGTGGGGGCAATTTTTGTAATTACTTTTCTTGCTGCTACACACTCCTCAGATGAAATTACTTCCTCGTTCTCTTGGCGATCAATCCTATTATTTGTAGCTAGTTCTTGAATATTTTTCACACATTTAGTATAATCAACATTATTTGGACTTAAGGGATACAACCCACATTTACAAAATCCATTTATTATGTGTTCTCTCATATTGTTTTTGCTTAGCGTTTCGTTAAATACATGACAAAAATTTAATTTTGTTACGCACATGTTCATGTTCTCTGGCCGATTCTGCCAATATCTGACCGTTTTTTTCCAATCATCCTTCAAAGGTTTAAATACGCTTACGTCAGCTGGTTGAAGAATGTGGGTCGTGTTGGGTGGTAAGGCATATAAAATTATGCCGTTCGGATTACAGAATTCGGAGAGTCCTAAAGTCATGTGTGACTTGTGACCATCTATATACAAAATAATGGGGCGTTTTTTTTTTAAGCCATTTATTAAAATCATTTGCAATGTATTCAAAAAAGACCTCGCTTTTCATCCAATCACTGTCAGACCTTCCTAGAACCCAATCTGGCGGCATGCTGTCAATAAGAGTCCGTGGGGGACGGACATATGGAAACACAATCAGTGGAGGACACAAAGTTCCGTCGGCAGAAAAAACTATAAGAACAGTCAAGTTCTCTTTCTCATTTCCTAATTTTATTTGGTATAAATTCTTCCATCCTTTAGGAGCTATCACTTTTCCTGACTTTGGGCATAAAGCAAAGCCAGTTTCGTCGCCATTAAATATACGACTTGGGTCATTTAGAATATCGAGGAAATCATTTTCTGTTAAAAATGTTTGTTGGTCTTTCATTCCTGAAAAACTTTGCCTTGCCAGTTCTTTCGCTATTTTCTCAACTTTATTGAGGAGATCTGTTTTTTTTTTAATGGAAAACCGCACTTGGCTATCTTTATTACCCATTCAACAATTTTTTTTTCAACTGCAACTGTTAAAATTGGATCTGGACCTGTTTTTCTACTAGTTCCTACAGGCACTCTTCCCTTGAGTCTATCAATAAGCGTTGTTTTAGGAATGCCGAATTGTCTGCTAGCTTCCCTAATTCCCATTTTTGTCCCCTTTATTTCTTCGAGCGCCCTCTCTAATTGTCCTGGTTCATACTGAAATAACCTTCTCTTTATTTTGATTATTTTTTTAGATTTTTTGGCATTTTCCATTTCAACTAATGACCTTCTTTTGATGTAAGTAAGTTTCTCACAAGTGAAGACATCAACTATATCGTTAATGAACATAAGAAAGAGCAGGGGACCCAAGTTTGAACCCTGAGGCACCCCTGAAGTAGGAATGAATGTTCTAGAAGTGTAACCTCCATACTTAACTTTCTGTGTTCTATTCAAGAGGTAGGACCTTATAAGAGCTAGCAGAGGCTCCGAGAAGCCAAACAAGTCTAGCTTTTGCAACAGTATGGGGTGGTCTATCCTTTGGAAAGCCTTCTGGAAGTCGGTGTAAACAGCATCCACCTGGCCACCACGATCGATAACATCCGACGTGTACTGAGTGAAAGAAACTAAGTTAGAAGTTACAGAACGCCTCTCCATAAAACCACTCTGTTCCGCCGCCAGATAGCATTTGACAGATGAGTAAATACGATCAAATAAAATGGACTCGAAAACTTTGCTGAAATTACACAGCAATGAAATAGGTCTGTAATTCGTGACTAGAGAATTGTCACCACTTTTTAAAATTGGGGAAATGAAGGACATCTTCCAGAAATCCGGGAAAACAGATGTTTCAATAATGTGGCTAAACAAAACCGACAAAGGAGTTACTAGCACACCTGCACAGTCCTTCAGTAGGAAGCCAGGAATTTGGTCGACTATTTTATAAAATAACTATTTTCGAAGAAAATTGGTTAAAATTTTTATTTTATAACAGTGCAACAAGGAAACATGTTTTTCAGGTGACGTCATAGCCTGTACCCGAGTCGGGGAGTGTTGCGGTAACTCAAGTCACAACGTAAATTTTTTGTCAAAGTTAAGGAAACAGGCAACCATCAGAGAATATCAAAATTACCGTTTAAAGATTGCACAAGCTACCAAGTTGACAGCTGTTTGACAAGTCCATCTAAATAAAAAATAAAGTATATCTTATTGATAATAACAGTTAAAATATGCCCCAACAATATGCGAAATAAAAACACAAAATAGTTTTTATATGTGCTTGTACATCTGGAATGCATTACCTACTGTAAGTTTTCGGGAATACAAAAAGGAATTACCATATTTATTTGACAATAGGGCTACATCATAAACTGTTGTAATGTTCAGGGTTATTGTAAAATTCCTTATACATGCATTGTTGTGAATAATTTTTCTATTCATTTGGTTATGGAAAAAACCTTCTTAAAATCTATTATAAAAGCTGGTATTTAAATTCTTAGATCAAGTTATTTCATTTACCCCCTAATAATAAAATTTTAGTAACCTATACTACCTACATAATAGAACAAGTATTATAACTATTTCTCGGAAATATGTCCAAGAAAGTTTATAAAATGAACATCAGTTCTTTTAATGCTGTAAAGTATGCTAGATGGTGTTTTGCATATGCATTTATAAAAAAATTCTGCCAAAATGCTGCATATAAAAATATGCATTTTGCAGATATTCCAAGCTCTATCTTAGAAAGTTGAAATATGATTCTTAGATACACTGGTCTGTTGAAATAATAGCACATACTTCTACTATTGATAGATCATGCCTAGATCAACAAAAAGGTGTAATAAATTATTTTTCTTAATTCAAAAATGACCAAGGTATAGCTTATGCAAAGTTAATTGAAATGGCAAAACACTAAAAAGGGACTAATAATTAGCAGTTCTTTCATGAAACATATATGAAATAAAACAAATTTATCGCTTTATAGATCTATCGCTGGTTAAAAATATTTGCTATTATTTACCAGACTTCTTGTGCTTGGCAAATTTTAGGAATTTGGAGTCACATTTATTATACTACAAAAATGGAATCCACGAGTGTCAGATATATCACTAAGGGTCCGTTGCACAAACACAAATTAATAATTTTGAGATAATTACTGATTTTAAATTGTAAATTTTGAAAATATGGCGAATATATTTAATGATCTTTTATTTTTTATCAATAATTAGCTCTCCATAAAGGGAGTATAACTTATTTTCAGCAATATCAGACCAATATTCTCATAATACAGGGCATTTTAAAATTAGTAATTATCTGAAAATGTTTAATTTACGTTTGTGCAACCGGCCCTAAGTGTCAAGTTTCACACTTTAAAAAATTTAAAATTTGGCCTAAATTTTTCCCTTATTCATAAAGCGTTTCAGTAATAATCTCGAAAATAATTAAATAAATGGATTGGAGATATGCAGTTTATATGCATTAGAATTAGATGGAGATATATGATTATCGTTTGTGAATAGGGGTGTGTAATAGTTGTTTATGTCAAAGTATATTGCAATTATTGTAGGACTTGCAACTTCATCTTCAAGATCTACTGAACAAAATATTATTTGTTCGAGCAGAAGTTCCTTACCACCATTTTATGTTTGTTTTTTTTTGTATCAATTTTATATTTGACTGGATATGACTGGAATACCTCCCTCAGTATTAGAGTAGCTACCTATCTAAATGTTATTTGTCTGAAATTGTATTTTATTTGGAATTCCCTTAAATCGCTTATCCAAAAGCTGAAATGTCATATTAATATACAGGGTGTTAAGTAATAAGTATCGAATATTTGGAGAGGGTACCGTATGGACCAAAAAAAGTCAAAAAGTCACAATAAACATTGGTCCGCAAATTGACGGTTTCGAACATACGGAGGATTTTTCAAATTATTTTAACATTTTGCGTCTGCATTTTTTTTACGTATAAACAAACGATGTACAGTATAAACAAAACCAAAAGAAAAAGAGTTAGATAATATCTGGCAATTTAGATAAGCTTCAACATAGAGACGACTCGCTTCTGTAGCAACGCCATTGGCACGACCATACATAAAATAAAATGCATGTCGGCTAATTCGATATTAGAATAAAAAATCATAGCAATTTAGAGCTTATACACTGACAACTAATGTCATTTAATTAGCGTTTGTCTGATTAATAGCCGACCATGACAGAAAATGCAGGTTATTGCAAAATAAAAAAATTGAAAAATAATTATCTTGTGAAAGATTATTCTATTTCTTACCTTATCACCTTATCCCCTTATCTTTTTTCTTGTATCACCTTATATAATCTTTGGTTTTTGTTTATACTTTCTATCATTTGTACAAAAAAAACGTGCAGATGCAGAATGTTAAAATAATTTGAAAAATCCTCCGTAACTTCGAAACCGTCAATTTGCGGACTAATGTTTATTAAGAATTTTTGACTTCTTTTGGTCCATACTGTACCCTCTCCAATCAATTGATGCTTATTTTTTAACAGCCTGTATAGGTATGTTAATTCTGGTTGCTACTTGTAATAGTACAGGAAAACATTTAGGGTTCAAATTGTCTGTTTTTATATTTACTTGACAACTTGACAAAACACAGCCAACCCTATTTTTTTTACAGCATGAACAGGAAGTAATAATTTTGAAAAAGTTTGATTTTTGATGGGGACAAAAGTGGCCATGCTACAATTTTTTATCAAATCAGGCTATAGATGTGTTGTAATGAAATAAAAACTGTCATCAGAAATACAGTTAAGCTCAAAAAAAAATCACTCAAAATTACTTACCGCGGAGGCTACTCCATGGTGTTTGTAATAGCTATCCTTCAAAGGAGATGTAAAGAAAACAGATCTGTCAACCATGAATTGTGGGGTTTTTGGTAAATTTTTAGGTAATGAAGAAAGGTACAAACTACTTTTTTGTACAGGTTATTTAAAAAATATAATATTTTTATTTTAGCTTTCTTCCTGAAATTTGACACCTCTTTTTCTAAACTAGTACGTTAATATTTGCTTGTTTTTGCCATTTTTTAGGAACATACATTTTCCCATAATTTATTTTTGTTTGCAAAAGTGTTCCAAGAGTAAAAAAGGGGGCAAAATGATTATTTGCCAATTGGATTTCCCAAAAACGAGAGTTTGCAATGAAAGCTTTGATTGAATAATATGTATGAGCCACCAACTGTGCACACCCTTGCAATGAAATACTCAACATGTTTAAATGGCTCATAAAGTCCAGCAAAAACGTTCACCAGTCTTAATTGGTGAGCTGAGGAATCAGTTTTCATTTGATAACTAAGATAAATCTTCAGTTGTACAGCAGAGTGCCGTTTGAGAATCCAATTCAACCAGCAAATCTTTCGAAGCATGAGAACGTATCCAGTAGAACGTTACTGTCTTAATTATTACATTTGTGACTGTGTAATGTGAAGCCCTTTAGCACAAAGTGACTTCTGATGTATAATGCAATGAAATAACTTACAATTAACATCGACCCTAGATGGAGCCCCATCTTTTGGTACATTCACAAATTTTGACCTGTCTGCTTTAGCATTTTTAAGACACTTATCAATACCAAAATACACTACGAATAAACACATCTAGCTGGCTATGTTGGAAAATCTTTACTTTCGTCATCTGCAAAAAGCCACAAAAGTACTCATCAAAAATGTATCAAAGTACATCAAAAATTCCCAAAAGCAGATAATTTTAATTTTTTTTACTGCTAATTTTTGCAACGTTAGACTATTTTGGCATCTTTTAAAAATTGTGTGGGTTTTTCTCATAATTTTTAAAATGATGAAGTCTATCAAGGAAAATACTTGTCAATTCGTTTTAGAAAAACACATTTTCTCGTTTTTATGATCTGTTAAGATGCATTTCTCAAACCATTAAAAATTTAATGTTAGGTAAGTTCAAGGTTTAAAACTTGATCTCTTGTCACTGTGTAAGGTTTATGAAAATTGTGTACATAAGTGAGCAACGATATGGCCCTATTTAATTATTGTTCTAGATTTAACATGTACTTATCAGTATACAGGGTGTCCCAGGTCATTCGAGTCAATTTCTGTTGGCCAAACAATGGGAAAAAAATATATACGAACTCAAATACAGGGTTATAATGTCTATTAATTAAAAATTATTTTTGACTATACAGGTGTCCCACATGAAAGTAGCATATTAAAGTCAATTTTTTCTACTGTTTTTACGGTTTTTACGAGTTATAAACAAGGTAATTCCCAAAGTTCAAAGCAGTGTACAAGTAAAATGGCTCAAGATATAAGAAAACGACTTACATGTGCCTATTTTACTATTTATGTACCTTCATATGGTGAAGATGTTATGTTTATATAGGGTGATAAAAATCTAAGATTTCTCAACCCGTCTAAATAGAAAAAAGGAACAAAACGTTATAAAATAAAAATTAAAATAGGGACATGTAAACCGTTTTCTTTTATATTGTGCCTTTTTCGTTATACACTGCCTTGAACTTTAAAAAGGTCGATTTTTACTTATTTATAACTCATTACCTACTCAATTTAAAACTCAAACTGTAAAAACCAGTTTTACTTTTTCTTTTTAGACAATCTAAAAATACGATAACATATGAGCCATTCTATAAAAAAAAAACATAACTTTGATATGCCACTCTCATATGGGACCCTCTGTATAGTCCGAAACAATTTTAAATTACACGCCTTATAACTTATAATCCTATCTATGAATTTGAAAACAAAAATTCGAAGAAAGAAAATCGTTTGTTCCGCAGAGACCCACTCGAACGGCGTGGGACACCTGTATTTATGTATTAGGCACAATTTAAGAAATATAAAATAGTTAATGTTAAGCATACTGACGTGGATAAATGTTTATTTTGTCGTAATTTTTTCTGTATAGGTAGTTTAATTAAATATAAGATTATGTATTTATGTAGGTATTGTAATTCAGTAGTTCGTTCTTTATCTTATCAAACCTTCCACTGCGTATTCATTGTAGGTGACCTCACTCTATGTGCGCATTAAAGCCTGCACAGATTGGCAGGCTCTCCACTCTTATAATCACACTACATTGTAATGCAAGAATGCTGATAGGCCTGAGCAGAGCATACATATGGGGGTTTCAAATGTAGCCATAGGGATTTAACATGGTAAAGGACAACATTTTTAGAATTCCTGATTTCAATGTATCGGATGGAAATAGTATGGAATTTAACCTGAAATCATTCCTAATCGATTGATATTTTAAAAGGCTGATAAAGATGATCGTTTTATATAAAAAAAAGTTGATTTAAATTGGAAAAATATTCTCCTCAATGTGAGGTTTACTACTAGTTAATACTAGTTAAAAAATATAAAGTTTACACTTATTTAGAGATTCAATCTTTTTGCAATATATCAACCTGCTGTATCAATAATATTTTGTGGAATAGTGGTTAGTAATTGATAATATGATTAACATATTGAAAATTTTGTGGTATTAATTGAAGCGTTGGCCGGAGTAACGTTGTAACTTAGTAACTTACATAATTTTGTGATGCGATTTTTTCGTTTTAGTAGGTTTATATGGGCAGAATGCCTTCAACAAAGCAATAATTGTTGCATAAATTATAGTAAATCATATGTAAATAATACTTTAAGAATCGTCAAATGAAAACTATACATTCAATAACGTTACAAGATACATTTTTTGAGTCTCGTGTAAAAATGTAAGTTACAACGTTACTCCGGCCAATGCTCCAATTATTAATCCCAATTTAATCTGTCTAATTAAATTTTAAGAGCTTTTCTATTCAGTGTTGATATTTAAAACTCCCGCTATGTTTCACCAAATATAACTTTTAGTGACACCAAGTCATGCTTGGCGGCGCTGCTAAAGTTGTTGCACCTCGATGCAATGCATTTGGTATAGAAGTGTCCGGTATTAATATTTTAGCGTATTTGCTTTAACCAACCCATAAATAATTTTTTGGGAACTTTTTAGATATCAATTGATTAGAATGATAATTTTTTTGCAATTAACATTCGTGTACGTTAATATGGCGAACAGGAAATCATTAAAAAGTCCCTAACAGTGTTAATGTCCCCATGTCCACTTTTGAAAGTTGACATGTAGGTGTTCATATGGAACAGTTGTCAACATATTTATATCTTGTGAGCAGTGAAAGGTACTTCTTGTTGTAATTTAAGATTATTATAAAACAGATTTTAAAATTTTCTGATCAATCATTCATATATTTCATATTTTTGTTAGACTCGAGAAATGAAAAATAATAGATAAGTATTCACTCAGTAGATTGAACACAAGTTGTGAATTTATATTTCAGCGTTTTACTTTAATCAGAAAGTTTTTTAGCATTTGTAAAATTGCCTTGTGAAGGCTAATTGAAATCATTTTGGGTAATTTGCATACCAAATTGACAGCATTCTCCAAGGCTGATCGTTTCAGAAGTAACATTTTAATATAATAAAGAATATAATTTACTGGTAATTCTAATGGAATAATAATAAATAAGAAACAAACACAGACCTATTCTTAATCGAAGTAAAAAACAAATTATGGTGCAAAAATTGAACAAGTTTATAACTGAAATCTAAAACATATATAATTCTCAAATAGTTCAAACACATAGGTATATCGTTTACTGAACTTAGTGAACTTGGGAAGTTAAGTATTGGACACGGACACGATAAGAAAATAATAAACATAAAATACTTTGAAAAACATAAAAAAGAACACTGATATCTCGTCGTTACTTTCACTGTTGGCAAACAAGTGCAATTATCCCAGTATGTTCTTTACAAATTGTTTTTTTTTTCACATGTATTGTTGAACATTTTTTGCATCTGACTAATCAACAATGTTTTGACGAAGAGTTTTTCTAGGCTGTTGCTTTGCAGTACTTTGCACTCTTGTCTCTTCCAACATAGTTGCTGACTTTCAATAATGATTGCCTGATCATCATGGAGCATAGTCTCATCATTTTATACGCCTTAACAGCTTCTCTTCTTATATAAGGCTCAAATCCGACCATCCTTGGAGTACTGCTCACATGATTGGAGTTCAGCTCTTAAACATACCCTGAGATTACTTGACTCCATTAAAAGAAAAAACATCCACTTGATCAGGGACCCTGATTTGACAAAACATCTAGATAGTCTTGAACATTGAAGGAAAGTAACTGACCTGAGTCAGTTATGGGTTTTATGGGAAGTGTTCACAAGATGTGGCCCGTTTGGTCCCACCTAGAACAAAGCCGGGCAGAAATACACGTTGAGCCGCAGTAGCACATCCCTATCAGGCTCAGCTCGCACCACCTTAATTCAGACTTCTTTCATGTACAGAACCGCATCCTTTTGGAATACAACCTTCAACGATTCAAAGCGAACGTATTTTTAATTTTTTTAATTGAAAATGTCCAATTACTGGGAAAATCCATATGACGCTCTAGGAGCGGTGCATGAATATGCATTAACATAAGTTTTAGGTTCTTTATTAAAATTGAATGAAAATTGTTTCCTAAAATGATGCCGTGGTTTATCAGTAATTACTAGTTCGGCAGATATATTATCGTCTTGTGAATGTAGGGTAACTTGATCTGCTTCTTCGTGACCTATATTTTCTAACATTGGAGCTTGGTTTTCACTCGCAGGCATTTCTTCGTCTGCTGGTTTAATTTTGATGTCGGAAATTATAGTCACTTTACTGGACGGTTTTACAAACGCTTTACTCTCGGTTTTACCTGACGTGTGTGCCTTATGCACGTTCGCTGTATCAGTTACCACTTTGGTAGTTACGAGTTTTGGAATTAATAATTCGTCCAAGTCAAATAACTCACAGGAAGGTCGTTCGCTGATATCACCAGGATTGTTAAATAAAGAGAGTAAATCATCCTGGAGTATGACCTTCTTTAATTGCAACGGATAAGTTTCAAGCCGCGAGAGGAAATCTGCGTTCACATTATGTTTTTCCTTTTTATATAAGATGTCATAATCAAACTCTTGCAATTTGAGTCGCCATCTAATCATTTTTGAATCTGGTTCTTTGAAATTAAACAACCATTGAAGCGGCTTATGATCAGAAATGAATGTACATTTATGTTCCAGAATCTAGGGTCGAAATTGTTTGGCTGCCTAAACTACGGCTTGACATTCTTTATTGATCGTAGAATAATGTAATTCATGTTTGTTAAGGGTTCCAGATATATAAGCTATCGGCTTAATAGAACCTATAGGTCCTTGCGATAAAATTGCTCCTATCCTGGAGTTTGATGCATCCGTAGTAACTAGAAATTTTTTATTAAAGTCTGGGTAGACTAAAATAGGTTCGTTACATAAAAGTTGTTTGATGGTTTCAAAAGCTTCAATAAATTTGCAAGTATGTTCAACTTTTGCATTCTTCTTTAAGCATTCTGTCAGAGGTTTTGCTATAGTAGCATAATTCTTAACGAATTTTCTATAATAGCCAGAAAGACCCAAAAATGATTTTATTTGTTTTGTTGTTGATGGAATTTTTATATTTTTAATTTTATCGACTAATTTTGGATTTGGTTTAATCCCGTCAACTGTTATTATATGACCTAGGTATTCGATTTCTTGTAGAAAAAACTCAGATTTTTCAAACTGAATTTTGAATTTAGTTTCGCGTAATCTTTCAAAAATTGTTTTTAAATTTTCCAGATGTTCTTCTGGTGTTTTACCAAAAATTATTATATCGTCTAGATATACTATGCAGATTTTGTTTAATAGTCCTTTGAGAACAATGTTCATTACACTCGCGAGACAAGCTGGTGCGTTGCGTAATCCAAAAGGTAATCTTGAAAATTCAAAATGTCCATTTTCAGTAGAAAATGCTGTCTTAGGTCGGTCTTTTTTGTCAATTTCAATTTGGTGATAAAAGAACTTTAAATTTCCTAGCACATCGAGGATGTTATTTATGTTTGGTATAGGAAACTTGTCTTCAATAATTTTTTCGTTAAGTTTTCTAAAATCTATTACCATTCGCCATTGTTTTTTGCCATCTTTGTTTTCCTTTTTAGGAACTAGAAAGACTGGTGCTGAATAAGGTGAATTGCTCTCAGTTATTGTATTATTTTGAAGAATTAATATTCTCTCTGCTATTATTTAAGCTAGTATTCGAAGGTAAATCACTTAAATTTAGTGATTCAAGGGTAAAATTATAATTAAATAAAAATAAAAATAAAATAAAAGGCACGGTGGGTTCGGCTTGCGCCACAGGATACACCCCAGACAGCCATAATGCATGCCAAAAATGAGTGCAGTGCCCCCCGGTGTACATGAAGTAGGTAAAGCCCCTACTAGGTGTTGCTAGACAAAAGATGAATGATATGTTGTCAGACAACATGCCATCCATTGATGTTGTGCTGTGAGCAACACTGAGCAACAACAATGCTCACAGCACAACATCAATGGATGGCATGTTGTCTGACAACATGTCATTCATCTTTTGTCTAAAATTATAATTTGCTGAGTTTTCCTCAGTTTGGGGAAATTCAAATTCCAATTCTAGTTCACTACCAAACATAAATATATAATATTATATATTTTTAATTATTAAAATGCTGCTTATTATTCATCAATCATAAAAATTGTTACCTCTTTGGAGAACAAATAATATTTAAACAGGAAAGATATAAAAATGAAATGTAAAAAGGAATGGCCTCGCTTTGTTCTGCTCTGCTTATGAATATTTTCTGCAGCTGAAATTGAGTGAAGTAGATCCTTTTGTCTCGGGTTTACATAGTTTTCCTTCTGGTTGCGGAGAGACCTCGTTGTTGAGAAATTAATTATACTTATGATATAGGTACCAATAGTTGTACAATACCAATGTACTATTAATCTTTACTAGGTCATGAGGGCGCGCATACGCGCGCCCTTATCTGAAGTGATTCCCGAGTTGAAGTGATCTTCACAACTAACATATTCTCCCTAACGTTAATACCCTGTATGACCCTTTGTGCAAAATTTCAAAAATATCGTTAGTAGCATGTTGAAATTCAAGAAATACTTCTCTACTCGAAATTTACCAATTAAAAAAACTAGGGCACTTACGTTTTCACAATATTGTCAAGTCGCCAGTCAAGTTATATAAAATATATAAATTATATTGCGTGCCCTTAGAATAACAAAGGTCTATCTGGACACCAATCATTTTGAATAATCAGGGTTTCAAATTTTGCATAACTCCTAATTAGTGTTTCTTAATTATTGTTATATTGTCATTTAATTTTGAAAAAAGTGTTCAACTCTGTATTACTAAAACAATACATCAGCTTCTTGACTTGATTATGCTGGTTTTTCAATGTGAAAATGCATATAGAATTTTTTGAGTAGGTACTCTTTTTGCATAACAGAGTTGTAAGTTACACTTAAACCTTGTTCTGTTACATATCTTAGGCGATATTCATTGTTGTAGTCAGTCTCTTTAACTACAACAAGGGTGTAGGTAGTGTAACTGCAGTTTTGCATTAACAATATTCTAAATGGATGCAGTTTCAACTATGTCGACACGTTTTGCTCTTATTTGGTCATCATTAGGACACTACAATAATAGGTTAGTGGAAAGGTTAGTGCTAATTTACATTCAATTATTGAATCAAGGTATAGTTTTTTGTACTTAAAGGCGGGTTCTCATTAGTCAACTAAATTGATCAATATAATTGATTCTATGCCATTGAAATAAAATAGATTAATATGAACGTTCATTCAACGATATTGTTCAATAATATTGCGCTTCAATCAAACTGGAAGGCGTTTCTACTTTTGGTTGATCAACGGACCTGATTCAACGAAACTGAACAGTGCTGACTGTGAGAACATGCGCTGTCAGTCACGTTGAATTGAGTTTGAGGTTAAATTTTGTTCTCGTGGAAAATGAAACCAAACTGTAAATATTTGGTGTGAAAAATGTCCAATTTTAAATGGAGGGATAACCATATGTCAAAGTTTCTTGGTTTTTGGGCACTCTGTGCAGCGCACTCAGAGATGGAAAAGAATCTCCTGTAGCTAAATATCTTAAAACTACTCTTGTAATTTTAGTCTTGCTGGAAGAGCGTCTCTCAATAAAGTTTTTTTTTTCTTTATATGTATATGGCGATACTTTCTGTAAAAGTTCTTCAAATTTTTTTCACCCATTCTTAAATGATTTTTATATGTATCCAAGTTATCTCTAGCCAATTCCACTAACAGTTTTACTGAAGTACCTTCATATCTCCGTCTTAAGATCCATGGTCTCACCCACCAACGACGACGTTTTCTCTTTTTCCTGTTTCTGATTTTGTTTTTCAAGTACTCACACACAATACGAACTCCAGCACGCACAATTTCCTTCTTTGCAGCCATTTTTAAAATTGACGCTTTCCAGACTGAATATTCAACTTCCTTGAAATAATATGAACGAATTTCACATTGAAATCTGTGATCAATTGCATAGAATCAATTATATTGATCAATGAAGTTGACTAATGAGAACCCGCCTTAAGTAATAGGCTTATTGCCAAGCCAGATTCAATATGCCTTGATTTAATAGTTCAATATACTTTGGATGTAAATTAAGTTTAAACTTTCCACTAACCTGTTGTAACAGGACTTTACAGCTTGCAGTTGGCATGAAATAAAGTTATTCTCTCTCCTTATTTTTTTTTCTTCATACGTCTTAAAAACAACGCTTTTTCTAGTCTGCATATAACGTACGAGTGTGAAATAATAATGAAGTAACTACATTTATCTGCCTTGGCATAAAAAGAAAATGCTTGTCGAACAGGAACAGGTAATATACAGTAACATAAAATCAATGAACAAGTAAAAAGTCTGAAGTATTGAAACATTAAAAAGATGCGTATATATTTATGGACAATATGGACATTACTTTTTATACAATACTCATTATACGTTTACTTATTTTATGAGCTTGAACCAGATAATACTTCTTTAAATCTTTAATAAAATCAATGTTTCACAAGTGTTTTAAGTACTTCATTTTTATAATTTAACCCTTTCACTGCTGAGTTCCGCTACGCCGCCGCATCGCTTGAGCGGCATTTTCCAGCGTGAAGCGTACATATACGCCTATAGCAGTGTGAAGTAAATATTCAAAGTATAAAATAGTGAAACTCTGAATAATTACGTAAAAATCATGAGTACTAATGACAATTGAAACACATAAACATGTCCTTTGTATAGAAAAATACCAAACTTTATTATAAATGAAAACAAAATACATACAAAAATACAAATGAAAACAAAATACTAGAATAAATAAATTTATTTTTTTAAACAAATAAATAAATAAATAAATTGGCGCCAATATTATGAATTATTTTCTAGTATTAATTTCTTGTATTTCTTGCCTTTGTGAAACTTATTTTTTTGTAATTTTGCCATGAGAGGAACAATCAATACCTGAAATTGGAGGATAAATTAAGTAAATAATTGGAATTTTTTACAAAGTTCTGACATTTTGAATGACTTTTCTCAAGTATTTACGTTATTTTTACAAAATTGTGAAAATGTACAACATTTGGGATAATTTTTCTATTGTCGTACTAACGTACAACAAAACTCCCGAATGTACAACATTCAGTACAATTGTACAACATTGAACAACGCTGACTAAACTCATCCAGAGACCAACAACGACAGAATCACGCAGTCACGCACGCGACACACCACAGGCATGCACCCAGAGGCCACAGCCATACCCCTACCATTACCATTTCGAGCTATGCGCGTTACTTGTCGAGAGAGCACTACCGGTGATCCGTATAAACACGTCTCCAGCAGTTTCAGCCTCTAAATAATTTAAATTCGCCAAACGTATAAATACGCCTTCAGCACTGAAATGATGTTCGTACATATACGCCCGCAGCAGCGAAAGGGTTAAATTGACCAACACAGAAGAAAAAACTGTGTTATTGCCTGAAAAATAGCCTTCATTTTAAATCATGTGATAAGTTACTATTATTTTATTATCTATGGTGTTGTTTATACACTTCCCAGGTGACACGTCTCCATTGAATACACATTTGCTTAGACATTTTAGTAATAATTATTGTTATTATTGAAACCATGTTTTGGAATATAAGTGTGACAGTGTTCAGTTAATCTAGTTAAACAGTTTAACTAGTACAGGCATTTGAAGCAGAAAATAGTTTGTTTTATTTTGAGTAAAAATTTACTTCTTGTGACTCGTGTATTTATTTATTTACAAATTTTCAGTTTCACCAAAAAAGTATCACTTACTTTTTATAGAACAATAGGGGTACTATTGTTTGGAGATATGATATGATCAATTAGCCTTGACATGTTAGTATAGTAGTTGTAATGTAATATTTTCTAAGTTTGTCCCATTATTAACATAATATATAGATACAAATGTATTTTTTATAGATTATCAAATAAATTATTCCCATTCTGGCAAGTTCAGAGTTTTTATGATTTTTCAGACATTTACGGCGGGTATTATAAAGGCTCATTAAGTAAACGGGCAGATTCCTGTGGCCGTTTCTGAAGAAGGTATCGAGTCTAAGTGGAATTTTTTTTAAATTTATCTATTCTTGACATGAAAGTAATTACAAAAATGTTAATAAAAGTTATTTGACGTCGATATTAGCTTCACAAACGAGCACAGAAATCTGCCCGCTAGCCTAATGAGCCGTTATAATATTGGCTGTTAGTATTACAGTAAAAGTTGTTTATAATGACGCCCAAGCGACCTCCAATTCAAGGTCGATATTAGCGAACCTTAACTATATCCAACTAATCGATGGTGCAAAAATATTACTAGATATAAAGGACATATTATTTAAAATTAGTAGGTAAGGATGTAGGCATACATTTCACCTATACCTACGTAATAGATTTTATGGCCTTTATAGACTTTATTCACAATAAATCTTATGAAAAAATAGTATTTTATAGTAACAGCTAAAAGTATAGTTATGTAATTGTTCAAGTTGAAGCGAAGTTAAAATCACTTTAGGCTTTAGGCTATGTAAAATTTTCAATTCAAATTTTTTTAAATCTCATTTTCGTTGCTACCATTAAATATGAGAAAGGCCTCAGAGCTTCTGAAGGATGCTATTTCAAATTCCGACTCTTCAGCATCTATGTGACATTGAGATAATAGATAATGGTGATGCTGACACCGATGACGAAAGATTTGGCTATTTATGTCTTCATGAGCTATTTATTCTAATATTTGATCAATGTTGACAAAATTCTGGAATGAGTACTTCTGATTCTACATTTTCAAAACCTTTTTAATATTTCTCATCGATGCAGCTAAAGGGATCTTATCTTCTTTGTCACATTGTGTGTTATCAGGCATATCAATTTATATAAATCCAGCATGCCTACAGCATTTTACCATGTTATGATAATATGATTTAAACTTAAACTCATTTATAAACAGTCTACCAAGATCATATTTGCTTATGCTACATTGTAACATCCAACATTATGGCACTAGAAATAATAAGTAGGAAAAATTCGTTGCGTTCGTAGGGTTTGACCATTAGACCAATCAGCTGTCAGAAAATTCAAAATATAACCCCAGAGTTATATTTTGAAGTTTGATGAGTACGGACATAAGAGGATTCAGAAACAATAAATTTAATATTCGATTACAACGTCTGTTGTCAACTTTTTCATCCAAAAAGTTTTTTTTCTGTTTATACAGGGTGAATTATTAAAAACGCCCCAAGCGATTATTATATTCATTAATTAACATTAATATATTAATGTTTGTAAGCTGATATATTGCTTCACAAAAAATGTTTATTTCGACTTCGCGCAAAATTTACTTTTAGCACTTACGTTGTTGCAGCATAGGGTTCAATTAATGTGAAAATAGAATTTTTAAGAAAGAAACTGATAGAATTTTTCGAGGGTGGTCTCGTTATACTATATTTATTTTGTAATTTGTGTACAATTTTCCAAAAAATGTTCTTTACAAATAGATATGCTTATTGTTTTTTGCCTATTATGAATTAGCACCAGTTGTAATCAAAATGAACCTTAATTCTTATTTCCAAATAAGTAAAAATTGTTAATATAAGAGATTTCTCATTGCACCTACGAAACTTTAGATATGACATTAATGCTGAAATAAAATATGACCTTGGCAGACTATTTAGAAATTAATTGAAGCATAAGTTGGAAATTCCGAACGACTAAATCCGATTTATTCGAATGAACATAGTTGCCAAATTTAGGAAACTTTAACATTATTTTCTATGAAAGTCTATGAAAGGGCTTGTACAACCAATGAAATATGTGAGCTATTTGCAGAGAATTTCAGCTCAGTTACGTAAGAAACTTGCCATCTTTCATTCATGAGATATATCAGCCCATTGATGAAAATCTTACTGTTACTATCGAAGAGGTAACTAAAGCCATGAATGAATTGAAAGATACAGCCTCAACTGGCCCTGACGGTTTGCCCGCTATATTCTTAAAAGAATGTGTCACCACTTTGTCTGAGCCCCTGTCTTTTATTTAATCAATCTCTTAGACTTAGAGAACGCTTTGTACCAGTGGTATGGAAAAAGACCTTCATTACACCGATCTATAAGTCTGGCGATAGATATGACATCCTCAACTACAGGCCCATTGCCATTATGGGTTCTGTAGCCAAAAAACTTGATAAGGTTATGACAATTAAATTAACTGATATATTAATTTCCCAAATTATTGAAACTCGACATGGGTTTGTGACAGGTCGGTTCACATTAACAAATTTAATCCTCTACAGAAATTATATTTCCGATGCACTTGATGTGTTGACTCAGGTTGACAGTATATATTTGAATTTTTCAAAAGCTTTTGATAGGGTTGATCACAGTATCTTGCTTTTTAAACTTGTTAGAGTAAAGAAACTAACTGTGATGTAGCGACATCTCTTGAGTACGTGTGGTACTGATTTGGTGTTGGTGGTACAATCTTTTTGTACTTTGTTCAATGTCATTTGTCTTGTCATTTAGTACTTTGAGTTTTGCGTCTGTCAAGGGATGATGATTGATTTAATCACTTCTCAAGTTCTCACTGTTCACTCCTCCGTCGTTCTTATTAATTATTGTATGATGTATGGTAACAATATTATTTTATAATAAATATTTAGTTCAGTTATCATGTACAATGTTCTGCATCCCGAGTATAAATATCACACCTCATCACAACAAAACTGTACAAATTTGGCTTTAGTTCCCGGACCATTGACTAGTTGCGTTCGTATTCATCTGATCGAAGTTTGGCTGTTAGAATCCGTGGTAGTGTCTCATCTTCTTTTACTGCTACCTCTGGTGTACCTCAAGGGTCCCACCTTGGGTCCTTGATTTTCATTATGTAAATTAATGATGTTAACGAGCAGCTGAGGGTGGTCGAGATACTGTTGTTTGCAGATGACATAAAGATTTTTTACAAAATTTCTTCCTTCTACGACCAAATTCTTTTACAAAAGGATCTTGACACCATAACTCAATGGTCCACATTGAATAGACTTGCCCTGAATAGCGAAAAGTGTAAGGTTTTGTCTTTCAAAAGAAGTCGAAAGCACACTCCAATATAAATATACTGTTCTAGGGATTGTTTTTGATAACAAGTTACAATTTGAAAAGCATCTAGGCATCGTTGGTTAAAACTGTGGGTTTCATTACCAGATCTACCAAAGAATTTTCGAACACTCAGGCAGTCGTTTGTCTTTATAAATCATTGGTGCTTCCGACTCTGCTCTATGGCTCCATAATATGGTCTCCTCGTTATGGAGTGCATATTAATAAATTGGAGTCGATTCAGCATAGGTTTATCAGATATTTAGCCTTTAAAAATAGAACTCCTATGCATTTTACTGATCATGATTACTCTACAATTGCTTCAGCCTTCAAACTGCCTTCTGTTTTGTCTCTACATGCAAAAAATGATGCCCCTTTGTCAAGTTATTGTTACTTGTATTCATTGATTGTCCTAATGTTGATAGATTGTTTGAAATAAGATTGCTCCAATATGGACTTAGGTATCCTAGAGAGCTTGTTGAACAGACTTCTCAAAAAAATTATGTGCATTTTTCGACTGTGAATAGATTAACACGCAATTGGAATTTACTGCCGTTGATTGCCAGAAACATGGCCTCGATCTCTGCATTTAAACGTGCACTGTATCCATTACACATTCCGTAATATTGCACAAGTCAAGGACTTAATAACGTATCAATATCTCACAAATACAAAGACAACATAAAATAGACAAGATTGGAAAAGTATAAGTACATACATACAATACACTATCACATACTATATGTACATCAAATGCGAACAACAAATATAAATAACATCCACTCCACTTTGACAGAGTGGAAACATGGAACTCAGACACCTTATAGATCGGGCTCTATATTAGCTGCACTCTTAGTGACCACTTAAATTTACTTCTATTCGTGTATTTTTTTATTGAGGAGGACATCACTTTACGAAAATCACCCAAACTCATCAAATATCCACCAATCCGGACATACAGATCACCAAAAAATGGTTTTCCAAAATTCACCTGCCTATAATATAGGGTCGTGCAATTTATAACGTCAGTACTTCAGCATTCGATAGATAACGTTAAAATAATGGCATTTTATTTATACACTTAAATCAGGGAAAGTTTCCTGTGTTTGTGCTATCTGTCCCTACTAACAATAACCATCAAGTACCCACCAGTGGAACTCTGGTGAACTCTCAGACACCCTTAGCTGGGTACCCTGATGATTTAAAAAAAATCAAACACAGAATGGGCTGGTCAAATAGCTTTTAAGTAAGCTAAAGACCAAAAAGATTAAAGAAAAAGAAGAAGAAGAAGTAAATTAAAATTAACCTAGTCTAAGCACCTTGACATGGCAAAATAATTATTTTGCGATGGCAAAGGATGTAGTTTAATAAGGGGGCCAGGACTGGTTCGAAAGCAACGATAACAATTCGATAGATAATGCCGTACTGCACGGCGACTGGATAAAACCCAAAAATTCTGTTGGAGTAAATAAATAGTGGTATTAACTCCCGGGTGCAAATTTTTGTCGTGAACTTGGCGGATAATCAGTTCAGTCAACCGATGATTGCGCGGCAATGGGGCTGAGTGTTTGGTATCAAACGGTAGATCGCTATGCTCAAGCCGTCCTCCCACTCTCAAAATTCCTTCCGAATCAAGGAAAGGCGACAATTTTGAAAGCCATTTGGCCCATCGCTTATTAGAAGCTAACCGATGAATTTCTTGCGAGAACACCTCTCGTTGAACAAGTTTTACTAGAACTAATAATGCTTGATGAAGTTCCATTGCAGACAGCGGTCCTGAGCTCCGTTGACCCCTTCGACAATTGAATACGAATCTACGAACAAAGGCTATAACACCCTGGATTTTACGAAGGGAGGAAAATCTATCCAATAGTCTCAACGGAAATTGCTGATCAACTTGAGCAACAAAAGCATTCCTTCTTTCCTCGAGATCACATTCGGGGGAAATGGAAGGAATTCCAGAAGTTGGCCAATCGGAGGTAGGTTTCGAGAGCCAGACAGGTCCAGCCCACCAAAGCGATGGTGAAAGAATCTCACTCAGGTGCATACCACATGAGCCCAGGTCAGTGGAACGAACATGGTGGCAACTGTCGGGAGGAATGTTGTCCTGAATTTGCGACACACGGTTAGCAACGAAGGTCTTCCATTTGTGTGGGTAAGACCGTATCCATGAAAGAGCTACTATAGAGTAGCTCCATGCAACGACTCGTTCTATTGGGACCCTTCCGCTGAACGTCTCCAATACAAATTTAGTCAGCTTAGAGAGCAATACAGCCGCGCATAATTCTAAGCGCGGAATAGAAAGCCTTTTAACTAGTGCGACTTTGGATTTGGCGATAACAAAATGGGTGGATATTTCATTACGTGATGTAACGCATCTAAAGTAAATTACCCCTACATAGCCTAACTCAGAAGCATCACAGAAGGCGTGTAGCTGGCATGAAACAAGATTTCTAGGGAACAACAAGCGAGGAATTCTAATCGATTCGAGAAGCGTCAACTCGTTCTTATACCTCAACCACTTGGCGCTAACGTCGCTAGGAGGAGTTGCATCCCATTCGAGACCCAGAAAACCAAGAGGATCGTAAATGCGTCTTTCGAACGAACCTGGAACAAAAAATTGTCCGAACTAAATTGCCATTGCAAACCAAGTATCTTCAGCGCTGAGTCAGATTCGTCGGCAAAGGTTAAATTGTTCGATTGACGATGGTCTGGGGGTATATCATCCAGCAAACTTGAAGTATTGCTGGCCCATTTTCGCAATTCCAAGCATCCCTTCCTAAGTAATGCTACCAATTGGGACTTCATGAGTTCAGCCTCGGTTAATGAGGTAGCACCACAAACAAAATCATCGACATATAGGGAATTTCTAATTAGTTCGGCTGCAATGGGGAACTGAGCTTCATAAAGGTCCGCAAGATGCAACAAGGTACGAATCGCAAGAAAGGGTGCCGAGGAGACCCCGTACGTGATAGTATTCAATTGGAAGGTTTGAATTGGTTGAGATGGAGAGAAACGGAAGCGAATCATCTGAAACTTACGATGCTCCGGGCTAACCAATATTTGGCGATACATCTGACGAATATCACAAGAAAATGCAATGGGTTTGGAACGAAAATTAAGCAATAGCACGGTGAGATTCGATTGCAACTTAGGTCCAATAAGGAGAGTATCGTTAAGTGAAAGATCATTTCGATCCTTCGCGGAAGCATCAAAGAAGACTCGTATCTTCGAACTAGGGGAGTCAGTCTTGAATATACCGTGATGGGGAATATAGTAAGCGTCGTGATCCTCGACATCTATCGATAATGGTGTCATATGCTTAGATTGTAAGTAATCTGCCATGAAGTCCATGTATAAATCGCGCAACGCCATGTCGCGAGAAAGACGGCGCTCTTGAGCAAGTAGTCGTCGATCGGCAGTGGCTCTCGAGCCTTCGAAAGACAGCTGTGACACCTTAAAGGGAAGACTGACCCCAAAACGACCTTCCGGTAAGCGAAAAACTCCCTTCTTGAACGATTCTTCAGCGATGTTTTCCTCATGAGAGTTATCTTGAGGTCTCATAGCAGGCTCTTCAATTTCCCAAAATCGATGAAGAGACGACTCAATAGATGATGGTGAAGTGGAAACAAAAAACGAACGAATAGCCGATGGCGGAGGATCAATAGGACCTACAAGGATATAGCCAAAAATTGTTTGAATAACTGCGGGCTGACCACGGTCATTACCTGACGCATCTCTAACCAAAATAGACGGGCCGAGCAGCAGATCAATGGGACGAGGACGGTACCACTCAGGGTCAGCAAGAGGAGTCTTTGAAATATTTATTTTATTTATTTATTTATTTATTTATTTGATTACAACTATTCAACAGGTTATATTCCCATATTAGAATAGGCTTCATAACAAGAAAAAGAATACAAAGTTATCACAGACAATATAAATGCATGATGTAAGAATGAACTGAATGAACGATAACAATACCAGCAATCACTCACGAACAATTGAATTGCAGCGTTTTTATACAGGCAACAGTGCAGCTATTGATATTTATCTTATTAGAAACTGCATTATAGGCATCACAGAGCCGAAACAATGGAGAGTACTTCAGCCTATTGGTGCGAGGAGTCGGAAGGTAGAAGTATAATGCTCTCCTAGATGCAGATCGTGGGGCACCGTAGTGCAACATCTGCAGTATTTCGGGACAATCAATCTCGCTATTCAACAGTCCGCGTAAAAAGCACAATAAGATCCTCTGTCTGCGTGTAGAAAGGCACTCAAAGTCATGCAGATCAAGTAATGCGTCATGTGGAAAGCCAATACATGGATAAACACCATTTATTCTGAAATTCAAGTACTTTAAGAAACGACGTTGGACTGCCTCCAGCCTGTCAATGTGCAATCTGTAGGATGGTTCCCACACAACAACAGCATACTCAAGCTTTGACCTAACATAAGCACCGTACAGCATAGTGAGTGTCCCTCCATTTAGAAATCCAGAACTGCTCCTTACAATGAAGCCGAGAGACCTATATGCAGCAGAGACAACACTGTTAACATGCTCCACAAATGACAGCTTATGATCAAATAAAACTCCGAGGTCACAGACTGAGTTGGGCCTCTGCAGGAGAGATCCATCGATGGAGTAGCCATATTTAACCAGATGCCTACCAAGTCCAAATGACATGACATAACATTTTTGAATATTCAAAGTTAATCTGTTTTCCTGACACCAAGTAAAAACTCTGTCTAGATTCTCCTGCAAACGAGAACAATCCTCATCTGAGGATACACTTACATACAATTTGAGATCATCAGCATAAAGAAGACCTTTTACATTGCTGTCAAGTACCGGTATCAGATCATTTATGAAAATGTTAAAAAGAAGTGGACCCAACACTGAACCCTGAGGCACCCCAGATGACACTGATATCGGTTCGGATCTGTAACCTTCCAGTAGAACAAACTGTTTCCTGTCCATTAGATATGACTCCATCAAACACACCAAGCCAGAGGAGAAGCCATAGGATTCCAATTTGGTGAGCAGTATCCCATGGTCAAGCTGGTCAAAGGCCTTAGAAAGATCTGTATATATCACATCACATTGCTCTCTGTTATCAATACACTGGCTAATAAACTGACTAATGCAGAAGAGGTTGGTTACAGTGGAGCGACCTCCAACAAAACCATGCTGACATTCCACAAGATATTTTTTGAAAAAGGAATTAATATGTTCATATAGGGTCATTTCAAAAACCTTACTGAAATTATTTATTATTGTAATGGGTCTGTAATTTTGCAAGAGATTCCTGCTGCCCTTTTTATGCACAGGGCATAGTTTAGATAATTTCCATGACTTTGGAAAAGTGTTAGTTTTCAAACAAAGGTTAAAAATCGATGTTAGCGGCTTCACAAAGACTGAGCAGCAATCCCTCAATAGGAAAGAAGGAATCAAATCCGGACCAGCAGTCAGCTTGCTCTTAAGCTTTTTTAAAGAAATCAGAATCTCTTCCTCTGTAAACTCATGAATATGTAGTGCATCAAAGGGAGCACGCAAAACTGAACCATCGACCTTTGAGGTAGAGGCAATGTACGAACTCTCAAAATACCCCGCAAATGCATCAACAATAACTTGACGATCCGAGATCACCACACCATCCATATCAAAACTCTGAGGAATGGCGGATGATGATCTCTTAGCTCTTAAATATTTCCAAAAGTTAGCAGGATCAGAGGATATATTTGCCTCAATACGCTGCAGATACCTAGAATGAGCCTCATTTATTTCCTTTTTTATTGAAGACCTGAGATGTTTATAAGCAGACAGTACCGAAGTGTCTGTTCTATTTCTCTTGTACCTCCTCCAAAGTCTATTCCTATTCCGAATTTTTCTAATAATTGATCCATTGAACCATGTAGGATACACATGATTCGCTCGTTGGGTTCTGGGTACAGTGAGGTCAAATAAGATTCTCAGACGACTGTAAAGAAAATCACAAGCAGAATCTACACTCTTGTATGTATTCAGAATCTGCCAATCTTCATGTTGGAGCAGCTCATAGAGTAGGGGCAAGTTACCTTTTTTAAAGTTCCATGTATGAGAATTGGACTGCACCCCCTCACATTGCTCTATGCGAAGATAAGAGGGGAAAGGTACCTCAACTACAAGTGCCGGATGATGACTGTCCTCCCCCACCAGAGCCCCAACAGGCGTCCGAACCTGAAGCAGACTGGAGGATAAAACAAGATCTAAAATTCGGCCATTCGTATTCCTAACCTGATTACACTGTGTCAAATGAAACATCTGAAGAAACTCCTCCAAGGCCAAAACTACGCCAGGCGCTCTATCTGAACCGTGGTGATCCACATACTGGGACAAATTAAAGTCTCCCAGAATAATAAAATCATGCTCATATAAACACCTAAGTGAACACAGACAATCAAACACACACGCATACTGAGCCAGACTGAAATTCGGGGGTATGTAAAGGCAGATCAAAACCAAAGACCTATTACGTAACTGAAATTTTATGGATACAATATCGACAGAAGGAATCAATTCAAATGAGCTCTCCACCTCTATGCGCACAGCTTTAAATTCAGATCTGATAGCCAATAGAACTCCACCACCCCTACATAGACCCAGCCGGGAAAAGTCACGATCCGAGCGAAAGACATCGTAACCATTAACAAAGATCTCACGGCTACTAACGTGTGAGTCTAACCAGCTTTCAGTGATTGCAAGAATATCATACTCCAACATCGCCACAGCATTGTGGAACGCCCTAACTTTTGTGTTTAATCCACGTACGTTCTGATAATAGATGGCAACACCCGCGACCGCTGCACAAGGTATCCCTGATTGCTACTGCTTCCCAAGAATATCAGACTTAAGCTTACCTACCATCTGTCTATATACAGAGCAATACAGAGTAAAATTTAAATATGCCGAACAGAGTCCGGATCAACGGGTACTCCGGGTAAACTCCCACATATTCGGGGAATCACGACGAATTCTGCTTCGAGTGAATGATTTGGTGAATAGCAAGAACGAATAGTAGCGACAGATGTGCCCAAAGATTCCGACGAGATTTGACCGAGACCCACGATAGGTATAGAAGTGCGCGAACGAGATAATGATAGGCGGGCTGCAAGTGAATCAACGATAAAGGAAGCTTGTGAGCCACTATCAATAAGTGCTCGAGCCTTATGAAAATTTCCAAAGCGATCCTGAATCTCAAGAACAACTGTAGCCAAAAGCACATGAGCACGGTGAGAATGGAGGACTCCTGCCGCGGAGGTAACGGGGGGCGACCGATTAGAATGACCGTGTGATGGAATGTGGCTACCTGCTGCTATGTTTGGCGACTGCTGGTGTTGCGGAGTGTTAGACGACGTGTTGGAAGCGATAGGAAAATGGACCAAGGTGTGATGACGCTTTTGGCATTGTTGACACGAGAAATGAGAGTTACAATTGCTGAGAAGGTGGCCTGAGTTAAAACAATTGTTGCACAAATTTAAGCGCTTGACCACGTTAAAACGTTCATTAACCGAATGATTAAGGAATTCCGGACACGAACTAATAAAATGTGAACCCGGACATAAATCACAAGTGTTTGAATAAGTTTGAAAGTTTGAACAAGGAGAAGTTTTTGCTACCATGCTCATCGTATGTGTAGAGGGGTTTCGCCAATTTGGCTGAGCAACTTTGGGTCTAGAAAGATGACTATAAGTCGGTTTTGCGAGAGTGGATTGGGGAACTGAATCCAATACCCGACACTGTGATGTTAAGAATTCTTCTAGTAATTCGAAGGTTGGAATATTGTTCTTTAGGGACCTATTTTCCACCTCAAACACTTTACGAGTCTCAGGGTCTAACTTGTCAAATAAAATATTGAAAAACAAAAAATCTTCGAGATTTTCCGCTACCTCCAGCGCCTTGAGTGCCTCCATATTTTCCTTAAACGTAAAAATCAAAAATCGCAAATCCTTGACGGACTCCCTATTCAATTTAGCGAGATTTTTTATATTGCTCCAATATTCCGATGCAAGTTTCCGTTGGTCATTATTCGAGTGGTAAAGCCTGATAAGCAATAGGATAGTTTGAATCGGTTAATTTCAACGTTTTTATTAGTTTAAGTGGTTCACCTGACAACGAATTCAGAAGATATTGAAATTTGTCTATGGGGGCCAAACTCGAGTTTTTATGAATAGCAGTGTCAAAACACTGTATAAATGTAGTCCATTCACCGAAATCACCGCTGAACGTTTTCAAATTTATCTTCGGTAAGCGGATTGAACAATTAGAGGGCGGAGAATGAGACGAAGGACTGCCGTCAGTGATTGGGTGCAACAAAAGATAAGTCGCCTTTACTTGATAGTATTTTCGATCAAATTCTTTTCGAATGTTATTCTCGGGTTCCAGTTCAGGAGTCGGTTGAGTACATATACATGAAACGATGACAGAACGATGTTGTTCAAATTCACCCTTGACTTGTTCGACATGTGGATAGCGCACTTCCAAAAGAGCTCTCATAGTGACCTGACTTTCTGCTACCTCTGCGAGATCGGAGAGTTCCGTAATTCGATCGACAGCGATTTGGCGTAAGCAGCGTGCACTTTTGCATTCATTAGCCATGTTACGAAAATTTACAATAGTTAATAATAATAATTTATTTATTTATTTATTTATTTATTTATTTATCCAACGGGAAAACCCCATACATAAATTCTTACAATAAGAAACCAAAAAATCAAAAGATAGTGAAACAAAAATTACAATAATAACAACAATAATAACAATCATGCCCTACACAGAAAGTACAAATATATGCACTATCATGTTTACATCTCTATATAATGTGATATAGACGTTCAAATGAACAAAAAAGCATAAACAGATCCAAACAAAACCTATTCATAACGAAGCATTACCTTGGACTTTTTTTTAATACCAAAAAATGAGATATTATTATATAGTTCGAACCATGACGAACTATCATTCAGTAACCTTGATAGTCTACCAACAATCAACTCTTTGTGACCTGGTCTAACCACAGAAATTTGAAACAACTTATGATTCTGTCTGAGAGGCCTAGGTGGAACATAAAATTCAAATCTACTCAACAGCTCAGATGAATCAACAATACCATTCAATATTTTAAATGCAAAAAGGATATCAACCATGTCTCTAGCAGATTCGAGGTTTGCGATACAGAATTCATTATATAAAGGAACGAGGTCATGATCCACCGGTGAAACCCCCATGCCCACTCTATATGCAGCATATCTCAAAAATCTCCTATTTAAAGATTCCAATTTCTTAATTGACCCAAGGTCCTTAGGTCGCCAAACAGTAGACGCATACATAACTACAGGATAAATGAAAGAAAAATAAAGTGTCCTAAAAGTAGAAATGTTTTTAAAGTTACATGTAAATCTCTTTATAAAATAAATCTTTTTCATACAAGATAGATAAATGTAGTTTACATGTGGTTTGAAAGATAATTTGGAATCAAATATTACACCTAAATCCTTTATAGAGTCCAATAATAATAATAATAATAATAATAATTCTTTATTGTCCAACAGATTATAGAAATCCAATTACTGGACAAAGCACAATATTAACAAAGATATAGTAAACTAAATCAAAAAATAAATAAACGTAACAAAAAAAACAGTATAAGTCCATGTGATACATACAACCCTTATCCCTAGAAATTATTAAATTAAATATCCGCAAAATACCCAGCCGCTATCCTGGTTATGCTCCCCAAGCCAGAGAAGTGCATATCACACAACTGAGCTATTTGATTGAAGTTATCGCACATTACAAATACTGGTGATTTCACCATCACATTCGATCTGGCATTGGGGCATCGAAAGGGAAGGCTAGCACGCGATGACACTCTGGGCACCTGAAAGCTTATGCAGCTCAACAAGGCTGGACAATCTATCCCATTGTGCAACAGTAGATATAAAAACCTAAGAGCAGCTAGGACTCTGCGGACATTCAAACTCAACATATTGAAATCTAAAAGTAAAACTCGCTGCTCATAGCCTCTCTCAGGATACCAGCCACGCACTCGGAATGACAGGTACTTTAAGAACTTTCTCTGGACTCGTTCCACCCTCCATACATGAACCTTATAAAGGGGATACCAGATCAGTGAAGCATACTCTAACCGACTTCTGACAAGTGAGCAGTACAGACACTTTAGTGCCTTCACACTCGTAAACATTCTAGTATTCCTGACGAGGAATCCTAGCATTCTCATTGCCTTCATACACACAGCATCTATATGCTCGACAAAAGACAACTGAGCATCAAACAAAACGCCCAAGTCCCTAAATGAAGCACAACGGGTCAGAGCGTCAGTGCCAACCCGGTATGGGAACACGACGGGCTGTAACCTCCTTGTGTACGTCAGAACCCTGCATTTTTCCCTGTTCAGATGTAACTTATTCCTATCGCACCAATCGCACCAATAGGTAATTATTTAGCGTTGAGAAGAGAGCGATAGGCAAAGATAAAAGGAATGCGACGAATCTTCTAAAATTGCTATAATTCAAACGACAATAAAAGCAGCGATATGTTAAAGATGCGAACAATGGAACGATAGACGACAAGTAAGTACCTATACAGATGTCCCAAGATTTCTTTATTAAGGGATATCTGGGTTATTTCAAAAAATAAACAAATGAAATTCAGGACATTTCAACCATACCTCTAAGGCTTTGCAGCTGCACCCTCAATGCCCCTTTACGCCTTTCCACCCCTAAGTAATCATCCCCTACTTTTTTTTTCAAATGACACCCCCATTTTTTTTTTGCTCGGCAGGATTGTTGACTTCTTTCTGAATACGAATTTCATACGATTTTTTAAATCGAGACATATCTAGCACGCCGAAAACAACATAATATAACAAACGAGGGTTGTCAAGGAATAACAATTAACATTTAATATGACATTAAAATCACAGAAGCAATTATTATTATTAACGCCTATATCCAGTAACACCGGTATTACTAGTTAAGGTGGTTGGAGGAAACATTAACACAAAAAACAAGCAATTGCAACTCCTTGACAACCGTCGTTTGTTATGATATTATATTGTTTTCGGCGTGCCAGATATGTCTCGATTTGAAAAAATCGTATGACAATGTATTCAGAAAGAAGTCAATTTCATTTGTTTATTTTTTTAAATAACGCGGATATCTCTTGATAAAGAAATCTTGGGACACCCTGTATGTAATTGCAAATATTTGCACGACAAAATCGAAAACTTTATAGAAGAACAATTAGGTATAATAATAATTATTACAATAAAAGATGCCAAACGAGAAAGCAACCGTTAAAAGCAGCCACGACGATAGGTACTCATTTTAAAATTCAATATAAATGACGGAACAATAACAAATAAAATCAATAAGTTGGTAAAGGCAGTGTCTATACCAATGTGATAAATTAAAATTGAAATAAAATGAATCTAATTACCTACTAATTGGCAGAACCGAATACTAAGTAATAATACCTACGAAAAAAATTAAAGCAGCAATAACGAAATCAAAAGAAGATCCACAGAGCTTTTCTTCATCCGGCTCGAAGGACCAAATGTTTGAGTGTACAAGAAATTATTATAAAAAAAGGGACAAGTAACAGAAAATTGAATTTATTGAATGGTACAAAAATGTGGACTGTACTTATGTGATTAAGTTTGTTATGGCGATTCTTCGTTATTGCTGCTTATGGGCGTTATTATTATTATTATTATTATTATTAATAGTGCAACAAGGACAATAATTCGAATATTAGAAAGGAAGACAATAATTACGGAAGGATTAGACAGACTTACAATAACATCACTGTTGTAATGGGCGACGTCCCGACAGCATGGTGTAATGGTGTGATATCGGTCTTTGTTACTGCACCTGTGTTGGTGTAGGTAGGTACGGCCACTTCTGCTTAGCTTCGATGACGACGACGACGACGAGACGATACGATGCGAGATGCCATACGACTACGGCAATGGTCAATGATCGAATGCGAATGAATTTATAGGTATTTCTTGGCCCACGAGTTTGGGACGGTCCATGCTTCTTTTTTCCTACCGAGGGCTGCCAACTCCGAGTGGATGCTAATGACTGCTAATGTCTGCTAATGTTTTTGGGAAGGGAAGGTAGTTTTGGTATAGGGAGAGGAGGTATAAGGTTTTGGTTTAAAAATGGTGCAGTATTAACACGAGGGGATTAATCACCCTCAAAAATACAAATACAATAACACGAGGGGACGAAACACTGTGTATGTTGTATTTATTTATTTATTTATTTTTATTTATTCTTATATCAACGGGGTGAGCCCCATACAAAATAAAGCCATATACACCGTGTTTTATATTAAGTCGGCACTATTGCTAACTTCGTTATTATTTGAGCTAGAAAGTCGGTTAAATTATTAAGAAAAAAAAATTGTAAACAAACGAAATGATCCACGAATGCAACCTCCCGAAATAAAGTAAATATAATCAGGATAAGATGTCGGTAAGTGAAGACGCGCGTGGTGTGCCTCCGGCAATAAATACAACTTGTCACCCAGATAGACCATTTAATTATGTTGTTTGTTTGCTGTGTGATAGTGCGTTTTGTAGAAGTGACTTTCTAGCAAAGTCTGTGAAGGGAAAGGGATTTTTTGTTTCGAATTCCCTGGTAATCTGTTCGAGACATAACATAACGTATAAGTCAAAGCATGAGAGTGATATTGATAAATACGAATATAATAGTATTCTAAGTCTCAAAATGGAGTTATTTAAGCGGGAATTTCAAAACATTGCAGTAGTGCAGCAGGATAGGCTAGCTGATGATCTATGTATGAAGAAGCTGAAAGTGAGGACTTATTGAGTGCTGAAAATAATGGAGTCATGTCTATTGGCTCCTTATGTCATGAGGTAAAAATGTTGAAGAAGAGAAATTCAGAACTAATCAAGTATAACGAAGATTTAATGGAGAATAATAAATTTCTGAGAAAAGTAGCAGAAAATCAAAACAAATCTAATTGTCTTGAATATTCAACAATAGTGTTGGTATGAGTACCGATTTAAGTTCTAAAAAAAAGCCAATAATTCTGCTGTTCTCATTAAACCACATGATAACTTTAAGGGAGATGCTTTTACTTTTGTTAAGAAAACCATACTAACTAGAATCAAAAACTCTATAATTGGAATTAGAAAAAGTAAACAAGGTGTAATATTGAAGTGCAATGAAGAGGATGAGTCAGCTGTGTTATCCCAATTAGTGCAAAGTTTGAATAAAAATTGTGCAGTGAGTCTTTTAGTAAAAAAATACCCCATCATTAAAGTATTTAATATTGATAAGGAATTGAAGATCTTGTGCAGGATATTAGTATAGAAATGAAATTGCGATAGACTCTTTTAAAATTGTGTATGTATACAAGCCTAATGAGTTTGGAGTGAAAAATGCCCTTGTTAGAGTGAACGCGGAGAGTTATATCAAGTTAAGCAGGCAGAATGGAATTTATGTTGGTTACCAAAAGTGCAACTACATGGATCATTTTTCTTTGTCCAGATGCTACAAATGTCATGGCTTCAATCATGTAGCAAGATATTGTAACAGTAAACAGGAGTTATGTAGCATATGTGCTGGTGTGCACAAGACTACAGAATGTGATAATAAGGATAACAAAAAATGCATAAATTGTAACAAAGCGAACAAATATCTTACAAATAAAAGAAAAACCGATCATGCAGCGACTGATTTAAAAAATTGTGAGACATTTAAGATCAAATATAATCATGCTGTTAATAATATAAATTATCCTGTGAAACCTACTTCTTTGTTGACAAAGTTCACAGCGGACGAAACGGTAACGTCTGCTACTGTCAATATATAGGTTTATATTGTTGTTTATGGAATTTATTGAAGATTTTGATTTGATACTGGATGAGGAAGAATTTGACAGTGTAGACAAATTTAATGAACATGAGTTGTTTAAAGGTTGCAATTTTAGTGTGCTACATTTGAATATTAGAAGCATAAAGAAGAATGTGAATGAGTTGGAATTATTCATCAAATGCTTTTGATACTAAGCCGCATGTAATTGTGTGTACCGAAGCTCGTATAAGTCAGTGCCATGGTTTTATAAATTTAGAGGGATATGATCACTACAATAATGGAGGCAAGTTAAACCAGAACGACGGTGTGGTTGTGTATATAAAGAAGGATATTAAATATTCTGTGAATGTAAAAGTAGTTGCAAAACTCGAGATAATGAGTGGTTTTTACAGGGTAAGATGAGGTAAAAGAGTTCATTAATGATATGAAGGAGATGAAGAAGGAGACTCAAACATTAATATTTTGGATTTTGATGAACTTAGTTTTAATTATGTCGGGGAATTTATGGAAAATGAATATATGCCGTATATAAATTCTATAACTAGACCAAATATGCTTAATGATGGTGGTTCCTGCATTGACCATATAATGGTAAAAACACGAAAAAACAATGATGGCTTGTAAATTTTTGAATAAGATTACGGATCACTATCCAGTGTTGTTAGCTATGCGAATTAATACTGCACATACTGAACTATATAAACAAAAAATTAAATACAACTTGCTGAATGATCTTTGTGCTAGGGAAGACTGGTCTGGGTTTGATGATATTGTAGATATTGATCTATCTGTTGGTAATTTGGTAAATAAGGTCTCAAATTTATGTGATAGACCAACTTGTACATACATAAAAAACAGTATTCCCAGAAAACCTTGGATCACTAGGGCACTAATTGTATCTTGCAATACAAAAAATAAATTGCATAAGCAAGCTAAAGCTAGGCCAAATGATATAGATTTGAAAAATAAGTATTTAGACTAATTTTTCTAACTTTAGACTAATTTAGACTAACGAAAAATTAGAAAGAAAATGTAAAAAATCAAGCATTGAAAGTATTTCAGTTAATGGGGTCACTACTAATTGCAATATGACTAAAGCTAAATGCTTTAATAAATTCTTTTCAGAAGTGGGTAGTAAAATTGCGAAAAACATTAGAGTCCCCACGAGGACACAATGTTCCATATAACAATCATACTTTTTACTTATTTCCGACATGTGGAAAAGAAGTGTTAATGGCTATAAATAAACTGCTCAACAAATGAAACGTTACATGACCAAATTTGGCCTAACTTTGGCACTGATAAAATTTGGATTGTTTCGAGCAATTCAATTTTTGTTTCGAGGGGTCACTAGTTCAATCCCTTGTTTATCAGTCCGTATGTTTGCAAGAACTTGGTACTTCACACAAAGTTTATATAGGGTGGTAAATAAAACAGTTCGAAATCTCAGAAAGTTCAGCTTGATCCCATTTGATCAAAGATTTTTCTTTTTAAATTTCAACACAAAGACCATGAAAATGGACCTCATATCTCGAAACGGTTTTCGAATTTTCCGATTATTTCTTTTATTTACAGGGTGATTTCAAAAAAACTACTTTTTGGTGTGGCAATGATAACTTTGTTATCCGTGACCCGATTTTCGAAATGTAGGGCTCATTTTAAAGCTTAAGCTTCAAACAAGACACGCAAGATTGATAATCGACTAAGGACAAAAATTGAAAATACAGGGTTGTATTAAAACTAACCCAAATCTGAATGGCTTCCGAAATCTGGTATTAAGGCTAATCGAGATAGCGACTTCAAAATTTCAGGTATCATTGAGGACACTGCTGTCTGTCGATGAAAAAAAAAATTAAGTCCCTAAGTCGATTTTTTCCATGCAATTCACGCGAACACGGACGGCGGTGTATTCGCACCGCGGCGGAACCCTGAAGAAAGGGCCTTAAAATTGAAAATGCGATATCTCGAGAACCGTTTAACCGATTTGGACCAGTCAAAGTTCAAATTACGCGTCTTCGAGAGCTCTTCATTTTTCGACGCTCAGAGTTGAATTAAGCGAGTTATGTGCAAAAAAAACCATTGCCGATGTCTTCGCATGCACATTTCTCCGCCAGGGCGTCGATTAAATTTTTGAAAATGCCACCAAAATGAAGAGCAACTTTATGAAAAAAAAATCAAAAAAATTCTCGAGTCCAAGGCGGATGGAGCCTTTTTTTTTGACAGACCCTCTCCACTAATATAACAAGCGCCAATAATGAAATAACTGTCGTGAGTGAATACCTTAACAAAAGTCATTTCAAACGAATTATCAGATACAAACATTTTATCGAATTTAAATTTTCTATTCAATGCAAGTAAAACACCACCACCATCACTCTTCTCACTTGAAAAAATTGATCTATCACAGCGTATAGCATTATAGTTGCACAAGCCCAGTTCAGCATCACCTATTTCCTCATTCAGCCAGGTCTCTGTAAGAACAATAACATCATAATCAGGAATTATATTTATTCCCGACCTCACTAAGTTAAGTCGACCTCTGATGCTGTATACATTTTGATATAGCAAATTTATCCGAGTGGGGCTCTCACAATCCTATTTACTGGATTCAACAGCATCAGGTGATGGATCCCCGGAATTCTTCTTTGATATATCTTTCCAAATAGTTGGTACATTATTAATGTATTTGATAAAGATATGATTTTCACCATTCTCCCTACGATGTTTCAACTCTTTCACCACATGAGAAGGAAATTCTCTCTGTTTGCGTGTTAGATCATTTGAGATATTTATAGAATCAACACAAATCTTCTTTTTATGGTGAAATATCCAGTGAACGTGCTCGCTTGAAGGAAAGGAAACTTTCAACGGACATACTTTATTTTTGGAGAACTTATTCCCAAGCCGGGAAACCTTAATATCATTAATTTGGAACGGTACTTCTTCACCACAACCACTGAGAATTTCAGCAAATTTTCCAGCATCGGAGAAGTTAGCACTTGCAGAGTCCGGCAAGTTATAAACAATGATATTATTTTCATGCGATCTTCTATCAGCAATTTCAGCAATAGTATCCTCTGTCGTGCACAGAGACTTATTTTCGATAATATCAATTCTTTCTTCAATTGAAGGGTCCAATGCAATAACCAGTCAAGTCCATTTTTAAGGCCAAAATTAGTTTGTAGTCGATTCTTACATAGTATAAAATTCTCTTTCGTCCTGTGTAATAACCAGCTCTTGATCATAGAAAATAATAAGAATAGCAATATCATCAACTCTAATTTTAATTTTTAATTTCCTTATTTTCTATGATCAAGAGCTGGTTATTACACAGGACGAAAGAGAATTTTATACTATGTAAGAATCCACTGCTAACTAATTTTGGCCTTAAAAATGGACTTGACTGGTTATTGCATTGGACCCTTCAATTGTACTGACTCTTAATTTAATATTGACAATAATAGATCCATCAAATCTACTCTCAAGTTGATCAATTCGTTTAGACAAAAGACTAAATAATATCTTCGAATTGTTATTACTCACACTGTCTCCTCTCCGGCGTGTAACAGAACCACATTGTCTCGTATTAATACTACTACCGTGAAAAGCATGTTTCTCTCTGCAGCATGATGAAAACACATTATTAGAATCCGGTTTGGCTCTTTTACTACAGGAAAGATGATAATGAACTCCACATTTTGAACATTTACAGAATTTTCGTCTGTTAATGAGGCGTTTTTTTCAGGACACAGGAAGCACTTGTATGGCATGGTTGCAGAAGGAATACATAGTTTATTTTGTTTATTTACAGTTTTTTTTCCTAATCTTCTCCCCTTTTTTCCTCTTGTGTTTCTTTATTTCAATTATTCAGAGGAACAATTTTATTTTCTCTTCAGTTATTACTTATCACAACTGATTATTATTATCAGTAGAAGATAATTACCAGTAATTTCATGCCCATATGTTCAAATTCACTGTTACTCAAATATGCACTATTTATTATACTATACCTCAGTCGGCCAAAAGATATAGTAATAAAAGTGCGCGGTAAGTTTACAATCCAGGTAGGCAGACCTTATATACAAGAATTATATACCCAAACCTTAGAATGCCCTTCTCATTGGTTTACCGGAACCAGGTAACCAATAAATAAGGCACTATCTGCCTACAGATATAACTACTTGGACCTTAAAAGTTTGTGCGCAGTTTTATTACTATATCTGTTGGTCGATTGAGGTATAACAAACAATTTATAAACTAGGGCCCGACTTTTAGCTACAATTAGATACCAGATTTAACTATTTATTCCCTCAAAATCAGCACCAAACTGCGAAAAATCAAGAATCACACAAACTGAGTAACTTGCTTCATGTACAATTCATGTACATTCAATTTATTTATTTATGTATTTATTTATTTATTTATTTAATACACCACCCAACAGAATTAAAATTCCATGTGAGGATGGGAAATATAGAAGTACATACAGGGTGGGCCATCGAAAAGGTAACAAGCCTAATAATTTGAAAGTGATGATGTATGCAAAAAACGCCTGAAACAGGTCGATTTTGTATGTATGTAGGCCACCCTGTATGTAAGCGAAACCCAAAATGTTGGATATCGTTATAAAGAGAATTCAAGTAGCTTTAAAATGATGTATCACTCGATATCTGTTGCCTATGATGATAAGCAAAGGGGTAGCTACCCCTGCCAAGAGGGTGAACTTGGGTAGTCGAATTTGTAACAAAAATATGCCCCCCCTCCCCCCCCCAGCCCCCCCCTCCCCCCCCAGCCCCCCCCCCCCCCCCCCCCACAGCCCCCCCCCCCCCCCCCCCGATAACAAAATCGACCTGTTTCAGCGTTTTTCGCATAAATCTTCACTTTCCAAATTATTAGGTTTGTTACCTTTTCGATGGCCCACCCTGTATAAACACTAATATAAATGATCAAGAACAAAATACAAAAAGTAACACAAAAACTGACTAATAATTTCAACAGACAACTTATCCAAACATTAGGCGCTTAATATCTCCCAAAGTACAACTAAATATATCCAGGCGCTCCTGCAGCTGCAGATAAAAATGAACAACTTGATAAACCAGCGATGATTGCATAGCATGAGTGTGACTAATTGGTAAGACGAATGCTCGAGACTGACGCAGACCCAACTTGTATTGTTTGTATGTTAATAGTCCTCCTTTGATTTTTGCTTTTGCTTAATAAAAAACTGTTTAAAACAATAAAAACAAACACGTTTTAAAACATTTGCATCCCTAAGGAGCGGTGGAATCTTCGCTGACTTCTTGGACTTCGCAAATCTCCATGGACCTCTGCAAAACAGCCTGGGATCAATTATGATCTCGACATATTAATTAATTTGATGTTTTACCTCTTCCCCTAAAATCCCCTTAACTATTAGCGATGGTGATCTAATTGTCGCAATTGTTTCGTTAATTATTGATAAACATTTATTGTAAAATTAATATTTCGACATACTACAATATTATAAGAGCAGTTATTGTACAAGATCTAATAAGCCGAGTCGGTCTTTGTTGTAAATATCTCGAACTCTGATCCGGCACTACGATAATGATATATGCATGAATGATGAGCTATATGTTATAGGTGCACATGTTATTGTTATCAAATATTATATTAAGACATTTATTCACTTATCTCTCTAATCCAGTTATATTATATCTGGAATATCCGGAAAACAATGCCTAATTTGTAGAGTCTTATATTGACTCTTATAAATTATTAGACGAAATTATTGAATCATTTAGTTTGTAAATAACTGATAAATGTGTACTTAATAGATTCAACTCTTAATTTCACAAATGTGCACTTGATTTTATTTTTTCTTCTTTATTATTCTTCTTTATTCTTAACTGAAAGTATTGTTTCAGCAAGACTGCTGTGCTGCAATGCTTGACGCTGCCTACATTAGATTTACTGACCACGAGTCCCTCTTCTGGACATCTCGGAGTGGTCGTGTGGAAGTAAGCAGGGTAGCATATGCGGCCTTGTTAGCGAGCTGCAAAGTGAGTAGTGACAAGAAGCGTCTCAGTGTTAAAGATTTAATTAGTGATGTTCAGGGAGGCGTTTTCGCCTTATCTGAAAACGAATTTTTAAAGAATGGAACTTTCAAAGTAAATTTAGAACTCTTTGGAATAATATATTACTTAACAGACATTAAGTCGTTTATTTTTAGTAACGGGGTAGTGTGTCCCTCTACTAGCGTAGTTAATTTGTATGTAGATGTAGTAATTTGATTGAGTACCTATTTGATGAAAAACATCCAAATTTCTCAAAACGGGATTGATATTAGAACAATTTATCCACGTAGAAGTTAAGTTTAATAAATATAACCCGCTCAGAGCTAGCTGATCTGTTCAACTTCCGCCATGCTTAGGAAAGAAACAAGCCATAATCATCAATAGAAAAAATGAAAATAAGTGAGTGTTGTTTTGCATGGAGTTTAGTAGCAGTCATTTGTGAACCGACGGGTTTATCTAATAGGGTGACTGTATTTGCCTTCAATGGCAAGTTTTCCTGCCGTGTTGAAAGATTTCTCGGCAGCATACAGGGAGGTCAAAATAAACCTAGTCTGTCATATAAAAAATTTCTCAAAGTGTCCCTAAACGAAGATACAGAGCCCCGAAACATCACTATTGAAAATTATAGCCTCTCCTCTTCCTATTGCAGACAGTTGGCACATGGGGGTTCTTCTGTCTATAGCAGATGTGACATTGAGAGCAGAAAAAAAGTAATCATACTGTCTGTATATCGTACACCTAGCTCTCGTGTAAGAGACTTTATTTATCACCTTGACGTATTACTTGACGCGGTTTCTCGGATCACAGCTAACGTAGTCCTCGCTGCTGATTTCAACATTGACGTGCTCTGTGACAATTCTAACACCTCCTGTCTGACTGAGGTTCTCTCTTCACATGGCTTTCGTTTGTGTATTAACACCCCCACTAGGATTACTGCTACTTCGGCAACTTGCATAGACAACGTAGCCATTTCAGGTATGCTGATACTATTAGACAGTAACACACTACCAACTTTTTTATCGGACCATGAAGCTCTGCAAGTTACCCTTCGAGCTTCTATCACGGAAAAGTGCTGCGAACCCATCGTTGAACCATCGTTCAGATGGAAACGAGATACAAAAAAATCCTCTTCTTCTTCTGCAATTTAAGAACGAACTTCAACATGTGAAATGGCAGAATGTGCTAGACGCACCAGACACAAATTCCAAATTTTCTTACTTTTCGGATACTCTGGCCTTTTTCTTTAACAAATATTTTCCACTCGAAAAATCTAAAATTCACACCACTCGACTCGCGGGACCCAGATGGCTCACCCCCGAGATACGTCAACTATATGATAAACTTAATCTCCTCAATCCTCTGAAAAATACTTCTAACGCGCAGTTCAAACTAGAACTTATCAAACTCCAACGAAAGTTCAAGTACTTGGTAAGGCAGGAAACCAAACGACGCAATGATATTTTCATTAGCGAATCTGAAAATCCCATTAAATCTGGGTGGTCCCTTATAAACAAACACTGCCAGTCGACAACTCCTTCTCAAAAAATCATAGAGCTGAACTTTGGGGGTACAACTTCGGAGGATCCAGAGGAAATGTCCGAAATGCTCAATACCGTTTTCCTCTCAAACGATTCACTCACCTATAGTCATACACATGCTTCTAAAGTGTTAAATCTTGTCTCTTCATCATTCATGTTCTACCCCACTTCGCCCAAGGGCAAAATGTCAACTGGCCTGGATGAAATTCCATCCTTCATTGCCAAACACTGCATATCAGAACTGGCTCATCCACTCGCAGACATTATCAACAGCTCCTTTCTGACTGGAGTATTCCCCGAACAACTCAAGGCTGCCCTAGTTAAGTCCATTTTCAAAAAAGGCGATGTTAAAAATCCCGAGAATTACAGACCAATTAGTCTGCTTTCGGTCTTTGACAAAATCATTGAATCCCTAGTTTCATCTCGTCTCTTGGACTTTCTTGTAAAAACTGGAACCCTGTCTAACTCCCAGCACGGATTTTTGAGAAACAGATTAACTGAGACTGCTCTCATCCAACTCACGGAGTTCATTTCTGAGGGAATGGAGGATGGCATCCGCACAGTAGGGTGGCTTTTGGACCTCTCCAAGGCATTCGATAGTGTGTGCCATGAATGCCTCCTTCTGAAACTGGAAGATGTGGGAGTATGCAGACTGGCCCTTTCCTGGTTCTCTAGCTACCTGCAAGGTAGAACTCAGGCGGTAACATTGACTGGATCAGATGGCCGAGTGACCAGTCCCTTTTTGCCCGTCTCGTCTGGAGTTCCACAGGGCAGTGTCCTTGGTCCTCTCCTATTCCTTATCTTCATCAACAACTTAGGTCCCGAAATAACATCCGAAAATTCCCTTTGTGTTAACTATGCAGACGACACAACTATTCTTATCAAGATAAAAACTAATGACCTTTCGCAAATTATATCAACAATTCAAAACCCGTTGAAGAAAGCATCTACATGGCTTCGAGTCAATAGACCACTAACTGAACTTAGCAAAAACTGAGTTGATAGACTTTCATTCTACCGGATCACGCCTACCCTCTCTGCCTGACATCTATAATGATAATGTCGTGAAAAAGCCCAGAGGAGTCGTGAAATTTTTGGGCTTTCACATTGACCAAAATCTAAACTGGGCTGCCCATACAGACCTCTTATTCCGCAGACTCTCTAGCTCTTGTTTCCTTTTGAGACGACTCCAACATACTGTCTCTCACAATATACTGCTCTCAGCATATTACGGACATTTCTATAGTCATGTTGCATACGGCATCGCCGTCTGGGGCAGCACCGAGAGGTCTCTCCTTAGAGTTTTCCTTCTTCAGAAGAGGGCTCTTAGGATCCTAGCAGGCCTATCCATCCGGGAGTCTTGCAGGGGGCATTTTAAACGACTTGGTATTCTAACATTGCCCGCCCTGTATGTTTTCTCCCTCCTCAAACTTATCTACAAAAATCAGGCTAGGCTTGATCCTTTCAGATTCAATCACAATTATCGTACTCGGTTCAGTCTATTTAGACTACCAACCCACCACCTCTCGTCCACTGAAAAGACGTTTAATCAATCGTTGGATTCTCTCAATTCAAATTATATCCGCGGAGACATCTGGCAGAGCTGGAACCATATACTTCCACGGATATACTGTCTTCCTCACCCCCACTATTTGTGACTTAACCACCTGAAAACATAGATAATTTTGCTTGATAGCATCAGGACAACCCCATTTTACGACGATATAGTATTAGGAACTATGTATAGACTAATGCATTAATGTACACTGTTGTGTGGAGTTTTATTTTTTTTGAATTAAATCGCTTGTGTACAACCTGTTGAATACGCATGCGATATGTGTGAATTGGTATCGTTTTTGTTCACTGAATTTTTTCTTTTTTTTTTCATTACATAACACTATTGTACTATTCAATGATTGTTGCAATTTTTGTACAATAAAGAGAGATATTATTATTATAAAAGGGTACCCAACGATTTAGTGGCGTCCCACATATAGGAATTTTTCTCGGTAACGGTACATCTCGGACAGATTCTGCTATACCTCAGTCGATCAACAGATATAGTAATAAAACTGCGCACAAACTTTTAAGGTCCAAGTAGTCACATCTGTAGGAAAAAAAGTCACTACAAAACGAAACCACCAGTTAGAATAGATATAACTTCAAAATTTCGTATAGCATGTGTGGTTTGGATCTGACTGATATGATATGCTGATGAGTCCATAATAAGGACGAAACGGTACCGTCCATGTCTTCAGTCTTCTCCTCGCATGCTGTACGAAAGTTTTCTAATTTGTTCTGTAAAGAATCTTTAGTGGCAAATTTAAATTAGAACCTAAATCCCAATAAAATTCATCAAATATTATATCATCTGTAGGAAGATAGTGCCTTATTTATTGGTTACCTGGTTCCGGTAAACCAATGAGAAGGACATTCCAAGGTTTGAGTATATAATTCTTGTGTATAAGGTCTGCCTACCTGGATTGTAAACTTACCGCGCACTTTTATTACTATATCTTTTGGCCGACTGAGGTATAGTACAGTTACTTAGGGAAAGCATAGACGTACAAATTTTGTAAAGATCGTTTTTATATCTGATATATCATATATCAGATAATAGACACAGGAGAAATGTCGCCCCCAGCTGATGTCGAGACGGATGAGTTTCAAGATAACTCTCCGGCTTTATAACACTTACTTGGCTGTACAAAATGAATTGTTAAGATGCATAGCGTGAATGGAGTAGGTACTATATATTTTAGTTTCTGTTTCATATCCTTGGTGGCTACCAGAAGCGGGTTAAATTTGTCTTTGTTATGTGATTAGGTGGCTTCTACCGCTGATGTAGATAAACATAAGTTAGAAGCTATATTGTTTAATTTTTGTGATAAAACCATGCTTTGTTTAATTTTCTTTATTATCTGTGATTGTTGTACCAGATGATTTAAGATGAGAATTTAATCTCAAATTATGTATATATCAAATAAACATCTTGTTTATGTTAATCATAATATTATAGATAGATATTAAGGAAGAACTAAAATAAACTTTGAATACTTTGGAAAAAATACTGTTTTTTTTTTTCATTTACACGACCACATTCCCAAATAGTCCTTAATGTTTATCTAACTGGACAGTCATAATAAATGGACCAATTAATACAAGTATGTAGGTGTGAATCAATGAAAACGTAACTTAGTAAAGTTTAAAAAAAAAATCCAACTCTGAGAGTGAATCTGTAAGATTGTAAAATGAAAGATTTTTTTATAGTTTACAGGTTTACAGTTTTAATCTTTGCTCACACTATATCTTATATTGTATACAGTATGTTCAGTTTAAGTGACAGTACATGGGGATCTTGGAAATGGTAAGAGATACTAAATCGGTTAAATTAGAGAAAAGTTACACAATTGTATGCTTAATAAGAATCTGAGAGAAAAGATATTTTAAGTCATTGCTGAAATATGCCGAACTGACTGAAAAATCACGATTTGTTTTCTTTCTCATAAGCTTTATTCTTATTGACAATAGCTTTTATTATTGCAGGTCAACAGTCAAAAAGCTATCCATTTGACATTATAAAAATTTGTAAGCGGACTAAAGCAGATCCTAAAGTTTTTCATAGTCAACTTTTGTTATTCTTATGGCCACAGTATTTATGAATAGCTTTCGATGACTTATGTAAACCTGCAATAAAATAAAGATATGCCAAAAGTAAGAAATCTCGATTTTTCAGTTTCTTCAGCATATTTCAGCAACGAATAAATATACTAAATTATCTTTCCGATTCGTATTAAGCATAACATTGTGCAACTTATCTCTAATTGAACCGATTTCATATCTCTTACAGTTTCCAAGATCCCCATGTACCTACTACCACTTAACTGGACACACTGTATAAGAATATTAATTTGAAAATATTTTTTTCCACGGTCGGGAGTAGAAATCAGTTCTATGACATCAAAATAAACAGAAGTAGTCGATTATTCCCAAGCAAGTATAATGCTCCCAAGGGAGTTTACATTATGGAGAACAATGAAATAAATTTTGTTTGTTTATTTCGTAGTTATGACAATAACTCAACGACTACTAAATAAATGCTCAAATCCGAATACAATAATTCTGGTGCTACTTACTTCATAATGATAAAATATGTGTTTTTAAGTTAATGAGACCATGGAAAAAATAGTATATACCATTCGGGAGAGATGCTATTTTGTCCTCGTGCATTGTTGTAGCCCTCGGGCTTCAAATTGCACCTCTGCCAAAATAACGCATTTCTCTCCCTTATAGTATAATATACTATTATTTACTTACTTGACTGTTCCCAGATGGTCGGTAATTTGCCCAGAAATATAATAGACTATAACCATTAGAATAAGACCCTTTAACCAAGAGACCCTCAAAGAAAACTTTTCAATTAAAAAAAAAAATGGTGATGCCAAAAAATAATATAAAACACACAGGCAGGGGCAAAAGTCCGGCAATGGTCCAATAAATCATTGAATTTTGAGTTAAAAAAAAAAAAACAGTATAAAAATTTGAAGTACGCTGCATATAACACGTGAAAAGTTAAGATTTAAGCCTAAAACCATTCTTATTGAATTTTCTCAGGAAGTATGAAAATACAATAATATACAGGTGTCCTGTTTAAAAGATTTGACAATGTCATCATTACTGGAGCCAAGGAACACCCAATTAAAAATTGACATGTTTTTGCATTTTTTCAAGGCTCAAAATTTAATGATTTATTGGACTGTTGCTGGACGCTCGGATGAATGGTTTATCTTGAGGAGCTTTTCTTTGATTCTGTGTCGTAATTCTGCCAAATCATTTAATTGATGTCACAAATATTGAATTTTTTATGTAAGGCCATAATAAATAATAAGTCACATGATGAGAGGCAGCAGAATCTGGCTGGCCATGTTATGGCTGATTACGACTGATTAGTCGATTGTCAAAATTCTCTCCCAGTAAATCCAGCATTTCAACTAACTACTCTAGTTTCAGAGATATTAAATTTCCCTAAGACAACTTCAAATTCTAATTTCCTGCACACAAATCAAAACTATTATAAAATTTAATCATAAAACGACATTTTAAGACAAATGTTACAAAGGCTATGTATTAAAATGGTAGTTAAACACAATTAAATCCATTTTCAAAACCCATAAAAAATGGAGGTTGGAAAAAAAATTTACAACTGGCAACGCATTGGCACCAGCAAGTTGGGAAACTTGATTTTTGGCAATAGTTTTTCAATAATTTTGCACTCTCGTTGTGGTTTTGGTTGAAGTCAAAATGGAAGTAACATTTAGGGGGTATCTCGATATGATCATGACAGCCAATATGATAAGACAGTTGAATTGTGACAAATTGGTATGACACTAAGCTGCAACTATAGAATGGAATAATTAAAAAAAGAGACTCTCTCTTACCTGAAAATTCAATGCAATGTTGTCATACTAAAAAAAGAAATACTTGCGATATCTCGGAAACAAATGAACATAGAATTTTTTGTTTTAATTTTTGAAATTCCACAAAATACTCGTTCGTTTCACAAACGTATTTTTTCAAATTAAATTATTCGTTTTTGCTCTATAAGGAGAGTGGGGTACAGTCAAACATGGGGTACGGTGAAACAAACATAATATTTCTTACTAAATGAAACTGTATCAGTGGTGCCATCTAGTGTTGGGAAGTTATGAGCCTTATTGAGACTTTTCACCTATGGTACGATTAAGTTTAAAAAGTTATATGTGACGTCATACTAACCGAATTAAGATTTTTAATTCCACCAGAAAATGTCAAACAAGAGGATGCTCTGAACCATACATTATTCGTGTCCAAATAAATGGGAGACTGAAAAAAAGCAGGTCTCGAATGGTTCCGGCTCTTTATGAAAAGACATCCTAAAGTATTAGGACTCCTGAAGGCTGCATTTATCTCGAGCAACATCATTTAACAGACACAATGTAGAAATTTTTTTTATCTGAAAGAAGTCTACGAAGGGCATCCTGAATTCGCAGATGAAACCAGAGTTTTCAATATGGATGAAACAGCCACAACGAAGGTTCAAAAACCACCAAAAGTTATAGCAGAAAAAGGTACAAAGCAAGTCAGCAAATGTACCAGTGCAGAAAAAGGAACACTCGTGACTACGTGTTGCATAATTTGCGCAAATCGGAATACTATTCCTCCAACATTGGTGTTTCCACGAGTCCATTTTAAGAATCACATTGTTCAGGGAGCTCTTCCAGGCACACTCGGACTGGCCAACCCATCCGGATGGATGACATCCACATTATTTGTAGATGTAATGAAGCATTTCATTCATCATTCTAAAAGTTCAAAGGAATCACCTTCATTACTTTTATACGATAATCAAGAAAGTCATTTATCTATTGAAGTTCTGGATTTGGCAAAAGATAATGGAGTCACAATAATTGGTACCTCAACTAATAAACTTTAGCCACTTGATGTTGCAATATTCAAGCCATTTAAAACCTACTACAATGCTGCAGTAGACAATTGGCTACTGAGAAACCCTGGAAAAACTCTTAGTATCTATGAAATTTCCGAATGTGTCAGTGAAGCAAACCAAAAAGGAGTGACACCACTAACAATCGCATCTGGTTTTCGAAAGACGGGTATTTTCCCATTTAATCCTGATGCTTTCACCGATGCGGACTATATGTGTAGCGAAGTGACCAATAGACCTGAAACAATGAGAGACAATCAGCAAACTATTGAGAATTCTAATCAATCTAATGATGCGGAAATTGACAAATCTGCTACTCCGCCCAGATATGCTACACCAACAAATGAAAAGGTAACTGAACAGTTCATAAGTCCTGAAGTATTCAAAGGTTATCCCAAAGCCGAAGCAAGAAAAGGAGGCAGGAAGGCACGAGAAAAGGGTAGAAGTCTCATAGCAACGAGCACGTCAGAAATAAAGTTAATTTCTGCCAGAAAAAAATGATCAAATGATGGAAAAAAGAAATTATTCACAAAAAAATCTAACAGTGGGGCTAAATTAGAACTACAAAGCCAACCGAGTTCTTCAGGAACTTGCTTGAAAAAAGATGAACTGCCAAGGAAAGCCAAAGAATGGAATTCTTTCTGTTTAATTTGTAATGTTTCCTAGAAAACCTGGGTAGGTCCAGAATGGATTCGTTGTACGAACTGCCATAGATGGGTATGTGGCACATGTAACGAAGAGAGTGATGATCCATATTACAAATGTTGAGTTTGCATAAATGCAGACTTTGATAGTGATGACAGCGTCCGAGACTCTGATTACAGCGATTAATTTTGTATTTGTAAATTTTAAGATCATAATTTCCACATTATCAAATGCATATTTTTATATTTTTTATGAGAAACTTTAACGTACTTATTGAAATTCTATATTTATTTAGTTTTCTACTTGATTATATGCTTTTAAAAAACGTAATCAGAGCTGTTTTATTGTGCCCCATATTCTGTTTCAGTGTATTCCACGCATGGGGCACAGGGAAACATTTTTATGGTTTCTGAAAATTAGAAAAATTAAACAAAGGATAAATTTTGTCAATTATTATTAAAATGTTTATAGTATTATAAAAATATGACAATCATACAGAGTGAGGCACGAGAACCTTAGGGCATTTTTATATGGAGAAGTCCTGGGAGTAGAAGTCTAAAAATTTGTACGTGTATGATTTCGGTTTTGCCGAGCTGAACTAAAATATTCACAACCCCTCACCATTTCCGGTTATACCGGAAGTTGCCATCAACTTTCTTATTTTAAATGGGACACCCTGTATATTATTATATTTTCAGATTGTCTGAAGAAATGCAATAAAAATGGGGTTTACAGTTCAAAATTGTACCGAGTGGTTTATGAGTTATAAACAAATGAAAATCGCAATTTTCCATTTTCAAAGCAGCTTAGGTCGAAAACGGGTCAAGATATCGGAAAACGGCTTACATGTCCCTATCTTAACTTTTCACGTAGTATCCTATGGTGCTGATGAAATTTGTATACAAAGTGATGAAAAATCAGCGATTTTCAAAAAAAATTAATAAAAAAGATTTTTTTTTTCGTAGGTACTCCAACGTAGAGTCTACAAAAAGTTAGGATAGGGACATGTAAGCCGTTTTCCGATATCTTGACCCGTTTTCAAGCTAAGCTGCTTTGAAAATGTAAAATTGCAATTTTCATTTGTTTATAACTCATAAATTGGTCGTTACAAATTTGAACTGTAAACATCATTTTTATTACTTTTTTTCAGGCAATCTGAAAATGTAATAATATACAGGGTGTACCATTTAAAAAAAGAAAAATATGGCAACTTCCGGTATAACCGGAAGTGGTTTGGGGTTGTGAATAATTTAGTTCAGCTCATCGAAACCGAAATTATACACGCACAAATTTTTAGACTTCTACTCCCAGGACTTCTCCATATAAAAATGCCCTAAGGTTCTCGCGCCTCACCCTGTATATAACCATTTCTCAATGTTATTTATTCGATTTTCATTCCTAGAAATTTAAAATCATTTTTTCCGTTTCATTCTGCCCCACTCTCCCCTACTTACAGAACGTTTTTTTTAAATCTCTCTCACCGTTGGCATCTCTAAAACTAGCAGAGATACAGGGTCAGTTAAATTAGAAAAAAGTTCCACAATTTTATGCTTATCAGGAATCTGAAACAAAATTCAGGCCAACGTCTGTCGTTGCTAAAATATCCTGAAAAACTGAAATATTGAGATTTACAGTTTCGAGTACTTAGCCATTTACAGATAAATTAGGTACTTTTCAATTTTTGGAAAATTTATTGAAAAAGAATTGTTTTTTGAGACTATCAAGTGAGCTTAAAACGAACTGCATAAAAAACAATTGAAATCTTGCTTAATTTAAAAAAAAATAGCAGTTTTATAATTATTGTTACAATTTCGAAAAAGCTATTTTCTCAGTAAATTAAAATGACTCATCTGATTGGGACAAAATAGTTTATAAGTAATAATTAAAATATTGTTTTTATAATAAATCAAAAATAATTTTTTTCCTCATGACGACAAATAATAACGCCTTTATTGATAACAGATGTACAAAATTTACATGAGAAATTACCAAAAAAACAAAAAATACACTGAAATGTACGATCTGTCTCAATCTCAGGGTGAAGTTCAGCTTGGCCATGTAATACATGGTCCAGCTGCTCTACCACTTAAACTTAATAACAAAAAAACAAAAACAATAAATGCAAGAACTCTCTTAACAAAACAGCAATCACTATAGACCTAACAGTAATTTTCACGATATGGTAGTAAATACTTCATGATGTCACCAAACAAGGGAGCAAAGAAGAAAAGCAAAGGGCTCAGAAAAAGAAGAGAGAGAAAATCAAAAGAAGAAGAAGAAGAAGAAGCATCAAACACTACACATTCTGACGAGCCAATAAGCTGTTAAAAACAATTTTACAAAAGGAGCGGACGCTAGCAAGTCTTATTTCCCGAAGAGTATTGCCACAATTCCGATAAATGTCATAGGTATGTGAAGGATCTTTCAAAAAGTGCCAGCCTGTACGCAGGTGGAGCAATGTAGTCTTTCCTGCGAATGTTAATATTGTGAACGTCCGTTCTAAAGGTAATTTTATTATAAAGGTAAGAAGGCACACAAGACTTTATGAGTGAACAATATAGCCTAACAGCTTGTAATGTAAATCTGTTCTTCATATTTAACCATCTAGCCTCGATAAGTCGGTGAGATATATGGTCATACTTTCTGTCCCCGAATATAAATCTCAAGCAAGCGTTCTGAAGTCTCTGGATGTGATACGCCGTCTCGCAGTCCAAGCAAGGAGAGAAAACCTGTGAACAATGATTCAATTTAGAGAGAACCAACGCATTGCACAGACTCTTCCTCAAGGAACTGTTCAGGTAATCTCAGTCTGTCTATACACTCAGCGATCTATACCCTGCCCTCAGACAACCAGCGACGTGATCACGATACCGAAATGTGTTGTCCATTCGGAACCCCAGTACACTCGCTCCCTGGACGATCGGGATGCCAACTCCATCAACAGGAAGATTTGCTGCGGCCCCCAACCGCTCACACGCCAGTTTACCACCAAATAGTATGCAGGACGACTTCGAGGGGTTCAGAATATTCTGCCAGGAGAGAATATCTCCTGGCAGAAGCAGATATGTTGGCCAAGTCACTGTCAATTCTCTTCAATGCTTCGTTTAATTCAGATGCCTCAAACGAATAATAGACCTGGGTATCATCTGCGTACATCATCATTTTACACAACTCTACACAGGTTGGCAAAAAACGAGTATATATAACAAACAAAAGAGGACCAAGCAAAGACCCCTGTGGCACCCCCGCACGTACAGATCTAGTGCTCGATTTGTTTCGGCCCAACTGCACATACTGTTCCCGAGCCGACAAGTAGCTCTTCAGTGTCGCCATCGCATCAGCTCCGAGACCTATTTTTCCCAGCACAGTGAGCAACACCTCATGATTCACCGTGTCAAACGCCCTCGAGAAGTCAAGCAAAATCAAAATTGTCAGCATTCCTGCGTCAGTGGCCTTCAAAATATCATCAGACATCGTTAGCAATGCTGTACAACAGCTATGATTAGGTCTGAAACCATGCTGAATATCTGGTAAGATTTTATAGTTTGTCAAGTATTCTTGAAGCTGGCTGTACATCACTCTCTCGAGAACCTTTGACAGCGTTGGCAGTATAGAAATCGACCTAAAATGTCCGTACTCCGTGGGTTGTCTATTTTTAGGAATAGGAATAACGCGTGAAACGCATCTTCCAACGAGATGGGAAATAATTTTCAGTCAAACAGCAATTTATAATATGAGTTAAATAAGATATACATAATGTGAGGACAACACATGGCAATCATACCCATCCCAAGACCATCACATCCCGACGACCTAGTCCCAATACCTGAGATGATCTCAAGTACAACATTATTATCTACTAATTTGAATGCAAACTTCTCACTAAGTTCACTGGAGCCACTCCCGGCATCCGGATCATCGTAAGCCTCATCAATCACAACTTCCGGCAGGGGACCATAATTAACCACAACATCCGGCAGACTATCCAAAAAATACTGATTAAAACCTTCAGCATTATTTAGGTTTTCGGGAATTACATTACGAGAAGATGCCAATATACCAAGTTCCTTTAACTCACGATAAAGAGCTCAGCGATCTCCAGTATTCAGCCTTCCCTCATAGTACAACTTCTTAGACCTTCTTACCTCATCATTAGTGTCATTTCTAAGTCTCCTGTAAAGCTCCCAGTCTTCATCTAACCTAGTCCTAAACTTGGCCCTAGCTCTATCTCGATGCCTCATACGGATTTTGATGTCTCCGTTCAACCAGGGCGCTGCCGACTAAGTAAATCGTTTCAATTTAACTGTGGCAAAAGTATCGAAAATCGAAACAATCGTATTGGTTAAAAAACTTATCTTACTATCAATATTTGAAATTTAATAAATACTATCCAGATTAGAAGCTAAAAGTGAATTATAAAAACCTGCGGCATCAAAGTTCTTGAAGGTCCTAATTGGTCGATATGTTATGAAAATGCGAGGTCTATCAAAAACAGTCAAGCACCAGACGAGATCGTGGTCAGCTAAACCCGTTGCCAAAACACCAGAATCTCGAATTAGGACCTATCATTTACTATGAGGTGATCCAGAAGTGACTCTGAAGTAGGTGTCACTCTTGTTGGCTGAGTGATCAACTGAGACAAATTTAGTTCATTCAAGAAATCACCATACGCTCTTGAAGTCTTGACTCAACAGAGTTAGTTTTCAAAAGATCTATATTAAAATCTCCTACAATAATTAGTTTATCACTTCTTGATAGAGAATTGCAGACCGTCATCTGTAACTCGTTTACAAAAGTCTTATAGTTAATGTTATGATTCCTATAAACCACACAATACACAAACCTAATGTTACCAATGGTCAACAACAGACATATCTGCTCGATATCCGAGCTAGTATTCAATACGAACTCCTGATCGATTTGCATATGTAAACACCTATTCCTGAGCCACGGTTCCTATAGTCCCTTCTCAGAAACATATAGCCATCAATATTTAATATGTCACTCGATGATACAACATCAGGTCCACCACACACAACCATGTTTCCGTAACACCCAGTACATCTATATTCTCCTCACAAATTAAGCTTTTAACGTCATCAAAATGTGGTCGAAGTGAACAAACATTTATATGAGCAACTTTTAGGTAACTCATCATAGAGCTTACAGTGAAGCAGATAAATAAGTAAAGAAAAGGAAGACAACAAGTAATAAGTTGTTGTGGTTAGTTAAGAAAGAAAATAAAATATAATAAAAATAAATACGTAATTTAAGGTGACACCTATCTGCACTTCCATATCAATAATAAATAATTCAATAAATCAAAAGTAAACAGTAAACACCGATGGCCCTATCAGTCAGCTGCTAAAATGCAATACAAAAAAGGCATCGATACGAATAACGGTATATACGTCATATCAGACTAAACATTTAAAAAAAAAATTCCACTTACCACTAAAAGAGAATATTAAAATTTTTATTTTCCAAACCAAATTTAATCAATAATACCAACATAAACAATAAATAATACCTGAAATTAATATAAACAAGACTTGAACTTCAAACTTCCCAACAGGCATGATGCTCAGTTACAACAATGTAATTCAATAATAACATAATAATAATCCTCGTAATTACAATAATTCAGAGTGCTTAAGCTGAACAGAGTTTAGTTAATTTATTATCTGTTACAAATTTAAGAAATTCACCGTTCCCCCGAAAATAGTAGGTTTTACGATCATATTTAACACACACTCCTTCCATACACTTCTATAATTAAAATATTCCGTCATCAATTTGCACAGGGAAAGGGTACTCACGGTCAGGTCTTCCTTAATGCTTATTCTGCTACCCCTCAGTTTCTTCTTCGAATTATATACCTCACATCGTTGGCGGTAGGATTCAAGCTTGGCCAGAATAGCCCTGGATTTTCCATCGATAACACGACCAACACGGCAACAACTCTCCAGATCAGACAAGCGAATCCCTAGCCCCATTTTACCATTAAAAACATTCAGGATAACGGCACTGACATCTTCTTTATCATCCTCTGGAACACCAAATATCCTGAGGCTATTGCGCCTACTCAGGACCTCCATTCTCTCCATACGTGAAGCCATGTCCTCAACTCGGTTGCGTAACTTTTTATTGTCACTAACTATGTCCTCGATTTTGCCACCCTGATCACGCAGCAGGTTCAGAACTTCAGTAGTTACCATTTTCACCAGTACACTAGCAAGTTTTTCAACAAAATCTGTCGAACTAACAACTTGAGTAATGGCGGCCACCATGTCGTCGCGCCTGACGTTGCCCGTTCCATCAAGCAAATCGCCAAAATCGTCGTTTTTACCCTTTTGTGATCTAGTTTCTCGATTAGGCATAATGAATATTAATGTGAATGAGCCAATGTGATGTGTTTGGAAAATTAACTACTCAAGATTATGTGAAAATTTCAACAATTCTTTAGAACCGCTACCGCTCTCAACCTATCAATTCAGCGAGCGCATAATAATCGTAAAGTAAAACATAAGTAGGAAACAAGCAATGGGATATTTTGGTGTACTCGTAAAAGAACAATTATTATAAGGATTGGGAGCCTCCAATAAGACCAAGAATGTAACTTAACAATTTTATTATTTCTTACATGTACCAGGAGCTATGTTATACTTTTTTTTTATAAAAACGAAATCACTTGGGACTTTCCTAGTTCTTATAATAAATGTACATTTATTGTCTATTTAATCTTGATAAAAAGATTGTTACACCATTTTATAAAGACGAAATCACTTAGGACTTTCCTAGTACTTATTGTAAATTTAGATTTTTTGTCTATTATTTAATCTTAGAACTATATTTTGGCAATCATGATCTTATTGTCTTGGATTGAATATACTTCAAGTTGCTTTTCTTCATTTTTGTTCTCATTTGGAACAGATCGATGGGGCTATTTATTCAGTTTATTGCTGCTGGTATGATAAACCGGGACTATTGTTAGTTATTTCCAAATTTTGCATTACCCAGAAAATGAATCATCATTGAAGATATTTTTTATTTATTTTTGTCTACTCTTGATGCTTATCAATCTTCCTCAACACATTTAGCATCATATACACCCCTATTATGCTCACTATTTACAAGCATTTCAAAAATTTCCGTGAATCTATGTTAAATTTTTCAAAATAATGATTTAAAATTTAAATAATAAATAATGTCAACAGCAATCGCATAACAGCTGACTTGCACAAGTCCACTTGTGCTTGACTAAACACCAGTGACAACCTGCTTTCAGGATATTTACATATTATGAAAAATTACTTCTCATGCAAGTAGTAGGTTTTTTTTTTCAATTCTCGTCCGTTCAAACTGGGTATCATAGCGTGGAAGTCGTCTCTAACCAAATCGTCGACTTATAGTTGTTTCCGTGTGCTCTACGATATCCATTCTATAGTTTTTTTTAACAATAAAATTTGTAATTTTGTATTTTCAAAACACGATTGCAGAAAAAAATGTTATAAAAACCTTGGCTTTGGAATCCTTTAGTCCTCAAGATTGCCTTGTCTCGGCCATACAATAGTCTCAGGGGCAATCTTTCTCTCTGTATCCTTAAGAATGATTTCGAGGCCTTGGTATATAACCAACTATTAAAAAAATTCAATTGAATTAAATTAAATACATTTTTTTAGACAATAATGTAAGTAATGATAATTTATAATAAGAAATCTAATTAGGTAAGTACAGTAGAGTCTCGCTAATCCGAATATCCTCATAGTACGAACAGCCCTCAAAAATTCTAAAGAAATTAATTATCCTCGTAGTCCGAACAGTCGTCCAAAAATATCCTTATAATCCGAACAGCTAGCGGGCTGAACAAAATTTTAAGAGCTTCCAGGAAATAAAAACGACCGGGAAAAATGCGGGAAACAGGTGCATTCGATCAAGACAATTATTGTCTGTTATAAAGTTTGTTTCTGTTCAGTCAGTCTTCTTTACTTTTTGGATACTTTTTACGAATAAATGAATAACATCTAAAAATGCTCAAACATTTATATTTAATTTTCTATAAATTTTCTTCATGATATTCAATAATCCGCACACACGCGGAGTAATGATATATTCATTAATCCGCACATATTCGGACTAGCGAAATAGGGGCTAGTCCGAATTTTCGCTACTCCGAACAACTATGTGCCTGATATGATTCGGATTAGCGAGACTCTACTGTATTGTATTTCTTTTAAAACTCTGATACACAAAAGGAAAAAGTAATTTTAGGGATAGGCGAGTAAATGAGTCGAAGGAGATCGAATATAATTTGTAAGTTAGTATGAGAGGGTAAGAAACATACAAGGTTACCTTTTAGTTTACCTAGTAATTCGTTGGAAAATGCTTTACCACACTAATAATTTTTAGCTCACATTTTGTTTGCTGGCAACTCATATCACAATGAGCACGGGGTTTCATATTATACAATAATAGGTATTAATGCATCCTCATTTTAGTGCCTCAGTGGCACACAAACAAACGATGCGTCCTTTACAACTGCACAACCTATGTACTCCTGCCTGTCACATGAATCTATTTATACTATACATTGCCTGCTATAATGTAACAATAAATTAGATGAATTATCGACCGATTATACAGAGCAGGCCGACCATCGCGCTTATATCTGTGACAACCAACAACTTTTTTGTCGGATTGGTGGCAGTGTAAAATTCTGTGATCAATTCAACAAATTTGAGTGTTACCCGACACTGGAGTCCCTCGATATACCAGAGCCTGGCCATATGTTTTATCCTTTTGCGTTGAATAAATGCATTGTATGATATAGGCACTTGGACTAAAACATTAAAAATACGCTATATTTTGCATATTATTCATACAGTGATTTTTTTATAGTGGCTGTGAGAATGTTAAAATCTCTTTAAAGATCGTTTCCCTGTTATCTGAACGATAACTGACATTTCTCAGAATCCACGCAAGCACAGTCGGTACTCGGACTAGAAGTTGTTTTAAGCAGTAAAATAAAATAAAAAAATTTGATTAAAATTTGTGAATTTTTTATATAAAAGAGTAGGAAAAGCATGGTATTACATTAACGATTATGGCCATTATTCACTTGATGATGACAATTCCACGAGCTTTGTAGTGGCATTATCATCTCGTGAATAATGGCTTTATAATCGCTCATATAATAATATACTATTAGTCCCTATTCCTTATTATTATAATAGCACGACATACTTTATCTTATATTACAATACTAAACTATCCAACATCTATTATTTAACTTCGCATTTCATTATTTTATAAATGATTTAGAAAAATGTTTATTATTCTTTCTGACTTTGGATAAAATATATCCGGAAATATTATATTGAAGGGAATTTCTTATACTTTATATTGAATTTTAAACGTTACATTGAATATTTTCACTATTGGAACAATAACTAACTGCACAACAACCAGGCATCGTTTATAACCTTTTGTTAATTATGAAACTCGAAAAAATAAATAAATAATAGGCGTTTTCTAAGGTGACTAATGCTAATCTTATGGCACGCGCCGGAGCTAAAGGGATAAACATGGACGCCAAGGTGGCTAACCGATCAGAAAGATGCCCTCGTGTGGCCAGATTCTGGGGTATCGAGGGACTCTACCCAACACCATAGCCTGATACGTTTTATTAGTATTAGTTTTCTCCCACTTGCTTACTTGCTATCCAGCTTACTTTTTCCTTAGCTGTTTACACATCTAATTAAAAATATACCTCAAAAATACAATAATAATAATAATAACAGAGATACTTTACAATAAATTTTCCTAACAAGCTGAAAACAAGTAACTAAAATAGATAAAAGATTAAATAACTACTTTTGCCCGATTGCACCGTATTTCTAAATACCGACTTAACTAAAGTAGGACTTAGTTTTGATGACAACGTTTATTGTAACAAATGTCAATACGGTGATAGAGCACTACTTTATTGAAGCCAAGATTTAAAAATACGGTGCAATCGGACATCAATGATTTTAAATGCATAACATCGACTGATTCTTGTTATTTTTAAAGCTGCTTAATATTGCACACAAATCTTTGGAAATGTTACAATGTTGTCTACACTGTCTTGCAATCGTAAAATTATCTAGGAAGTTACAATTTGTGCCCTTATCTGCACTTCTGGTTCTTCGATGTCTCGCTTACTTTGAATCAATTTTAGCTCAATAATTCCTCCGGTTTTTCCTGAAAACAAAAACAATAATAAATAACAACCACTATGAATTTTTCATGGTACATGAATAATAATCATTCACTATTTCGCTTTTATGTCTGTTTCTCCCCTAAGAGTGTGGCATTTGAATAGCCAAAAGGAAACAATCAGCAGCAATGGACTGGATCGGAGACTCTTGACTTGTGCCAGCTACAAAATTCCGAGTCTACCTTATGATAAAAGTCTCCAGGCATGGCTCAATGTAATGGGAATGTAAGGAAGAAAGAAGGGATTATTCACCCCAAATGACTAGGGTTCGTATTCTCATCTTATTTTATAGACATATTTTGTAGCACTTTTATGTAAAAGCGCTTTTTGGTTTTGAAAAGCAGTAAAACTAAAAATTGGTTTTTCTTCAAGCAAGCTACAAGCCCTACAAGCTACAAGTGAAGTTGATACACCCTGTATATTTCTATAATACCACAGCCATACGATATTTATTTATTTATTTATTTCTATAATAGGAAACTAGTTACATTTTTTACCTGAATAAGCCTGTAGTGTACGTTTGAGGACTGCTTGTAAGGTGGCTATTGTATTCTCCAATGATACAAGTAGATTATTGTTTGTTTTATACATCCAAGCTAGAAAAAGGGATGCAAATAGATCCCCCGTGCCAGTAAAGGTTGATGGTAACTTTGGAATTTCTATTATCGCCTTCTGGAAAGTATTATGACCTGTGAAAAAAATATGTTTTACTTATCATTATATAAAGTTAAAAATTCAACAACTACAATTTAACAAATTAAAAGTGGATCCTGGCTAAATAAGAGAACAAAAATATCCTATATGAATCCTTGAAAATTTTGTGCACTGCAGATCCTGCCTGATATAGAACAGATCCTGATATAAAAACTTACCTTGCATATGTCTCAAATACTGACATGTCACATATTTGTGACCATTTGAGACATGTAAAATTGGCGTACAGAGTGAGAAGCTAATAATAAGCCCTTGAAAAGTTCGAAATTCATAAAAGGATACTCATGAATTAATTTTTCGATTGAGACAAAATTGGTTGTGATGAAAATATGAAGAAAATTTACGTGAAATCATTCCACACGAACTTAACAAACAACAATGCTAACCTGTATTTTATTTTCTCTATTTCACACACTACATTATCACTCACAAATAGTTTATTATAAAGGGTGATTGATTGAGATGGTATGTAAGAAATATATGAAGAACAGGGGGTGAAGGTGGCATCAGGCCCTGCACGGGTTTAAAAACCTGTTGCCCGAGCACGGTGTAACCAGCTCAGCGGCACGCGAGTGCTTTGGGGAAGACCGGCCAGGGACGGGGGCCCCATTACATTCGTCTGCGGCGGGGATGCCTATCGCCTACACGAGGTAGCCCTGTTATTGCTAAACCTGGCGGATCTAGAGAATGGGTCGGCTCGATAAACTGACCTTCCGTGACATAGTGGTCAGGTCCGATAGGTGTGCAAAGACCACCCCCGTGTTTGAGCCGTGCATGGCGACCCGTGCTGCTGGATGAAGGGATCCTAGTGGCTGAGCCGAGAGGCAACATTCCACTTTGGCCTGGAGTTCAGCTAGATGGCGGTCCAGACTAACCCACCTTGATCAATTGGCTGCGGCATCCCTTCAGAGGGCCGCATGTGTGAGTTCCTGGGGCCAGGAGGCTGGCTGAGGGCCGGATCCACTCTGTGCGGTACCGTCACCCTCACGTCATGCAGCCCCTCCCTGGGGGCTATATTCTTCTAATAGCCCTAGTTTTAGAACTTCGTGGCGGGTGGGGAGCTAGGAGAATGAATCGAAACACACAAATCCATTGTAAATTCAACTCAGCAAAACCCTTGGACATCCACCAAGGATGTCCCTGGGTTCATGTTATGAAGGCTTTCAGTCATGCCCGGGAATGGGGGCCCAAATTTAATTTTAAAATTAATCTTCAACACTGCCACGCAGCGAGGGTTTTCCTCTGTCGCTACCTAGCAATGCACCAAAACACGGTGACCCTAGTTTAGGAACCTTGGACGGAGCAGGGCTTTGAGCTGCTCAGGGGCTGATCAAACTACTATGGAGATCGGCTGCGAAATCGGTGACAAACAATTAAAAATAAAACAAAATTTCAAATCGATTCTTTCCTTTGTTCTTCATAAATTTCTAATGTCCCATCTCAATGAATCACCCTGTATAAACGAATCATTCCAAGGGGAAAACAGGTCATATCCGGATCAGATTTGTTGTTATATGTATAAAACATGTTAGTGTGAAGTCAATAGTAAGATGTGTGGTAGTTACAAGCGAATTAATTGTCCTGTATAAATTTTATATCGAAGTAGATACTGTGCATTATAATATACCGTGCGAGTACCGAGACTCTATACATAGGCGAATTGCAATTGATAGTTTCTATGGTAAATTGTTTCAATAGGATTGTTGGTAACAATACAAACAATTACGTAGATATTTATAGCAACTAACAATGTCCCTATGTATAATCGTTCAGTATTCAACGTAATCTTACAGGGCAATTATTTGTCAGTGTATAGAGACCCGGTACATGCACGGTATGTATAGATATGAAAATTAAATGATTTGTGGATTTATATTGAATACACATACCAGTCGATGTGCTAGCCAATGCAAGGAGATACTGATCATTTCCCAGCTCTGTTGAACTAACCATGACAGTCTTGCATCCTTTCTGGTGGAGAATATCTATAGCCTCCCATGCTTGATCCAGTGTTTCTATCTTTGTGTCGGTAAGCAATTGCAACTCATAATGATTGGGTGTAATTATGTCAGCTATCTTCGCAATGGAGTTTTTATACAGAGGCAGTAATGACTCGGGTACATACATCTTTCCATTGTCACCCATCACAGGGTCACATACTGTAATGGAAAATAAAATTACCGAATTATAACATAGTTAGGGCTGATACTCAGTGTAAATACAGGGTGTATCTAAATAACACCGAAAAAATTTAACGGCTGATTCTTTGGTCAAAAAGAAACAAAAAATTCCTATTAGCGTGTGTCCGGAAATGCACCGTTTTTGAGATACACGGGTGTCAAAAAAAAGATTATTTTTCCAGTTTTTTGAAGATATCTGGGGAACCCTTTGAGATACAGAACTCAGCTTTCGTAAATGTCATATCATTGATCCTCCTTTTTTATTGCCAATTCAGTTTTTTTCATGTGCAACTTGCGGAGATCTTAGGATTGAGTGAAGTTTTTTGCCCTTCATTTTTCGACACTTGTCTTGAAACATTCAAAGAGAGTTTTTCATCGTAAATGCCAGTTTTTCTCGAAAATGGCCACGTTAGCAGTTATGACAGTATCTTTTTTGTGTATAAAACATTGGCGGTTATAAGTGTGCTTTTAAAATATCAATTAGGGGCAAAAAATCCCCCCCAACCCTAAAAATCTCTGCCACTGGCATATTTAAAAAAATTAATTAGAATTAAAATAGTTGCTAATATCAATTATATGATCTGTACAAACGCTAAATTCTGTATCTTATACGGTTCCTGAGATATCTTCAAAAAACTGGAAAAATAATCTTTTTTGACACACTGTATCTCAAAAAGGGTACATTTACAAACACACGTTATTAGGAAATGTTTTGTTTATTTTTTACCAAAGAATCATCCCTTAAATTTTTTCGGTGTTATTTGGATACACCCTGTAACATATACAGGTGTCCGAGATAACAGGTCATGAGGACCTCGGAAACCGTGAGAGATACGAGGTTGGTTAAATAGAGGAAAAGTTGGCCAATTTCACGCATCTTAAGAATCCGAAAATAAAATTTGAAAAAATTCTACCATTACTGAAATATGCTGGAAAAACTGGAAAATTGAAATTCCTTATTTTAGCCATATCTTTTTTATTATTGATAATTAATTATTTATTTTTTGTAGATTAAGATATTCCAGTGGCGTATCAAACTTATGTTTTTTTAAATAGAATGCCCTATTTTTTATTGCAGATTTGGAAAGTGCTCGAAAAGTATTAATTTTTTTCTCCAACATGTTATACCCTTAACTTTAACGGTTTCGCTGTTATAACCTTCTTCTTTCACTTTCTTTCAATACTTTCAATAATAACTTTCTTGATAATAAAAAATTTCACTCCATCTTTGAGATTTTTTTAGAGAAACCAAATAACGCCGGTGCCTAAATTTTGTATTGAGGGACAGGTTAAGACCTCGTGTACCTTCACATTATTTTGTTTTGGACAATTTGTGAAAAAAAAAGAAAGTTTTTGATTGACCTTGGCAAGTTGTTATTTTTTTTCGAAAATTTCAAATTACAGCCGAAACCCCAAATTTTCCATTGCTACCAAACAACTCACACATTGCATGACAAAATTTCGGAGAAAAAGAGAATTGGAACAGAAATGTCGGAGAACGTTTCGCGCACCCAAGTATGCCCATGAGAAAACAAAAGAAGGGTAACTGTCAATGTAAATAATTAGACGGCATCAGCATCAGTCATTAGTCATTTCTGATAAATGTTGCAAAAATGCTCCGCACTCAAGAAGAAATGGTTGACATGATATTTATTCTTGGAGAATGTAAACAGAACTGTTTGTTGGCGTCTCGAGTATACGCTGCGAGATATCCGCGCAGAGCACATCCAAATGAACGTGCGTTTCAAAAAGTGTTGGAGAGATTTACAACTACTGGAAGTGTGAAACGGACAAGGAGAATTAGAAATAAGCCAGTTTTGACCTAACACAATGAACAGCAAGTTCTGGAGGCAGTTATTGAAAATGTTCATACTAGCATCCGTGAAATCAGTAGGAACCACGATATTTCAATATCATGTTCTTCAGAAGTACAAATTCCGTCCGTTCAAGATTCAACTGCACCAAGAACTGCTACCTCAAGATTTTCAAACGAGACGGGATTTCTGCATGTGGGCTATCAACAAAATCGACCAAGATGAATCATTTCTTATGCACGTGTTATTTACTGATGAAGCGACGTTCCATAGAAACGAGCACGTCAATCACCACTACTGTCACTAGTACTCAGATGAAAACCCGCACGCCATGAGAATGGTAAACCACCAGCAAAGATGGTCGCTGAATGTTTGGGGAGGCATTCTTGGAGAACACCTTCTAGGACCTTATTTCATCGAGGGGCACCTGAAAAATGGAAAATGTCCCTTTAAACGCCCTACGACAGATGGTTTTCCAGCATGATGGAGCTCCTGCACATAACAGCCGTGTCGTCCGGGAATTTCTCGATGAAACGTTTCCGAACTCTTGGATTGGTCGTGGGGGTCCTGTGAGGTGGCCGCCAAGATCACCAGACCTCACTCCCCTCGACTTTTTCCTCTGGGGCCACATAAAGGACGAGGTTTACAGAACGGTACCAACGACTGTCAAAGATATGAGGGGGAGAATTCGTGCGGCTTTCCGTGGCATATCACCAGAAGTCCTCAGGACAGTGTCTAGATCCTGAGAGTCGAGGTTGCGGTTATGCCTCCAGCGGGAAGGTCGTCATTTCGAACATTTAGCTTAAGTTGTTAGATTTCGCTCATAAAATCGTGATAAACATGACCACCAATCTGAACCAAAAAACTGAGTTTAGCGGTTTTTTTTTTTAAGATTTATGAATCATCTGCAGTTTTTTTTTCTTTTTGCTTATATTGTGTATTTTAAAGGTAATCTTGCCTCCTATAAAGAAATATTCCCGAAATTTAGAGTGAGTTATAATGCACCTGAATCGTCATTTCTCCTATGCGTTGAATCAATGAAACAAGAGTTTTAATTTTTACTTTTATCTGTATCTTACCATATATGATATCAGGGTTAACTTCTCTCAGATGTGATATGAGTTCCTTGACTCGACGTAAAAAGGATTCAGCACCGATATACCCAGTAAGCACGTGAGTGTACTGGTCCAACCCGTTTGCATGCAGTCCATCGGCCAGTTCCCCCAAGTCGCGTTCCGTTAACACTTGTCCTGTTACTCGCCCATAGCCAGTGTGATTTGATAGTTGTACTGAGTTTATGGCATCCACCTCGAATCCAAGCAACTGAAACACACCATGTTAATTTTTAGATGATGGACCACTTGACAACCCTGTACCACTGTGGCTTACAACTAGTTAGCAGACGAATTCTACAATACCTTCACAATAGTAATAGGGTAAGAGCCCAGAGCCGCCAGACCTTACTTTTATTCTGATTAACAAAATGTGTGGGATAGGGTAGTGTTAGTATGTACCATAAACGTACGCATACCTGCTAGCTTGTGTCGGGGGTCAATTTACAGGTATCAGGTGTTAAAGGTACCTAAAAACATTACTAAGTTGTCTTAAATAATTCTATATGTCTTGTAGAATAATAATTAAAAGTTACTGCTCGACAAGAATATCTTGGCGGTTGTTAAAGGAGAGAGAGATCCTAGAACGAGACAGAAAATCACCCCACAACCTTATCTGTTTTAGTACATTCTATGTAATACTTAATAATAACCTTCATCATCCAAAAAGCTCTATAATAATTGGAATATTATTCAATAAGAGCAGAAAAAGGTTATGCATTGCATTAACTATCTATTGATAAACATTGAGTTACCCGGTCTAGAGATAATTACATAAATGCATCATAATAAAATGCATACTAATTAAGGGTTTAGTCTATAGATAAGTACTCTTTCTATCATTAACTTCTCAAACCTCGGAAAATGTTTATACAAACAGATCCTTTGACGACCTGATACTTGAAAGTTGAAACCCTACATGTGTGGTATGTTAAAAGGAACCGATGGAGTCTTGGTCCTAACAATAATTTCTCAAAAAGCTGTCGAAGCAAGCAGTCAAGTAAAATATAATTATAATATAACATTTACTCTCATTTCATACAGTGTTTTATTCAATTTAATTCCAATAATAAACTATAATTATAGCACTCTGCTAATAATAAATTTTCAGCCTTTCCAAATCAATTTGGGGATACTAATAAAATTATTTAAAATGACACCTTTACGTGCGCAATACTGCCAGGTGTCCCAATACCTGCCAAGCTGACTGTACAGAGGCTTTTTATGACCAAAGTACTGGCTGATCTGAAAATTTCAGCCTTTCCAAAACTCTTGCACTTTTTTGACACCGGCTCTCCGACTATAAAGGCGGCTTTACATGATGCCAGTAATTGGCGCGATTACTAGAACCGAGTACTGGAACGAGTGTTACTGGAATATAAAATTAGTTGTTTACACTAGGAGAGTTACTAAGCTCCAGTACTCAGTTCTAGTAACTCGCCCCAGTTATTGGCATCGAGTAAAGCCGCCTTTAGGTCTGGCGGACTATAATAATTATGAGTTATTAGATATTGATAATGATTCTTCTTCTTTACGTGCCATCTCCTTTAAGAAGGTTGGCTACCATCATGGCGATTTTTATCTTTGAAGTTGCGGATCTGAACAACTCATAATGATTATTATAATGATTATTCATAGAATAAATAATAATAAGTATTTCTTACTTGAAGTGGAAAAGTCGCACTCTTATTACCCACATAACCAGAAACAACATGACTTTGAATTGACAACACCCGTGGAGTCTCCATTTCTACACCAATGAGAATACTCTAAAATTATATATGTAGGTAAAAAAAAAATACTTGGCTGGTGGGGCTCGAGCTAGTTAAGTTTCTTTATTTCAATTATTTCACCTTTACAGTAGTCACATTAGATTGGTGGAACGTGGCAACATGTTTTGATTTGACTTTTGATTATCTCATCATGTTTGTACTGTTTGTAGACATAAGCAGACCACTCATTGATTACAGTACTGAACTAGAATTAGAATAAATAAATAATTATTATAATTTATCTAGTATTTGGTCTAGTATTTATTTCTACATACCCATAAATAAATGAGCAATGTCATGTCATTTAGATTATCGTTAGCGCAATAATATTAATAATAAATATAATTTTGCTATTTATTTTATTGCGCTAAACATTTATTATATTTATAGTACCTACTTATTTATTAGTACATATTTTTTACTTAGTAGGTGTGTATCAATATGGCACTTGGATTATGGGGTTGATAGGTTTCTTCCTTGAATCCAGTGGACATACAACTATAGTATTTCATTAATGATAGGTAATAATAATTTTGGGAAAATACGAAATAAATTTTGAAGAAATTTTGTGAAATTTTAAAATAAAAATAGACTGTATCATAGGTTAGGTTTCTTGCTTGCGTCTATTTGTACGAGTCTGCCAACAGTGTCAACAATGTCAACATAGTCATCACCTAAAAGCTGCGTTCGGGCATTAATAAATCAATCGCTGTGACCACGCACCACGCCATGAGCACGACACACATTATACACGGTATGCCGATAGACGATGACGCGCAGGCTGCGTTCCGGTCTTGTGACGTCACGTGGATCAGATATTACACATAAGATTGCTCATTTATCTATTTTATTGTTAGAAATAAGTAAATAATTTTTTGTACACATGGCTTTTATGGCTATTTCTGATATTCGGTTAAAGGTGGAGGTGGAGATTTATGCTATATTTAATCATAATCATAGGTTAATATTATTTAAAAGGGAATATTTTAAAGAAATATAAGATATAAATATGGTGTCCCAGCTTATTCGAAGCGGTCTCTGTAGGCGAAACGATAAATTTTTTCCCAAAAAATTTTGCAAATTCAAGCACAGAATCACAATGGCCATAATTTAAAATTATTTTGGAGTATACAGAGTGTCCCATATGACAGTGGCATATCAAAGTTATGTTTTTTTTTTTTTTTAATGGAATGCTTCTATGTTATTGCATTTTTAGATTGTCTGAGAAGAGAAAATAAGATTGGCTTTTACAGTCGGTGTTTAAATTCAGAAGTTTTTGAATTATAAACAAGTAAAAATCGTCATTTTTCAAGTTCAAGGCCCTGTACGACGAAAACGGTTCAATATAGAGAAAAACGGCTTACATGTCCCTATTTTAACTTTTTATGTACTATCCTATGGTATAGAAACATTTGTACTTCCTTTAATTTTTTATTTGGTGACACGTGGAGAAATCTCAGAATTTTTCAAATTTTTAATCACCCTGTAGAAACATTTCATCTACATCATATAGGATAGTTTATGAAAAGTTAAAATAGGGACATGTAAGCCGTTTTTCTCTATCTTCAGCCGTTTTCGTTGAATAGGGTCTTGAACTTGAAAAATGACGATTTTCACTTGTTTATAACTCAAAAACTTCTGAATTTTTTAAAAATAAATAATATACCAACTGTAAAAGCCAATCTTATTTTCTCTTCTCAGACAATCTAAAAATGCAATAACATAGGAGCATTCCATTTAAAAAAAAAAAACATAACTTTGATATGCCACAGTCATATGAGACACTCTGTATACTCCAAAATAATTTTAAATTATGGCCATTGTGATTCTGTACTTGAATTTTCAAAAAGTTTTATGAAAAAGTCCATCGTTTGGCCTACAGAAACCGCTTCGAATAAGCTGGGACACCCTGTATATATAATGAAAAAAATATAAAAACAAATGAATGCACAATGAATATGAATATAAAGGTGTATAACAAACCTTTTAATAATTTTATTGTTTTAATTTACAGTACAGTTCATAAATTTTGACAATTTTCAGTCCAACTTCCTTTTATTATCAAAACTTATTTTACGATTAATATCTCTTAAGTAATTGAAGTAGGTATACTTACCATTTTTTAAATCAATTTTGTCTCCTCTTTCTACAGCATGCATCAACCCACTGTTTCATCATATTTTCCTCTGCTGGAAATCTAAAGTATTTAATTGGACTGCCTTTAGTCACGTTATGATTGTTCTTGCAATTCGAAATTGCACAACAAGGCATGTTTATCAGATGTAATAACACTTATAACACATTGATAAAACAGTAATATACTCGTAACAATATACATAATATTTTATAGCTCCAGCACAAAGAAAAACACAAGCAACCATCAACCAAGGAAGGAAGCATTAAAATTTGACGTTTAAACCATCTCGTCGAGTTTAAACCACATGACGTCATTGCGCAGTAGTTGACCAAAATAGAAAACACTATCGGCATTCCGTGTATCGTGGCCATGAGCTGCTTTCTTTCGCTCAGCCACTTTTGAATCATGGATCCTGAAAGTTGAATCCGGATCACTAAATCGCGGATTCAATAGACCCCTTTACTTATCGCGACGAAAGAACAACAAAGGGAAGTGTAAAGTTGATTCGAATTATTATATTATAACGACACCGTTCTGGAGAAATTCTAGTAATTGATGCTTCTTTAACCTTTAACATTCTAGTCCCCGATTTGCTTGTTTGTTTACATTCTCTTTTTTTATACTGAGTTAGTCAATGACTGTGGTGGTGATTTATTTATTGTGAGACCCGTAACAATATTATATTGTAAGATAAATGGAAAAAATTGATAAAGTCGAATTATTAAAACGAAATAATAATAAATAATTAATAATAATTTTTAATTTTTTTATTTATAATCTTTAAAAATGGCACGAAATGGATGTGGTAGGTATACACGTATACCCAATAAATAACCCATCATAATATTCTAAATGTAAGACTATTCCATTACTTTCGAAAATGTACATGAACAAAATGACAATAAACAAACATAAAAGCAAATACCTTAAAATATTAATACCGGACACTTCCTCTCAAAACCTCCGTCCATTTTTACAGCGCCCTCATGCAGGAACTGGGGACACTAAGCTGTTGTTAAATTCAAAGTTAGGTAACTTTTCACGATTTTTGACAGCTGCAGTCAATCATAATTATTAATAATTTGTCATTAGTAATTGAACGTTTTAGTTTCAAGTATAATTTCAATTTAAAGTTACTCTCAAAGCATTATATCAGCGGATAATTTTGTTGGGTACCAGTTTAAATAGGCATTTATAATGTACCGCTGTATTAAAGTGAACATATTATTATGTCTGGAAAATATGTGCTGTGTGCTGTGTGCGGTTGCTCGAACTGTAAATGGATTGTTAAGCATGTCCAGATCTTTCCACGGTGTTCCAAGCAGGAATAAAGAATTATGTATAAAGTTAACTTTAGAAGCCTCGTAAATAAACTTATAAATATTTTATAACTATGCTGATGGAAATAGGAACAAGCAATAGGTTTTAATAACATCGATGAATGACGAAATTTTGAAAAAGAGTGGAGTGTCGAGGCCGATTTCTCACCATATTATTTTGTACTGATCATTCCAAAGAGGAAAATTTTGTTAATCCAGCAAATAATAGACCTTTAAAACTGCAAGGAAGCACATTATTGGAATTGCGGCAAATAAAAGGTTTACACTTAGGTAGCGATTCAATCTTTTTGAAATATACCTACCTAAAGATATTAATAATATTGTGTGCAATAGTAGTAAATTATTGTTAATATAATAAACATATTGAAAACTTTGTTGTTTATTGTTGTATTATAATTCTTCGTCCCAATTTCCTCCGTCTATTCCGTCTAATTAATTTTAAGGGCTTTTCTATTCAGCGTTGATATTTAAAACTCCCGCTATGTTTCACCAAATTTAATTTTTAGTGTCCCCAGTTCATGCTTGGCGGCGCTGCTAAATTGGACGCAACCTGTTGCAATGCTATAGGTATAGGAGTGTCCGGTATTATTATTTTAGCGTATTTGATAAAAGTATGAAAATGTAAACATAAATTCTTAGGAATCTAGGTTACGTTTTTCGGATCCGGATCAATCCGTTCCGATCCTAAAAATTCTATGATTCGCAGGGGTGAGGGGATTACGGATCGCGATCCAAACCTGGTAAAGAGTGGGGATGAATCCGTTTACGAAAGAACACGCCTGTTCGGATCACGAATTTACGGTCGAAAGAAAGCAGCTAATATGATCTCAAGGAAACGGACTTGGAGAGGCTGCTTCACTAAAGGGATTCCACACCAGACGAAGCACAAGTATTGTATCCCTGTAGAGGGGATACAATAGATCTTTTAGGTCGCAGTAACTTTTAATCACCCTCAAAAATACAAATACTAGTACACGGTATGCCGATAGACGACGACCCGCAAGCTGCGTTCCGGTCTTGTGACGTCACGTGGTTCTAAGATTACACATGAGATTGCTCATATCTCTTTTATTGACAGGAATAAATAAATAATTTTCTGTAGGCTTGCATAAGTCGGCAACAGAGCTATCCATTTAATGTTTAAAAAATTTTCAAGACCAATAAATCCTAGAGTTTTCATAGTCAACTTTTGTTTTTCTTATAGACGCCATATTGTTTTTTTATGTCGTTTGGTACAAAAAAATCATGAAAATCAAAAATCAATAACCATAGAGAAAGATTTTATAGTATGTTGTCTCTGTCAATAACATTAAAAAAAATTGTTTCATTTTATTTTTTTTCGAAAAAAAAATAAAGATTTTTCCATAATAGATTTAGCACAAAGAAAAACACAAGCAAAAAGGATGGAAGCAATATAATTTGACATTTATATTATAAAACAACCTCGCCGCGATTAATACTTTAAGTCAAAATAAAACCACATGACGTCATTGCGCAGTAATAACCAAAATAGTATCAGCAATCGGCATACCGTGTATATGTGTACATGGCATTCTTTAACTCCGTGATGTGTATCGTGGTCGTGGCTGATGTGACTACTGGTTCGTTGGTGTGTGGATTTTTTCCAGATTCGCGGCACGCTAGTTCTTCTAGTAGCATATCCCAGCAAACATTCTGTGACATAATTATGTTACATCTTATTGTGCATATCACCTCGTCTGAGTGCGAAAAGGATGTCTCACCTATAGACAAGATCTTGTCTATAGGTACACCGTTCACATATTATTTACGCACTAATAGGCCATGAAGTTTTATTGTTTTTAGGTTTACAAAAATTAAAACACTCCATAGATCTTGATTGACAATAATATCAGCTGATCGAAGTATTAAAGGTTATGTAAACACTGACATTTGTCAAATCACTCAAATTGTCTCAGCTGATTAACAGTCCTTTGTTGTCTAATTGAAGTTTTAGTACGGGATCTATACCTTATTTTTTACTTAGCAGGATTCCACCAAGTCAAAATTCTAGGATCATTGACAACAAGACTGATTAGGGAAATAGTCACTAAAATAGTTACTAGAATACTTCCTAAACTAATTTAGATTATGTCGATTAACTTGAGATGTGATTTCATTTCCAAATTTAAAAAACTATACTTAAGAAGCTAATATAAAAGCAATTTTTTCATATGCGTAGACTTAAAAATTTTAAAGGCAAGTGTAAGCACCTATTTATTTTTATAAGTCACATGCTCATATGTACATAGAATTAATAACCCTTTCCTTCTTAATTTTCTGTAAAAAATATTGAAAAAGGAATTTATTGACAAATAGGTAAGTACCACTTACACATTATTCAATCATTTTTTAAGAAATTCTCTCGTAGATATTTCCAGGAATCCGATTGCACTGTATTGTTGTTTAATTTCGAGAAACATATCTTTTACTAAGAATAATTATTATTCTTCATAGCATATTGTAGTGTAACCTACCTTTAAAAATCGAGATCCTGCGTCATGCGCACCAATTCTGTAATGTAACATGCCTAAAATCCTGAATACTTGTTGACGGTAAAGAATGGTGATGTAAACTATCGAATCTCTTAAAAATGGAGGCTCTGCGTCATGCGCAGTGAATTCAGTAATGTGGCCCCCAGACTGAATGGTTTTGAAAAAGAAGAACCTCCTTGACGTTTGAAATGTCAACTTGTCTGTCGTGAATGACTGTTTGGATCCCCGCTCTAATGTTTGATTTGAATTTTGAGGTTTTCCCGCCCTGAATTCTAGAAGGTTTGAATTTAAAGATTAACCCGCCCCGATTTCAAATAAATGTCCGACATTACTAACTTACGTTTGTGGTCGTTGTTTACCTTTGCTCGTGTTTTACCTTTTGGCTCGTGAGCATTACCTTGGCTCGTGTTCGTCTAGCTTTTCACCTGTTTTGGACCATCCGTCGTGTTCGTAGTAACCTTATTTTGGTTCGTTCGTAGCAAACGCTACGAAAATACTTTGAGAGAGTCTTTTGTTGAGAGATAGGAGATTTAATTTAAAAGACAGAGTTTCCCCTTTGAAATGAATTGATTTATTGACTTTTGAATTGATTTGAATGTTTAGTCTGTTTACCCAGTGAGATCCCCAAAAGGTTTTCCTCCTAAGAAAGTTTATAGTCACGAGGAAAAAAGAAAACCCAGTAAAAACAACCACCTCGGACTTGCAAAGTGCCAACAAATAAAATACAAAAACATACAAGAAAAACACACAACGAAAAACATACAATACAAAGGACACAACACATATAAAATCGGCACCGTTTTGGTGTAAAATTGACATTTGATAAACAAATCTGTTATATTCAGGAAGACCACATTTTACCTTTATATTTCAAGAACTCATACCTCCTGAAAAGAAAACGAAACACACAAAAATGCAAATAAAACACATATAAATAAACAGTGGGGAAAATAATATGTCGTACAGACCTAATTCTCTTTAGCGCCCGCAGACTTTCAGTGGGGAAAATAATATGTCGTACTGACCTAATTCTCTTTAGCGCCAGCAGACTTTCAGTGGGGAAAATAGATTGTTTGCAAGTAAATAAATAGTTTAGAGTTCAGAAAATAAGAAATGCAAAATGAGACCAAACATATTACATAACAGAGGCGTTATCGAACCGTAAAAAGGACGGTCAACGATAACAATTTGGAAATAAAATAAATTCATCAAGACCACAGTGCATAAATAAATCAAATCAATTATGAAATTTAAAGAAACAAATACGGTTATAAGTTTGAAATAACGTTAGGGTAATGCATCGTTCAAAATTATGACATGACATGAAAACAAAATATCGTTTACAGCTCAGATAAATTTATCATTAGCCTCCGTACCCCAAACACATATAAATAAAATAAACAGTGGGGAAAATAATATGTCGTACCGACCTAATTCTCTTTAGCGCCAGCAGACGTTCAGTGGGAAGGGTAACATGGACTACAGACACTATTAATAAAATCAAATGAACCATCACCGATAAGCGAACTCAAACTTAAAGTTCCTTTGTTACGGTTTAAAATCAAAATACCACATATCGTTAACTCATCGTTATAATTCGTTCATCGCAGGTTACTCTCCTGGACTTGTTCGTGAATGAAAACAAATAAAGCACGTTCGGTTCAATGAAGCATTCGAAATAAATATCAGTGTCGTGTGTCATTCGCATTGTAGAACAATGAAATTGAAATATTTATAATGATTAATGATCAAACAAGTCACAAATGGAATTAATTTAGCACAACCAAATGTAAAATCATGAAAAACACGTGTTCAACCCTTTTGACTATAATAATTTAGGAATAAATAAAGATCGGAAATAATAATCAATAATCGAAGCAAGCATTCTCACAAATGAAATAAAGTCACATGGGGTTTTATGTACAAATTAGTTCAACCAAAATAAATAAATTGTTTAAATAATTTCATGAATAAAGAATGATAAAAGAAATGGTAACGAGTAAAGAGAAAGGTTAAATAAGTGAGCAGTGTGAATATCGTTAAAATAGAATGTGCCTCGATAAAATAATAATAACCACAATAATATTAGTCAAAAGGCATGTGCAATTTCAAGATTACAATAAATAAATAATAATTAGCTAAAATTCAAGTATAAGTTTCTCAAAAAGTAACAAACTGTTAGGTTAATTTGAATAATGCAAAATGACAATGGAAAATGAGATCGAGCATGCCTCTACGGTTTGAATCGATTCACTGAAAAATTTCAAGTTATAAAATGGTGGTGGAGGTCACATGTTCAAACAATTTGAAATTAGACAATAAAATGAAATATTGAAACTGAAACTAGCGTGTCGCTGAACGTATTGAAATAAACTTATTAAACTGTTACTGCAGGTGCGTTTGAGTATCTACATGGGGGCCCTGTTTTAAAATTCTTTCAATTACAAAACGTGAAGTTTCAAATTATACATGCTGGTTGGAATAAAATATCAGTACTTGTAACCTCCTGTTTGAATACAAAACAATTATTTAAAACTTAATGTGGCTCTACTTGAATAATTAATTAGCTTGGCCAAACACGTGTTTTACATGAGTCTTTTTCTAAATAAACAATTGAAACCAAATTGAATAATACAAACAAATAAACTAAACGATATGATCTGATCTCTTGAGATATCACAATGCCTAATTTCAGATATTAATAAATTAGGATAAACAGTACTCACATGGGCTTTGTTTGGATTCGATTGTTTAAAAATAAATAATGAAGAGCACCCCAGCTGATCGAACACTCTGACCTTCACTCTCTGACGGTTGAAAAATAAGTGCACATGACTAGTGACTACTGAGTGTGACTTCAATTCTCGCTAACATGTGGTTTAATGACATTGACAGAACTGACGTTTCTAGCTTTGAAAGCTTGACAAATAAAAAATAAAAATTGGGTGCGTTTCTCAGCTCTAAAGTTTACAATTTGAACCATGCGCAGTTGTTATATAGGTCGGTTCTCTTCAATATGAGCATTAATTCTTTTGAAATAACTTTACCTCTGCTTCAGCATTTTATTAATTTTGAATTTAATTTAGTTTGTCAGTTTGACTAGGAAACCTGCATTACCGGCACTAACGCTTACTAGGGTAGCGCATTCACTCGTTGACGTTTACTTAACACGGTTATGTTTGAACAGCTGGATGTCATATTTTTGGCACATTTGGTCACAGGCGTAGGTATCAAGTGGAAAAAAGTTATATAAGTTTGAAAAATGAAACAAAATAATAACAGGAATAGAAATCGAGGAACCCTCTTTCAGTGGTAAAACGGGTTTATAGGATCTCTGGATCTACGAAGCTGTAGACTTCAGTATTGAGTATTGGGTATAATTTTTAACTCGATATCTAAACGTAGTTACTAAGAAAAAGCGTCTTTGGTAGACACATGAACAGCAGAGTGTGATCTTATAGTATCCCTATAAGACCCCCTCCCATATACCTACATATCCTTAAAAATAAGATTCATCAAGATGTATGATAAAACCTACCTGACAAACTTCCAGGATTTCCAATATACGGTAAATTCTGAGCTCCTTACATTTTCTGCAATCATAACTGTCTGCTGATGGGGCTGGGTGCATTTTTTGTCCAGAAAACCGCAGTAACAGGTAAGTATTGATAGAGGACTATATACAGGATGTGTTGCTAAGGTTGGCCACCGGCCACCATGATTCAATCACGACAAAAGTGATTGAAAAAGCATGAGCGGTTTTTTGATAAAAATGAATGAAAATGTTATTTTCTGGAAAACTAAAAAACAAACTGTTGTTGCTCTTTGATGAAGTACAGAATCAGAGTTTGTTGCACTCTCATTATGTATAATAGAAAATTTGTTTTTGTCTCAACTTCTTTCTGAGATTTTGAATATACAAATCAAACCTTTAACTATACAGGGCTCACCATACATCTTTCTCTATATTGCTGCAGCCTTAATGCTAAGAGATACAGAGCCCGTTAAATTAGACAAAAGATGTGCAATTTTGTGGCCATCTCGAATACATCAAGACATACAAAATATCTGTAACCGTTTTTGAAATATCCTGAAAAAAACTGAAAAATCGAGATTTCTTATTTTTGTCATATCATTTTTATTATTGGAGATTAATAGATAATTTTTTGTGGGCTTGAGCTCTACCCATCTTCAGCTTACATAAGTCGGCAAGAGCTCTACCCATCTGACATTTCAAAACATTTCAGAGCCAACTAAATCCCAGGGTTTTCATAGTCAACTTTCGTTTTTCGTTTGGCCGCCATATTATTTTTTTATCTCGTTCGATATGAAAAAAAGAATAGAACCAAAAATTGCTAAACTTAAAAAAATAATTTCAAATTTTTTTATTCTTCTCTTTTATTTAAAAAAAAGACAAGTTTTTAGACCGAATTTAATGGAGAAATGAAAAAATCGTAAGTCACGCACTATTTTGGCCTATTATAACAATGCTGACGTATTTCGACGAAAATTTTTTTGTTTTTATTTGAAGGAAGACTAAAATTTTTTGAATTTTTTTCTTAAATTTATTAATTTTTGGTTTCCATAATTTTTTTCATATCGAACGACATAAAAAAATAATATGACGGCCATAAGAAAAACGAAAGTTGACTGTGGAAACTCTTTGGATCTAGTCGGCTTTGAAAATTTCTGTAATGACAGATGGGTTGCTCTTGACGACTTATGTAAGCCTACAAAAAATTATTTAATTTCCAATAATAAGAAAGATATGGCAAAAATAAGAAATCTCCTGTATCTCTTAGAGATACAGGGTCGGTTAAATTAGAGAAAAGATGCGCAGTTTTGTGGCCATTTCGAATCCGTCAAGACATGCAAGATATCTGTGACGGCTCCTGCAATATCCTGAAAAATCGAGATTTCTTATTTTTGCCATATCTTTCTTATTATTAAAAATTAATAAATAATTTTTGGTAGGCTTACATAAATCGTCAAGAGCTACCCATCTGTCATTACAAAAATTTTCAAGGCCGACTAGATCCAAGAGTTTTCACAGTCAACTTTCGTTTTTCTTATGGCCGCCATATTATTTTTTGTCGTTCGATATAAAAAAAAATAATGGAAACCCAAAATTAAAAAACTTCAAATTTTTTTTTAATTTTATTCTTTTTTCAATGAAAAACCTAAAAATAATCGTCGAAAAACGTCAACATTTTTTGTAAAATACGCCGAAATAGTGCTTGCCTTATGTTTTTTTAATTTATCTATAAAATTCGGTCTAAAAAGTTGCATTTTTTGTAAGGAAAAAAGAAAAATAAATTTTTTTTTCATTTATTTTTTGAAGTTTAACAATTTTTAATTTTTATTATTTTTTTATACGACAATAACCGAACAACATAAAAAAACAATATGGTGGCCTTAAGAAAAACGAAAGTTGACTATGAAAATTCTGGGATCTAGTGGGCTTTGAAAATTTTTGAAATGTCAGATGGGTAGCTCTTGCCGACTTATGTAAGCCCTCAAAGAATTATTTATTAATTTCCAATTGTAAGAAAGATATGGCAAAAATAAGAAATCTCCACAAAACTGCGCATCTCTAATTTAACCGACCCTGTATCTCTTAGCGATTAGGAGATAGCAATATAGAGGATATATGGTGCACCTGTATATCGCACACGTATTTCTAAAGTGACACAACTCAAAAATCTACATTTTTAAGTTATCACGTAAAAAAACATAAAAAAGGGCACATTTTCAATGATAAGATTCGAAATATGCAATAATTATATTGAATCATTTTTCCTAGTATCTATAAGTTTGGAAAAAATAATTAGTTATGTTATGTTGTATTGTTTATTTGTTAAGCTCGCTTAATAGTTTTTCACATTTTCCCAAAAGATTAATTTTTGACTTATGTCACTTTAGAAATACGTGTGCGATATGAGGATAACCAATCATGCATAAAAATCTCTTCAACATTAGAAACGAAGAGATCGAAGCATATTGACGTTAAATTTCATTTTGTTAAGGACTGTGTTTTAACTGAAAATTCATTTATTTGTCAACAAATGAACAAGTGGCTGACATATTCACAAAGCCCTAAAGCAACTCATAAGTTTGAATATTTTAGAGATAGGTAAGTTAAATTTGTCTGAATTCTAAAGGTACATTAAATTTGAAGAATTTTGAATTTTTTTGAAGTTTATAATATTGTAGAATTGCGAGGAGTCTGAATTTTTTCATTGTTTGTATAGATCATAGTCATTTCTGCAATAGTAAATAAGTACACGATGTATTGTGGGTGGCATATCGATGATGATAATAAGCTGCTGCTACGAATGGAGGATGTGGCGGTTATGGTAACCAAGATGGCATTGTTCAAGGTAACGTTGCTAAGAATGGCAAGTTGGTTGTTCTCGCAATTCAATTGTATACCTAATCCAAGTATAAATACATAATAATTAAAAGTTGTAATCGATATTTCAATTACCTCCCGCTACAGTAATTCTACAGTTTGCAACAAATAGAGAGATTTCTCTTTGTTATTTATTTGTACATTTTATATATCAAGGATAACAATAAGGTTGGCTCCAATATGGAATGTGTGCTTTAATTATTGAAATTAATATTTCGAAAACTTCAGATAAACTTTTGGATTTTGCTGTTTTGGGTCTACATCATGCATTAAACTCATTACATAAAAACTCGTAAATAATTAAGTATTTAAAATTCCATAAAAAATGCCTAACCTAAAACCTAATGACATTTTATACTTGATATACCTACCTACATTCACCCACGTGTGATATTTTACTTTCCAACTCTAGAGCGATATTTGTCATTTTCGAAGGTGGTCGTTGGAAAACTATTTTTTCTACTCACGTTTCCTGCATTAAAAAAGTTGGTTTAAGTAGCCTAAAACCGCGCTTGCTTGACAAAAAATTAATAAAAAATAGTAGATATCTGCAGGGTCATACATAATGTCTAAAATTTAAATTATTTTTCAACCATATAAGTCCCGTAAGTAATGGTCCGTGGTGAAATGGGAGATTCTTGGTTTAAAAATATTACGATCTGACACTACTTGCTCTAACAAAATCTTGATAATAAAAAAGATACAGGGTGGCAAAGATGAGACTTAAAAATTTGCTTTTCAAAATATCTTGAAAAATTGTAAAGGTACGAACATGAAAACTTGGTGATAGATGTTTTACGGTATGAGAAATCATAATTTGATATCCGTGTCGATGTATTTTATAGAGGGCGCCACTTAGGTCATGCTGACGACGTAAATGAACACATAACTTTTTTATCCTTCAGGCTATAGCGCATTTTATAGTGAAATATTAAAGCTACATCATTGATGAGAAAAAAAGGTATACCGATTGTCAGTCTCAAAAGTTAGTGGTTTTCGAGATAATTGACAGTTAATAATTTTATCTACTAGGTACTGTTTAGAATTTTTTGCTTACTGCTAGTAGTTAGAAAATTAAAAAATGCCGAGACATAATAATTTTTAAAATTCAGATAAGAGAGATATGATTTCTATTTATTGCAAACAAAACTTCAATGGGCAAGCTGCGAAACGAGAATACCTACCACGATATCCAAACAGACTGCAACCTGGTAATCGACTATTTCAGAATCTGTATAAGAATTTAGGTGAATATGGTTCATTTGTTTGCTTTTTTAATATGTCAAAGTGAAAAATGTTTAATTGCCAAAATGCTGGTTATTATCTCAACCTACTGCATTAAGATTTCTGATAAAAAAAAATTGAGATGATGCAGGAGATTATTAAAACGTGATTATCTCGAAAACCACTAACTTTTGAGACTGACAATCGGTATACCTTTTTTTCTCATCAATGATGTAGCTTTAATATTTCACAATAAAACGCGCGATATCCTGAAGGATAAAAAAGTTATGTGTTCATTTACGTCGTCAACATAACCTAAGTGGCGCCCTCTATAAAATACATCGACACGGATATCAAATTATGATTTCTCATACCGTAAAACATCTATCCCCAAGTTTTCATGTTTGTACCTTTACAATTATTGAAGATATTTTGAAAAGCAAATTTTTAAGTCTCAACTTTGCCACCCTGTATCTTTTTTATTATCAAGATTTTGTTAGAGCAAGTAGTGTCAGATCGTAATATTTTTAAACCAAGAATCTCCCATTTCACCACGGACCATTACTTACGGGACACCCTGTAAAATGCAAATTGAATTTGTTTTTTAGAAATAAATTAAAAAATATAAAACATAGCTACGTAGAATCGTATAGCCCCAGTATTCCCTGAAATATCCTGAAAAACTGACAAAAGGGACAATTCTTATTTTTAATGCAGACTAGATCCCAGAGTTTTCATAGACAACTTTTGTTTTTCTTATGAGCACCATATTTTTTAATGTTGTTCAGAATAAATAAAATCATGGAAACAAAAAACCGAGCCAAAAACTAATAAACTTACAAAAAAATTACCCATTTTATATTAAAGACAACTTTATACAGGGTGCACCATATATCTTTCTCATATTCTGTATATTGCTATCTCCTGAGCGCTAAGAGATACAGGGTCGGTTAAATTAGAGAAAAGATGCGCAGTTTTGTGGCCATTTCGAATCCGTCAAGACATGCAAGATATCTGTGACGGCTCCTGCAATATCCTGAAAAATCGAGATTTCTTATTTTTGCCATATCTTTCTTATTATTAAAAATTAATAAATAATTTTTGGTAGGCTTACATAAATCGTCAAGAGCTACCCATCTGTCATTACAAAAATTTTCAAGGCCGACTAGATCCAAGAGTTTTCACAGTCAACTTTCGTTTTTCTTATGGCCGCCATATTATTTTTTGTCGTTCGATATAAAAAAAAATAATGGAAACCCAAAATTAAAAAACTTCAAATTTTTTTTTTAATTTTATTCTTCTTTTTTCAATGAAAAACCTAAAAATAATCGTCGAAAAACGTCAACATTTTTTGTAAAATACGCCGAAATAGTGCTTGCCTTATGTTTTTTTAATTTATCTATAAAATTCGGTCTAAAAAGTTGCATTTTTTGTAAGGAAAAAAGAAAAATAAATTTTTTTTTAATTTATTTTTTGAAGTTTAACAATTTTTAATTTTTATTATTTTTTTATACGACAATAACCGAACAACATAAAAAAACAATATGGTGGCCTTAAGAAAAACGAAAGTTGACTATGAAAATTCTGGGATCTAGTGGGCTTTGAAAATTTTTGAAATGTCAGATGGGTAGCTCTTGCCGACTTATGTAAGCCCTCAAAGAATTATTTATTAATTTCCAATTGTAAGAAAGATATGGCAAAAATAAGAAATCTCGATTTTTCAGTTTTTCCAGGATATTCCAGGAACGGTCACAGATATCTTGTATGTTTCGACGGATTCGAGATGGCCGCAAAATGCTGGCCATTCTTTGGACTTGTTTAACCGATCCTGTATCTGTTAGCGTTAGGAGATATCAATACAGACAAGGATATATGGTGCACCCTGTATACCTAGTCATGGAGAAATTAAAAAACCATAAAAAAAATTTTTAATGGTTAAAAATTTAAAAAAATTTGAATTTTATTAATTTTTAGTTTCCATGATTTATACCGATTTTTTACTTATCGATATTTATACCTAACGACATAAAAAATAATATGGCGGCCATAAGAAAAAAAAAAGTTTATTAGGAAAACTTTGGGATCTAGTCGGCTTTGAAAATTTATAAAGCGTGTAATTAACGAACTTATTTTAATCTACAAAAAATAATTAATTAATTTTCAATAAAAAAGTGGAAATAAGAATTCTCATTTTTTCAGGAATACTGAGGATATTTAAAAAAAAAATTCACAAAACACTCATCTAAAAAGATTACCACTTTTCTCTAATTTAACCGACCTTGTATCTTCAACGGTTTAAGATATCGTTGCCCATTATAAGTCGCCCATTAAATAGTTCTAGCCCTGTATAAGGCCTCTACACAAATTTTAAAATCATAGACAACTATAATTTTTAATAACTTAATAATTTTAATAAAATTCTTGGATTTGTCAAATTGATTGATTAACGGTTTTGAAATTAGGTACCGGTCTAGATATTGATTCTAAACAACTTTTTCAAATAACTTTTCATCACAATCACTACATTGAAGAAACTTTACCGGCATAAAAAATATTTTTTGAAAATTTCCAAGGCATGCTTGATTTTTCAAAACTAAAATGACGTTAGAAATCAGTCTTCAACAAAGCAGGGCGAAACACATAAAAATTATAATTCATATCAAGAATTTTTCACTTTTTTTAAGAATCGTTTCACTTATCCGGAGACACTGCATAATAGGAATTTGGTTATTATTATTGAAATGACGGCATTGATGTTTAAAGTCTGAAGGGCATCAAAAAGAATGTAAATCAAGGCACAAGTTTACAATATTACCACATTAGCAGTTGTTGCATTTATATTCCATATAAAATTTTAGTTTATAAACAGGAAAGTTAAGTAGCAAAAAATAGATAAACATGACAAATAGTCTAAATTAATCACAAACCAGTGCCAAAAGGGAATTATACCGTGCGAGTACTATGTCTATAAAGGGCGTAACATAAGTACTGCGAAAGATATCAGGCAGTGATTCCTGAGATCATTTTAAGAAAAAAATTCATACGAACATGGACACGAGTTAAAGTTGGGACCCTGAGGAAGGTTTTTATAATTTATAAAAAGGCCAACTTTTTTGTATCAATTTTTTTTCAATTTTGATGTGAAATTATGGAATATTGAAGCTTTTGAAATGGATTTTTCTCGAAAATGGTGCATCTTATTGTTATGATTGTGAACAGGGTATATTTTGAAATGGTCATGAACGGATTATATATGTATACGTCAAGAATCAATTACAAGAAAATGGCGGTCAAGACGCCGACGTTTGTATTGCACATTTTTCAGTTATTGTATTATTGGGTTTGATGATGTACGTATGGGAATATTAAACGTCGAATGGGGATCTGTGTGCTTTAATAAATTCCTTGCGAATCCCTGTTGCTATCCCAAGACAATAAACAACACTGGCGACGAGGATTACTTGAATATTTGTGGAATTTACCAGCCCATCCTGAAGACAGGTCATACGATGAAAATGTTAATTCTCTCACGCAGTATTTAGACCCTACACCGCTGGAAATTGCAGAATATTACAAATTTCATCACAGGTATCAAAAGGAGGGGGAGACAGTGAAGGAATACCTAGCTAGTCTGAGGAAGATGGCGGCGACCTGCAAGTTCGAAACATTTTTGAGCACGGCTCTGCGGAACCAGTTTGTTTGTGGTATCAGGATGCAAAAGGTCAAGGACAGATTGCTGGAAACCAGAGACCTTACACTGGCTAAGGCTTTCGATATCGCTGTTAGTATGGAAAGCTCAGCAAGAGAGAGTGTGCAGTCAAGGGAGGTGAATGCTGTTTGGAAAGGGAAAGGAGCAAATACTACCACAGGCTCGGGTTCCAGGGTGCAACATCATGGGAAAAATTCCTCGATTGGATCCATGAATTCCACTAGGGGGAACGAATTAAGGTCGACCTTCTCGCATGCTGCCGCAACACCCGGGAGAAGTACTGGGAAGCCAGTGGGAGCTGGGAAATGTTTCCGTTGTGGTGGAAATCATTATGCTGACAGTTGCAGTTTCATAAATGTTGTTTGCAATTACTGCCACAAGAAGGGGCACCTGAAGAAAGTATGTATGAAGGCGAAGAAGGTAAATTTGGTGGAAGCCTGCGGGAGCGTCGAATATGTAAATAATTGCAGTAACGTGGGTGATAATAAGAAGTTTTGGATTGTCCCTAGAATCAATAATGCATCGCTAAAGATGGAGTTCGATAGCGGGTCAGCTGTTTCAATAATAAATGAGTGTGACTATAAGAAATATTTCATAAGAGTACCTTTGGTTGATACTAAGACTAAACTGTGTACATATTCTAATAATTTTCTTTCTGTTCTAGGATTTGTAATTGTAAATGTTAATATTGATAATGAATACAAGCAAGACCTCAAATTGTATGTAGTCAAGGGGAACAAAAAACCACTCTTCGGAAGAGAGTGGATCACTTGGGACAAATTCAAGCACTTGTTAAGTTCGGACGTGCACAACATTGCTACAGGTAACAACTCTCACTCCCTACAGTCACTTTTTACAAAATACAGTTCGCTGTTTGATAACAAGCATCTGGGTACCATAAAAGGGGATCCAGTTAGATTACATGTCAAAGAGGGCTCGAAACCTATTTTTTGCCGGGCTAGGCCTGTACCATTTGCACTAAGGGAAAGAATAGAGCAGGAAATTGAAAATTTAGTGAGGGAAGGAGTATTGGTAAAGGTTGACTACAGTGAATATGCAACACCTGTTGTGCCAGTAATGAAGGCAAACAGGAAAGTTAGGCTTTGTGGAGATTATAAAGTTACCCTAAATCAGCAGTTACTAATTGACGAACATCCTCTGCCTACTTCAGAGGAATTGTTTAATGGGCTAGCAGGTGGTGACAAATTCACCAAAATTGATTTGCGAAGTGCTTATTTGCAGTGGCCAGTACGCGAGGAGGATCAGCAACTCCTTACTTTAAATACGCATAGAGGATTATACAAATGCACGCGTTTAATGTATGGGTTAAATTGCGCGCCAGCAAAATGGCAGCGTAAAATTGAGAGTATCTTATCGGGGATACCGGGAGTTCTTGTCTACATTGACGATATCAGGGTAACCGGGGCAAATGATACTGAACATTTAGAAAGACTCGATCAGGTTTTCTCTAGGTTAGCTAGTTTTGGGTTAAAAGTGAATCTAGAAAAGTCTGAGTTCATGAAGGACGAAATTGAATACTGTGGATTTAGGATTAGCAGGGAAGGAATTCATAAGTCAGATGAGAAGATTAAAGCTGTCACGGATGCATTAAATCCGAGGAATGTCAGCGAATTGCAAGCCTTATTGGGGTTAATCAATTACTATGGTAGATTTTTCCATAAGCTGAGCGATACTTTAGAGCCATTGCACCGATTGCTGCGGAAGGGGGCAAAATGGCATTGGAATGCAGAATGCGAGCAGGCATTGCGAGCATTAAAAAAGCAAATGACATCAAATACAGTACTGGTACATTATTCACCCAGCTTACCTTTGGTCGTGGCGACTGACGCCTCACCCACGGGGGTGGGGGCCGTTCTGTCCCACATTATGCCAGATGACACAACGAAAGTGGGCACAGATCGACAAGGAGGCTTATGCTATTGTGTTTGGGGTCAAACGGTTTTTTCAGTACCTCTACGGCAGGAAATTTATATTGTACACTGATCATAAGCCCCTTGTTCAGATTTTTTCACCCTCAAAGGCGCTGCCCAGCTTGTCTGCAGCTCGAATGCAACATTATGCAGTGTTTTTGCAAGGATTTCACTACGAAATCAAGTACAAAGATTCAAAGGCAAATGCAAATGCTGATGCATTATCACGATTGCCTTTACCGTCAGAGGAACCCCTACAGTGGGAGGAAGCTGATGTTTCGCAAATTGAATTATTAAACAATTTGCCTATTACGGTGCCAGAGATTGCTAAGGCTACGGCTGATGACATGTCAGTAAGGAAATTGCTTCAAGGACTTAGGTCAGGGAAATTTGTTGCTCACGAAGATAGGTTCGGTATTGATCTCTCAGAATTTTCATTGCAGAGTGATTGCATATTGAGAGGGTCAAGGGTATTTATTCCAGTAAAGTTGAGACAGAGTGTGTTGGACGAGTTGCACACGGCACATTTTGGCATTAGTAGAATGCTAGCTTTGGCACGAAGTTATGTCTGGTGGCCAGAGTTGGACAAGCAAATAAAACAGATAACAGCAAACTGTATTCAGTGTTGCCTAAATAAGAACAACCCTAGCTCTGTTGCCGGGAAGCATGTCTGGGAATATCCATCAGTGCCATTTGAGCGCGTCCACATTGATTTTGCCGGGAAATTTTTAGGAGTGTACTTCTTAATATTAGTAGATGCTTTTTCAAAATGGCCTGAAATACACATACTAAATAAAATAGATACAGATTCGACTATTGATATCCTAGAGAGAATATTCGTGACTTTTGGCTATCCGCGAATTTTGACAAGCGATAATGGGAGTCAATTTGTTAACGTTAAGTTCCAAAACTATCTGGAGACTCACGGGGTTAAACATAGGAGGTCTGCACCATACAATCCTGCGACAAACGGACAAGCCGAGAGGTATGTACAGACCTTGAAACATAAATTAAGATGTTTAAGAGCAAATAGAAGTAATGTACAAGAGAACTTGAATAAAATTCTTTTACAATATAGGATCACTCCACACAGTGTTACAAGTAAGTCTCCTGCTGATTTAATTTTCAACTATCTAGTAAGATCGAAATTTTCTCTTATGTGCCCTCAGAGTAATGTTAGGGAGAGAGTGAGAGTGTTACAGGTGGGTGACCGAGTGATAGCTCGTAACTATCTTGGAAACGAAAAGTGGAAATTTGGGAGAGTTTCAAAAAAGTTGGGAACATTGCATTATGAAATACTTTTAGATGATGGGTTATATTGGCGTCGACACATTGACCAGCTGAGGGAAGTTGGGAATGAAATCAAATTGTTACCATCTCGTTCTGATTGTTATGATGATAGTGTTGGGTTGGAAAAGGAGGTGCTTGTTGATAATAACATGGGAGTAGATGAGGTGTTACAGACGCTAGAGAAGGGATGCTCTCCTTTGCCAAATAATGAACTGACTAGTCAAGTAGGCCCAGATGATGTTCCAACACGTATATCCATAAGGCAAGAGTCCTCTCCTCTGGAGCCTGTCGCAAATACTCCAAATATTCATGTGTCAAATGATTCTAGTGATAATATGCTTCGTAGAAGTACTAGGTGTAAGAAACCTGTAAATCGATTGAACTTGTAAGTAGATTTAAGAGGGGGAGGAACTGTTGTGATTGTGAACAAGGTATATTTTGAAATGGTCATGAACGGATTATATATGTATACATCAAGAATCAATTACAAGAAAATGGCGGTCAAGACGCCGACGTTTGTATTGCACATTTTTCAGTTATTGTATTATTGGGTTTGATGATGTACGTATGGGAATATTAAACGTCGAATGGGGATCTGTGTGCTTTAATAAATTCCTTGCGAATCCCTGTTGCTATCCCAAGACAATAAACAACACTTATCGAAGTTGAACAAGAGTTACTTTTTTACGCAGAAAGCTTCAATATTTCATAATTTCACATCAAAATTGAAAAAACTATTGATACAAAAAAGTTGGGTTAATTTTTACCCCACACCCCCCAGATTTAACCCATCCTTGGTGAAAATTTCAAAGTGATCTACAGTCTATCTTATTAGGCATAAACACATTGGTGGATGTGGTAAATTTCGTCATCTTATGTTGAACGGTTTCGGAGATAATAAATAAAAACTTTCGTCAGGGTCCCAACTTTAAGGGGTTATAACTCAGCGGGTAGGTAAGCATTTTCGAACCCATGTTCATATGAACTTTTTTTCTTAAAATGATCTCAGGAATCACCCCCTGAAATCTTTCGCAGTACTTATGTTATGTTACACCCGGTATACATACACTGTGTCTCTTGAATTTCCGGACATAGGGAATTCCAATGTTAAAATAAACTATTGTAAATATTGACTCCCCTAATTATTTGACAGTAAAATGTCAAATGTAAAACTTCTTAAGAAAAAAAAGCTGCTTCTTATGCTACAATAATAATTGCATTTTCATTTGGTTCGTCCGTTTTCGAGAAAATCAAAATAAAATAAAATAATTAGGGGAGCCAATATTTACAATAGTTTATTTTAACATGGGAATTCCCAAGGAAATTCCCTATGTCCGGAAATTCAAGAGACACGGTCTAGACAAATAATTGCCCTATATGATTACGTTGAATATTGAATGATTATAGATAGCCACATTCTTAGGCTCTATTAGAATGAGTTCCCATAGATTTCTACGTAATTGTTTGTATTGTTACCAACAATTTATAATAGAAACTATCCCACTGCAACAATTTATCATAAAAAACTATCAATAATTGCAATTCGCGTATGTATAGGGTCTCAGTACTCGCATGGTATAGATACAGCAGTAACCTACCAGTAATTATTATTGAACAGATAATTTCAGAAACACCTGTGACAACCTATGACATATTCGGTGGAGTGCTAGAACGTTAATTACAGATCTGCCAGATAATTACTGATTTTAAAATGCCCTGTATTGTCAAAATGTTGGTCTGATATTGCTGTAAATAAACTCTACCCCCTTTTAGAAGAGTTAATTACTGATAAAAAATGAAAGACCATTCAAAATATTCACCCTATTTTCAAAATTTGTAATTTAAAATCAATAATTGAACCCTATGCTGCAACAACGTTGTAAGTGCCAAAAGTAAATTTTGCGGGAAGTCGGAATAAACATTTTTTTGTGAACCAATATAATATATCAGCTTACAAACATTAATACATTAATGTTAATTAATGAATGTAAGTAATGGTAAACCTTTACAGTCTGTCGCTGGTCTAGTAGTAATAATGCGCAGGTTGTGACCTTGTGCAATTTCATTGGCTGCTTATTTTGAATTGCAGCGTGAATGTAATCGCTGTTGTCAGACTTATAATCCTATTATTCGCTGACAATTTCGCGGTTTTTATCAGTTCTGGTACTTCATGATCGGTGTACGGCGGTGTTCTTTATTATAATAAGCAAAAATATTTTAAAATGCCAGCACCGACCGTAATAGTTAATGTTGACGAAGTCCTTAATGAACAAGTGATCAGAAATGAGCAAATAAGAATGGCTGATCTAATTAAAGAGGACACTTTAGCATTAATTAAGCGGCTTGCAAAAAGACGACTGTTGCGAAATTCATTGATATGTCTCGCGTGTCAGGTAAGTTTTCGTAATTTCATGGACGACTTTTTGAATGAAAAATAAAATTTTAGCAATCAATGTCGTTTATCCGGAGAGGGCAGTGCTCAGATGGATTTACATGGAAATGCAAAATTTGTAACTCGTCGGTTTCAATAAGAAGGGATTCTTTTTTTGCGCACAGCAACTTAACTCTTCAACAAATTATAATTATAATGTATGGTTGGGCTAGAGATTTTCAACAGAAAGACATCGCCTATGAAGCAGGCATCCCTGAGACATCCTTCAAGACAATGGTCGATTGGTGTAATTTTTGTAGGGATGTCTGCGAGCAATATTTAATTGATCATCCCATGGTGACAGGCGGGCTGAATGACGATGGTACTTCGAAAATCGTCGAAATTGACGAAACAAAGTTTTTTCACAGAAAGTACCATCGTGGACAATGGCGGGAGGGTCACTGGGTTTTTGGGGGGATAGAAAGAGGTACAGGGAAATGTTTCTTGGTAGAAGTGCCAGATAGAACTGCGGAAACATTAACGGCCATTATTCAGCAGTAAGCTTTATTATTTCTTAAATTTTATGCATGTTCACTTCATAATGCATAATAATACTAGTGATGCAGTTTGCTAACATGTTTTGCAGAAGAGGTTTTTATTTTGCACGCTTTTTCTCTTACAGAATTCCAGTGTTAAGTTTCTTATTTTTTATATTTTAAATCAAAAACATTATTTAAACATCTATAGGTACATTCTTCCGGGAACCATCATCATGTCCGATGGTTGGAGGGCATATAATAATATAAACACAATTAACGGTGGTGTGTATGAGCACCACGTGATTATACACCAGGAAAATTTCGTCGATCCACATGATGCAAATATTCATACGCAAACCGTGGAAAACATGTGGATGCGTGCAAAAAGGAAGCTAAGAAGGCAATTTGGAACGCCACCCAATTTATTTTCCTAGTATTTGCATGAATTTATTTGGAGAAATCGTTTTAGCAACCAAAATTTATTTTCTGTTTTTATAATTTGCGTGGCAGGTCAATATCCTTTTCAATAAATATGTTTTTAAAAATGAACTTTGGTGTATTGAAAATCCTGTGTTGTATTTTGTATTCCTCTTCCTCTGGCAATGATCACATTACTGTGAACTGTGAGATAGTTTTTTCAAGGAGAGAGTGCTGGCTGAATGACTAACAATAATCATCTTCCGTCTCACTCAGTGAAGGGGTAAGTAGTTGACAGCATTAATATATCCTGTGAATACTGTAAATATAAGTAAGCTGGCAACAGGGCATCGAAACGAGTCAGGTGATCGATATATTCACGCATGCGCAATACGTCAGCGACAGACTGTACAGGTTTACCTAAGTAATTAATATATTAATGTTTGTAAACTGATATATTATATTGGTTCACAAAAAAATGTTTATTTCGACTTCCCGCAAAATTTACTTTTGGCACTTACAACGTTGTTGCAGCATAGGGTTCAATTATCTGACAAATCTTCAATTAGCGTTCTGGCACTCCACCCATTTTGTTTTACAAAATCTGGTTTTCACAGTCCTGAATATCTAACTAACATAAATCAGACATGCTATGTGATTCGATTGAAAATAACAAATGTGATAGAAATTCTCGGCGAATGTATAAACAATGCATGTATTACCAAAATTCTGAAAGTAAAGTCACTTTGGCAACCACATATCAAACTCGTTACAAACTACACTAGCACTACCTCAATCAACGCTTGGTTTTAAAAATTTCTTCCTGTTTTTATTTTTTTTATTACTCGAGCCCTTCTTATTTGCATCATTATGAAAGTTTGAGTAGCTTTCCGCCATTTCTACGTCTGTAATTTCCTTTTCTTTGGATTGAATGGTTTCTCCTAGTTTTTTATAATCCTCAGCCATCATTTTTTCGATTTCAGGATTCATTCCCCCAAAGGACAGTCTGCCATCCACAAGATCTAAGCAATTTGCAATGCTGGTTTCAACAAAATGAATGTTTCCCGTTTTCTTCATGTCTTCTGTAATTTCATTGGAATATATTGCTTGTCCTTCTGCAGCTTCTTTCTCCTTTTGAATTCTCTCTTTGGATTTTTTCATGAATTTCATTTCTAATACACTTTTAGATAAGGTCATATTTGAACCTTCCATTTTCTCTTTTGAAACAGAAGTAACAGCACCAAAATTTCAATTTGCACTAGGCACTAGGTGAGGTGTATTTTTACTTTTTCACTTTTAGGAGGGAATTAGAAGAAATTTGTAATTAGAAATAGAATTCGAATCGAATGTTTATGGTTATGATCTTAGATAAGGAAAGAGAGTTTCTCTTTTCTTGTCTAAGGTTATGATTCTCACCTCACTGCCCAACCTGCTGCCTGCCCAAGTGCCAAGTGCCCAAGTGCTCATGCGTCATGCCACCAATGCCACCATGCCCAGTCATGCTCATGCCACATGCCAGTGATCAGTGACACTGACAGCAAAACATACAGCAGCTGCCACTGAAAATTATTGTCACCGGAAGTTACTATCGCCCAAGCGGCTGAATGTTTAACTAGCGTTAATTTAAAATGTAAATTTAATTGAACGAAACGTCAATCTGTCGTTTGCCTGTCATCTACAAAATAATAAATCACAATTTAATATGCAGTTTTATTTTACGTGACGTATGTTCTAATGCCTAAATCTGAATTTATGTAATCAGATGTAGAAATAATGAATTATTGACGTGTTTTCATTATTAAATTATTATCGTTTTCATTATCAGTATCATTACCGAAAACCAAGAACTCTAGATAGTATTAATATGTCAATGAACTTTTATAAGTGATTTTAAAACCAATTTCCGTTTCTGCGTGTAGTTAGCGATCGAGACAACAGATGGCGCTCCTTTTCAATTTTTATATACCTCACTTTTTATTCCATTCCATGTTCAGTTTTCAGTTCAGTGTCAGTACTCAGTACTGTCAGTGGAGCTGGAGAGTGGAGAACTGGACTAACTGGAGAGTGGAGGCTTTGGCTTACCCTTATTACCCTTTCCCTTTGCCATTTAGGAATATAAAACGCAAACGAGGCTGTGTTGTGTAGTGTAAGTATAAAAAATAAATGTTATAAAAATGCCTCAAGACTACGACGCCCGTGTGAATTTACATCTTGATGTTAACAATGGCTTGGACAGGTAAACTATTATACATTGTTCATTATCATTCATTATAAACATAACTGGTCGACCAACCTGTACATAATACATATTGTGTTGATACCGAACTTGTAAGGAAATAACGTGAAAAGTGTAATCATGATTTGATACTTTAGCTATAATATATTTAGAAATATTTATAGTAGTAATTATAATAATCAGAACACAAATTTGAAACACAAGGCGCCATGATTACAATTTACAATAGTGTATGTATATTTTTCCCAATTCCCAGTGGGCAGTCACAGTCACAGCTCACAGCATAGATAAGGATTAAGGACAGTGACAGTGGTGTCGCCTGTTCACATTCAAGACCGGCAACCCAAGAAGCATCAACAGTTGCCTATAGATGCAGCTTCAAAATAAGATATCACATCCCCCTTTTACAAAAGACTAAACAGACAAGACAAAGTACAGTTTAACACTTATAGTCCTCTGGGTATGAGGTTTCTTAACAAACCTTTTTGGCCGGGCACTAAGCATTTTTCTCCCTATCTCTTTTTCAGTTTTCACGTTCTTCAAACTTATCATCACCGTCTACCCCACTTGCACCTTCATATTTACTATGATATGTTACATAATGGCTTGGTTGTATAATTTTAGGATCAATAACTTATAAGGTGGATGTCTCAGCTTCAGCATTAGAAAAATGATAAGGAGCATTAACTAGATGATAACGATTTCTTTGCTAAAAGATTGCTAAATATTGCAAAGTATTTGCAATATATTGGTTCATTGCAAAATATGCAGGCATGTGACAAATTCCGAAAGGCAACCGTTTGAAATAAAATCTTCCATATGGTGTTGTAAAGGTAGCTAATAATAATTATTATTGACTATCCTTATCTAGTCGTATCTGGTAAAACCCACTAGTAGCGTACAACTTACTATAATATTTTGAGCCCTTTAACTGAGCCAAAGTGTGTTCTACTTTTAGGAATGGGAAAATGGTAATGCAAGACACTTTCATTTAGCTTTGTATAATCTCCACAAATCCTAACAGAATCATTTTTCAATACCTTTTTCGACACAAACTGTTGGACTTACCCATGTTGTTGGACTATCTATAGGTTCAATTATGTCATGTCTCCTTTTAATAATCAATCTAATTCTACTTTTAACTTTGGCAACAAAGGTAACGGTGCCACTCTTGGAACTGACTGTACAAATGGCTTGGCATGTCCTTTGATTTTATCGACATTTTATTTCGAAATTCCCTATTTCATTGAATAAGTCAGCATATTTATGCTCAAAAACCTCAACATCAAATTTGCCTTCCCCTTCTTCATTTTTCTACAACATGCAAACTGTATTATTAGGGCTCAACACATGCAACTTATCAATACTAGGACATCCAAGAATAGGCAACCTTGAATTATTGATTACATATAAACTCTCTTTAGAATTAAAATTTTTATAACTTAATTTTATGTCAATTTTACCAGCAACCTTGAGGAGGGCATTATGATCTTATAATTTCCTGAGTATCTCTGACTTTGTTTTTTAATTGATCAGGTAAGCTATCTACCCCAATGCAACTAACATCAGCCCCAGTGTCTACTAAAAATCTTAGGTACTTTAAATTTACTCTCCAAACTAACATCCACCAGACATAAACTGGAGATATACAGAGAAGAACCAGTTTGTAGACTCTGCAGTGAAGAAGACGAGACAGCTTCTCATGTGATATTCGAGTGTCCAGCACTCGCAAGAACGCGCTATGTGGTCCTGGGACCAATCAGTCCCGGGAGCCATCTGGCGGAAAAAACCTTGGTTAGCGGACTGCTGAACCTTGTCAAAGGAACAGAGCTCTTCTAATCAAGGAAAATCTAAATGTGAGAAATACAATAAGCCCGCTGGCTTCAGTGTTTGGGACCACATAAACCATCTCTCACATTTGGTTAAACTACCAATACTAAACATCCACCAGCCACTGCTTCCTATTATTGAAATTAATATGTCCCAACCCAAGTAATATTCTTGGTTAATTCCGCTCATTTGATAACCCGTTTGACCTTATATCTGGTCCTCTTCTACTGCCTGTACAGACCTTCGAATTCGGCAAACTGCTCCCCAATGGCCCCTCTTCTTACAAAAACTGCAATGCGTGTCCTTGGCTGGACATTTACTCCAATCAGTACACTTGGTTATACCACAATATTGACACCTCCTTTCATGTCTGGTACCTCTTATACCCCAGCTAACGTTGCCCTCGCTTCTGAAGGTTCTCTTCACTGCAGACTTCTTGAGAATCCTGGCGCAAAATTTTACTTTGAGAAATTTGTAGCTCCGCTTGTGACGAATTGCAATGGTACTTGTGATAATTCGAAAATTCTACTAGAAGATAGCGATGAAGAAGAAGAAACAGAGACTATTTTCGAGCAAACATATGACGAAATCGAGAAACAAGAGGATTACAATGAAGCTGATGATCCCATCGCATGGGAGAAATGTCTATACCTATGTGACATTTCGCTCGGTACTGAAGATGATGAACTCGCAAAACCTGGCCGATCAAGGATAGCGAAGCGAAGAAGAATGCGTAAAATTTTGTAATAGTGCATTACAAGTGGCCTACTGGGAATACCACACCAAAAAAAACACGCTACTTACTCATGGTGGTGTCTAAATAAGTTATTTAGCCAAAACGTATGTTTGAGTGGACTTTGCGGCGCTCGTACGCTAAAACTATTGATTCTACAAAAATAAAGGTTACTACATAAATTGTAGGAAATTTTCTCTAGTTTCATTTGTTATACAGACTGTCCGTTTTTCGCGTGCCACTATGGGGATCTCGCTTATCTTAAGAGACACGAAGTTGGTTAAATTAGGGCAAAGTAGCGTATTTTTGCGCTGATAGATAATCTGAAAAGAAATTTGAGCTGTTATTATTAGTTGTCAAAATATTTCAAAAAAACTGAAATTTTCAATTTTTCTTTTTATTTTTTTATTCAAAAACCAATCAAGCAAGCCATTTTTAACTGAAACATTGTTAAGACACTTTTCAACAAGGAACTCAAAAATAATTTTACAATAGCTCTAGCACTTGAGATAGAAGAAAATCGATGGTCAGCTTTGGTTTTTCTTATGGGCGCCATATTGGATTTTTCCATTTTTAGATTACTTTAATTTTTCTCTTTACAACGATGTATCACACATGTTATTTCATTATTGAATGTTTGGCGAAAATAAAATTTCTTATCTTGTGTCCAGAGTGCTTTGAAGAAATGTCAAGGGTCTTTTGTTTTCAACAAAACTTTGACGATTCGACCAGTCGTCTGCGTCGACATTGAATTATTAATCGAGGAAAAAGCCACTTTTCAAATAAAGCAGGATGGGGCGCCGCCTCATAATGCTGGTAGGGTGAGAGAATTCTTGTCAGAAATGTTTCCCAACCAAGTAATTGCAAATAATGGCGACGAACGCTGGCCAGCACGGTCACCTGACTTGTCCCCATTGCACTATTTTTTGTGGGGGCCAATGAAAAATAAGATTTATAAAACATTGCCAGCCGACGTCGATGAACTTCGACAACGAATTGTTACCACACTCAGGCACGGCATTAGAAGGAGAGACGTGTTGAGAGCTGTAGCGAATCTTAAGAAAAGGGTGCAATTGTGCTTGCAATTAGTTAAGGAGAGATTTTTGAACACATGCTGTGAACACATTATCAGTTGTAAATTTATTCGTCTTTGTTAACCATTGTTTAATTAATAATTTTATTTGAGAAGTGGCTTTTTCCTCGATTAATAATTCAATGTCGACGCAGACGACTGGTCGAATCGTCAAAGTTTTGTTGAAAACAAAAGACCCTTGACATTTCTTCAAAGCACTCTGGACACAAGATAAGAAATTTTATTTTCGCCAAACATTCAATAATGAAATAACATGTGTGATACATCGTTGTAAAGAGAAAAATTAAAGTAATCTAAAAATGGAAAAATCCAATATGGCGCCCATAAGAAAAACCAAAGCTGACCATCGATTTTCTTCTATCTCAAGTGCTAGAGCTATTGTAAAATTATTTTTGGGTTCCTTGTTGAAAAGTGTCTTAACAATGTTTCAGTTAAAAATGGCTTGCTTGATTGGTTTTTGAATAAAAAATAAAAAGAAAAATTGAAATTTTCAGTTTTTTTGAAATATTTTGACAACTAATAATAACAGCTCAAATTTCTTTTCAGATTATCAATCAGCGCAAAAATACGCTACTTTGCCCTAATTTAACCAACTTCGTATCTCTTAAGATAAGCGAGATCCCCATAGTGGCACGCGAAAAACGGACAGTCTGTATAACTATTTTCATCGTAAAATGAGTTGGAAAGAAGATATTGTTAAAAAACTGTTTTTTGACGCCATTTTTCCAATATGGCGGCGCGAGCGGCAAAGATACGAGGTGGCAAAGTAGAAATTCGAAAAGAGCACGTCGAAATCTGTAAGATCACCAATTTTCAAAACTCCCGGAAAACTTTCCAGGTAAAACTACCAAATGACTGGACTAATAACGAAATACACAAACAGCACCCATTTCATATTTTTTCTGGTTTAGATATAGCAAAAACTGAACATAGTTGATAAGCTTGCATAACTTATTATTTCAGGGTAATTATCTCTTTTTAAGTTTGAAGTTTACCTCTTTTTTATTTACATGGATTCCACCAAGTGAAAATTCTAGGGAATGATTGTCAATAAGACTGACAAGGTTGGTGGTTGGTTATGGTGATAGTTATTACTATACATTTTCAATGTCAATTTCAGAAAAAGTTACCTCTATTTCAGAAAAAGAACAAGAAAAAATTCAGAACGGTAAAATCAAATTCAGAATAGGTGAAAGCAATTTCAGAAGATTAGATTTAAAGGTCTTCCTGTCAATAAATTATTTTTTATAAATGCATTTATTATACTATTGGTGCATATGTTTATTTTTATAATTTTTTCGGTGCGATGTATTTTTCTTTACTAATGTATTAGCTGTTTTATAGGGCACTCCACAAATGGCTCCTGGTACATTGGTGAAAACCTCATTTATTAGGGCACTCCATTTGCTGCTAGCAACTTCCAATTACCTTCTGTTTCAACTTAGTTCAATACGCGTTCATAAGTTTCATTTCCTTCAAATTTTTCCTACGTCTTACCATCTTGTTAATATTTTAGTTCGTTATATCTTCATGACCCTTGTAATAATTTTTATTAAACGCTTATTGAATTAGTACCCACTTTAATGTAATTATAACATAAAGTTTAAACGCTTTGAATAACATGAATTGATGCTATTATAAACAAAAAACATTTATCTAAAAGTAATACACTTGCAGTACATGAAAAGTTAAAATAGGGACATGTAAACCGTTTTTCTCTATCTTAAGCCGTTTTCTCTGTACAGGGCCTTGAACTTGAAAAATGACGATTTTCACTTGTTTATAACTCACAAACTTCTGAATTTAAACACCAACTGTAAAAGCCAATCTTCTTTTTTCTTCCCAGGCAATCTAAAAATGCAATAACATAGGAGCATTCCATTTAAAAAAAAACATAACTTTGATATGTTTCGTGCTTTTGGGACACCCTGTACATTATGAATATAATTTTAAAACGTACCTCTGCCGGGTCTCTATCCACTCCAAAATAAAAAGATCCTAAAATCCAGAGACACGGCCATAATCTTCCGTGGCGTATACCGTGAATAACCCTGCATAGGGGTGGAGGACATACCTACCTATAGTAACACCAGGAAGGTATTAATTTGCTTTGCAAATGAAAGATAAGCGAACAAAAGGGCATCAAAAGAAGGTCTTCCTGAGTGCGGGCCTGTTTAGAACAGTGAAAATCACAATAAAAATGCGCGGTCAGAGTGTCGAGTGGACGGAATAAACATTAAAGCGGCCGGAAACTCGTAATATCAACACCAGGGCCGGTCTGGTAACATACGCAACATACGAACCGCATTCAAACGTAGTTGGACCATAATAGCGAGCGATGTCACGTATTTTGGAATATAAATGCAAAATTCAAAATAAAAACTGTGCTATTGTTAATCTCGAAGATATTCCTTGCCCTGAAAATGAAAAAAAAAAATAGAAATTCGACCGTAGTGCCAAAGAGGCCTTAGTGGTGACCTTGATATTAGTTTGCAATGGCTGTTGTTAGCTTCTTACCCACCCAGCACCCCTATTTTGCTCCTCGGTCCCGAAAAAATTGATGAAACTTAGGAGCCGCGGATGTAAATAATTACCAAAACCAGTCTTCGATTCTCTATTCACATGATTTTTCAGATTAAAAATTGGTTGAGAAATAACCAAGAAAAGGTTCATCAAGGTGGTCATGACTTTTTATCTTAACTTTCTCTGGATGACTTGCTGTCAAAATTTATCAATATTTAGTCATAGTTTTTAACAGGCAGGTGATAGTTATTATTATAATTAAAATTTAAAGTCCAAACAATTTATTTAAATAATTCTGATTTATTGGGAAATTTAAAAAAATAAAACATGAGACAAAGCACTTTATCATGAACCTTACTGATGACTGTGACCTGCTAATTAAAAACTATGACCAAAATATTGATAAATTTTGACAGCTAGAGTCATCCAGAGAAAGTTCAGATAAAAAGTCATGACCACCTTGATGAACCTTTTCTTGGTTATTTCTCAACCAATTTTGAATCTGAAAAATCATCTGAATAGAGAATCGAATACTGGTTTTGAATATACAAAAATATATACAGGGTGCTATTCATTTTTTAAGGGCGGGGGGCTGTAACTTAGGGAATGTTGGAGTGGGGGTTGTTTTCATGCTGTCATGTTATACAGCTTGAAAAATTATAATAATATGCCTTTTATTCGGCTCGATTATCTCAACCTGTATATCAGATATAGCCTGGTCAATTAAGTCTGGGACACCCGGTACCTATAGATAATTACTAGAGTAATTTGGGTAATGTCGATTAGTTGAGATGTCATTTAAATTCAGAATTAAAAATTTGAAAAATCACAAATTTCTAAGTTGTGCAAGTTTCGAACAAAAAAAAATCGACTGACCAAAATTGTGACATGTTATTTGCTTTGCTTTCAGGGTGACAGAATTGGTTCAAACCCGATTAATAGAATGTGGCTGGCGAGACAAAGTAAGACAGGCGTGCCGCAAAGCTATAATGGAAAATGGAGACAAACAGATACCAGCGGTGGATGAACTTATTGCTGCGGTGACCCCTAAAGCAAGGAGTCTTGTTCCTGATTCAGTGAAACGTGAACTCCTACATGAATTAGAAGTTATATTGACTAACCTTGATAAGGCTGGATATGCGAAATCCTTTTAGTTTCTGCAAGAAAATAAATTGAAAAGTATGTCTGTAATATTTTTTTGAAACGAAAGAAAATAATTTAGAAGCATAAATAAACATTAATAATAAATAATTGTCTCTGCTCGATCGGTCTGCATTTTGTAGCTGGACGTTAAATCAGATATTTATTATAGAGAATGTTGCCATGTTATCTTTTCTCAATGAAGGTAGCTGCTGAAAGTCACTGTTTAAAGCAGCCAGTTTTTAAACTGTTCTCAATAATGGTGTTGATATTCTATTGAAAAAGAAGTGAAGTAATGAATTGTAATAATTTTTCAATAAAAATTGTCATTTGACTGATTTGCAGTTTACTGAAACCTTGGTTCCTGAATGAAATATAGTTCCTTTAAAGTGACCGTCATGACATGGTTTTGAATCCCTTGGCTTGACCTAGAGGAGTTGCTGTGCAGAAATTTTTTTTATGAAGATGAGTTACCGAGACTATATCAGAAAAGTAGTAGTAGCCGCCAGAAGCACAGGGTGTTTTGGTCATGATGTCTAGCGGCAGTGGCGGCTGCTGATACTTTTCACTGGCAGGTCATTTAAAAATCGCACCACCTAAGAAAGTAAATCCCTAAATGCGCCGAGGCGAATTTTTAATTTTTTTAGTGTTCAAGGTCACACCATTTCCCAGTAGTTGAAATTTTACTCAGATGTAAAAAAGTGCAATAATTAACCCCTAACTATTGGTAGGTATTTTAATATTAATTATAATTAATATTTCACTTATAATTTAAACTGGTTTTTACGCTATTTTTTTTTAAGTTAAGTTATATTATTATTAATAGATTCTACTTACATAATTATGTACAGGGTGATTCATTATAATGTCGCCCCCCTTTAACTTTGTTATTTCATGTGTCCCAAAAAAATTAAAAGTGGGGTTATGTAGGTGCTAAAAAATACTTTTTTATACGTGTAACAAAAATTTGAAAGTAGATCAGTATACAGGGAAAACCAAAAATTTAATTTTTTTTTCAATGGATCACCCTATATATGAATTTATTTTTCGATTCCTCGTAAAATTCTAAGCATAACTTATATAACATACCGTATACCTAAATTCAAAGGCTTCTGAAATATTCGCATTTGAAACATCATCAAATATTTTATAAAACACCTGTTGCAAATCAAGAAATCTAACAATAAAATGCTCTACTGGGCCTCCATTTTTTTCAACACATTTTATAAGGGTTTATAAGGGTTGTTCGCATTTTCTCCAATGAATCTGTTATGAATTCTGGGTTATTTTAATTTAAATTATTAATTTTAATCCCTATCAAATCTTTTAGATGATCGAGGTTTTCAATTTGGTAGTTATACACACGGTTTTTTAAATAGTTTCAAATGCGAATATTTCAGAAACTATTGAATTTAGGTATACGGTATGTTATATAAATTATGCTTAGAATTTTACGAGGAATCGAAAAATAAATTCATATATAGGGTGTTCCATTGAAAAAAAAATTAAATTTTTGGTTTTCCCTGTATACTGATCTATTTTCAAATTTTTGTTATACGTATAAAAAAGTCTTTTTTAGCACCTACATAACTCTACTTTTAATTTTTTTGAGACACAAGAAATAACAAAGTTAAAGGGGGGCGACATTATAATGAATCACCCTGTACATAGTCCTAGTAGACAAAAACACACACACGAAAAAAATCAAATCAAATAATAGTAAACAGTCACTGCCGACATGATTTGAATTTAGCATTTGGCGTGAAAGCAAATAATCACCACGCGTTTCGTCCAGCCTAGACTTGCCTAGATAAAATAATCACCTGACAATTAAATAAGAATTAAATAAAAATTTAGTTATCGACTAATTTATTTTATCACATAGCACCTCGGAAAGATCCAGATTTTTGTAGGAGACCAACAATGAGCTAAAACGATGTATCTTTCAAACAAAAAAAAAAAAACAGGAACAGCATTCCTGCTACCCTATCAACAATTACGATCGATTTTAATGGAGGGTAGAGGTACGTTCACTCCTTCCCGGGTTTCCGTCAAATTATCATACATCAGAAATTGGTACTTTTAATAAGAAATTTACGTACCAAATTTCATTTGATCAAGAATCAGCCGACTTTGAGCTATTTCAAAAAAACTAAAATTTTCAAAAGACTTTGAAACCCTCTCACTGAGAAACGAAGCATTTTGGTATAGAGATAAGTTTGGTCCGAGCAACTTTTTTTACCTCGGTAATCTGTGGTTGCTCCATGTCCATGGAATAGTGGGACACCTGTATATTTATACATATACAGGCTTGCTCATTAGTGCGTCAAAGTAGCTTTACTACTAGAATTCTAAATAATAACGAAAAAACTCATATGCCGCTTCATCAAGTACGATTTGCCCCACTTTTGAAAAATATTTTTGTAATATACAAAATCTTTCTTTTGTTCTTTTATAAAATCACAACATCAACTTTCTTATTTCAAATACGATGGTACATTTTTTTTTTCAAATTTTGGATTGAGATCTAATTTCTGAGTAAAATGACATGTATGTTGCCTTTACCAACTTTCCCAGTTTATGCGCTATAACAATTCTTTTGAAAAAAATTCAAATGTTCAAAACTAATAAAATACAAACTTTGAAGATTTCAAATCAATTTTTCTTGTTTATGCATTTTAAATACAACGCCCTGTATATTATCATGTCATCAATTAGGTATTGAAGTCCTCCTTCAACCTATTATAGGGTTGCCTATACCTAACTCTCATAGTTTAGAAGTTGGAGGAATTTCTTTTGAAAATATCATTTAAAAAAAATTTGAACTAAAATTGATAAGCAACAACAAAAACATCAAAATACTGCCAACATAATCCTACATTACTTTACACATTACAAAACTGTCCACCATTCTGCTCAACACACTTTTGAGGTCTTCTTCAAAATGCCCTTCTAACTTCCCTTAACGTGTCAATTGTAACCCCATTAAACGCTTCTTGTATTTTCCATGTCGAGTCTTTTGGACTTGGAGTAGTAGTAGGCATCTGATAGACAATATCTTCAACACGTCCCCCCCAAAAACAGAAATTCATCTTAGTTAGGTCTGGTGATCTAGCTGGTCAGGTTGATGTGGCTCCCCCTCCCTGTCCATTTATTTTCATACTTTTGGTTTGAAACAATTTTCACGGCAAGAGAATAATAGACAGGAGCACCATCGTGTTGAAACCTTTTCTAGAAAATTTTGTGGGACATTTTGCATCTTTAATATGTTGACAAAATTAACAAACAAAATACTTCATTTTTTCAAGATTTAAAAAAACATTCTAATTATAATTATACAATAACAATTTCTTTGAATTCTTAACTGAATAAATGGTTATAGAGAAACAGTGAAGAAAATATTTTATATCTTTAGTCCAAATTGTTATGAACTAAACCGATTTTGATTGTTTGTTAATGTAAAGTAATAATATCCTGTTGAAATGAAAGTAAATATAATTAGTTATGAAAACTTATAAAATAAAATTTCTTGGGATCAAGATCAAACTCGAAATTCCAGAATCAAGGAATTTGTTTATTTTGTGTAGAATTTTTGTATTTTATTAAACATTTTCTGGTTCTGTTTAATGAATGATGAACATGAAAATGCCGCCCCCAAATTCAAGCGCCCTAGGTGGTCGCCTAGATAGATGGACCTGCCCTGGACGCATGGCGTGAAATAGTTGCAGATTTCAACATAAACCAAAAAGAATTTAAAAAACAGAAGTGACGTTTTCCAAATAATTTTTTTTTAAGTAAATCTCCCATCGCGTTGTTTTGTCCAAACAACTGGATTAGTTCCGAGCCGAATGCTCATCTGCGGCTCGCTTAAAAACATGATCACCCGGAATGAGCGGCTAAGCTCATTCGGGGCGCGTGTTTTTGGAGCCCGTGCTCAAGTGAGAACACTGCTTTACATTGCGAATTCCTGTTTATCTTATCGCTCAATGTTATTTATGTACAGCATTCTCTCTTTTTGCTTTTACTTCCATAACATTCTAAACTATACTGAATCATGCACGGAAGCCCCACTCTACAGGGTGTCCCGTATCGTTATGTTCAAATTTTGTGAGCATATAGTAGGCTTATTTCTAAGCCTAAAAAACCTAAAAGTGGCAGGTCTATCTGCATTCGTTACGAAGTTACAGGCCTAAGAAAATAATATCTAGTAAATACCAGATTTAACTTTGAAAACCACATAAAATTTATTTTATTGACCAAATCTTTAGTTTATCATGTGTTAAAAATGTCCTATTCCTTGCTGAATACAAGCTTGTGCTCGGAGGCCTATTGCAAAACTAACATTTTTCTCGTCTTTTTTCGCGTACCTATCTCTTGACCAGCTTGCCGAATACGATCAAATAATAATTTCTCTGTGGTATTTAGTTACAAACACCAATTCCGAAATATGCTGGTGCCGCATCTATTTGAATCCTAATGCCATGTCGTATGAGCAGGGGAACCTCTACTAATGTTTATTTCGGTGACGTTTACTCATGTGTGGCAATTTGTGTGGCTTACAAAGTTGAATCTTGTTATTTACTAGTCATAATTTTCTTAGGCCTGTAACTTCGTAACGAATAAAGATAGACCTGTCACTTTTGGGTTTTTTGGGCTCAAAATTAAGCCTACTATATGCTCAAGAATTTTGAACATAACGATACGGGACATCCTGTATATGCCATGGCAGGTAACATTAATGACGTGCTATACTGATATTTGTGAATGTCGAGTAGTTCAGTTGCTATCAAGAGAGTCAGTTCTTCTAAAGCCGACACTACGAAGTTCGATAGAAAGAACTGTCGAGAACAATTGTCACGTCTTGTCAACTGTCTAGAAGAGCTGAAGCGCATTTACAAAATATTGTGACTGCATTCTAGAATCTAACAGAACCACTCAAATAGAAAAAGAAGATTCTAAAGTAGATATTAGAAAATTGTAAATATTGAACCAATTGTCGTATAGATGGAATTATTATTTTGGTATTGGGTTTTATAGTCCGATAAAGTTTAAAAAGCCATACGTATCGATTAAGAATACTCATCCTTCTGATAGTTCGATTTATTTTGTTTCATGTACGTGGTTCTCATAGAAACTGTCAAGTTTGTCTAAACACTCCATCCCGCATAAATAAGTATACGTCAACATGGGTTTTGAACAAGAATTAAATGCACAACACAGAGGATAGAATGTCATTACGTGAATAAATTTTATGTAGTTGGTCCTGTCAGTGGCTCTCAAACTGACGTAAGCGGTTCAATTCATTGTTTGAATGATTCCTTCAATAATTTACGCTCGTTCACAACTTGACATTTAACTGTTTGACATTTTCTGGTGAAATTAAAAAAATTAATTCAGACGGTTAGTGCGACGTCACATCTGACTTTTTAAACTTACTCATACCATAGGTTCGTTTTTGGCTTACTTACCCAAAACGTCAACTCTCAATTAATAAGTACAAAAATAGTAAGCCAAAAACGAACCTAAAATCCAATACCAAAATAATAATATAATTATTCATCTAGAGTACATAGTTATACTAGCAGAAGAACTGATTTCCATCAATTCAGTTTTACTTGTCCTTAGTGGTCTAATTTCAGTTCTTATCTAATATCAATTTAATATGAAATGATCTAATAATACCAATATTAAATAACTACTATGATATCATAACTCGGTCTTTATTTTAATATTACAATCACACTTAGTTATACTGTCATCTTCAACTTTCTCCATGTCCTTCTCTACCCTGACGGTGCTAACAATCCTCTCACTAAATTGCCATAACAACTGAGCATAATAACATAAAATATCCTGGGACAAGAGGTTATTGTTGGCATATTCTCTTCCTTTCTGTGCTATAGCTTTCGCTTCAGAATCATACTTCTGTGCCCAATGCAGTTGGTCCAGTAAGTCTGAAAGGTCTTCTTTAACGGGTTTGTAGTGCACATGGGGCTCCAAATCATTGTAAAAGTGCTCGTAGTGCTTAGAAGATGGCTTGAAAAGAAGGGAGCCACCGGCCAGGAGGTATGGTAAACGATAGGCAGCAACTGTTCCATCAATGCAAATTTGATATTTGTACTAGAAATATGAAATTATTAGGAGTCTTATCTAAAAGACAAAAATCATCCATAAAACAGAAAGTTCCACTTAGATACACAAAAAATGCGCCTACGCAAATTAATGTAATTGTCAGGAATAAACAAAGTGGCTACATAGATTCATGATAGAGGAGACAAAATATATGTAATACTTACATCAAAAAACTTAAAAAAGGAAACATGTTCAGCTTTAGGTCCGTATAAATCAGCTTCATTTTTAAAGAAAAAGAAATTTGTCAATGAAACGTTAAATAAATCAGGATGTTTTTTCCCAAGAAGAATTAAATTGAGTCGAGCCCTGTTCGAATCTCTGCCACGCCAAAATAACTTTTCGATTCGTTGTTCCCATGGTAAATCAGTATTCCCTTGTACTGATAGCATATCCAGCATTACCCTAGAAAATTAAATAAAAATTATTTTAATTTAATCAACCTACGGATATATTGACATATTCTTGGCTTACTACAGAGACTACCTAAATTTTTAAATAAAATTATTTTGTTATTGAACATAAAGTTAAAATTAAAATTATTAAAACAATGTATAAAGTACTAATAAAGTAATAAAATAAATAAATAAACAAATAAATAATTTACACACAATACATGATGCAACATGATGAGTTGCTCTGAAAACCAATTCTTCACAGCCACTATCACTGCTTTGTTGAAAGAGAATTAGCATCCTTTCAAACTTTTTGCATTCGAGGGAAGAGACAGTAGTCCGTAGGAACCAAGATCTTGTGAATAGGGAAAGATAAGTTATTCATGTACTGGGAGGCAACATTTATTTGTCAATAATTATTATTACTCCAAGGCTGCTCCACAAAATTAGGACATATTATTGAAAAAATTTATTTTGTTCAGCTTGCATAATGAATGATAATTTTATTTTTTTGTTAAAAGTAGGCATATATGGTGTTTCTGTAATTGTACATTAAGGTTAAGGTAGGAAAGGTTCGCTCACCCCAAGCGACTAGGTTATCAAGGGCCCTTTTCGTCATTCCTATACAATGGTGAAACACCTCCTCAAACCTTCACGAACTTTTTATAAAGGCCAGAAGGTTTTCCATGAGGACTCTTTCTCTTGTGGTACCTCTGACCCAGGGCCTGAGACTACACTGTATACTTTGCATACATCTATGCAGGAGTCCTCATCGTCTGTTTCACATTTGGGAGAGACTGGGTCTCCCCTCGTCCCCATGAAGGTAATGAATCTAAGCTAGTAATCTAAGCTCCTTTCGGTTCAGTTTGATCATGTTGGTCAGCCTGTTTCCGTCCTAGTCAGCCAACAGTCTGGCGTGTCTGCAACCTAGTGTTGCCTCCCAATACTTCTCTAAACATTTTTGGTCCCATTACTTAATAGCCTAGATTAGAAGACCTCTGGTAAGATCAAGACCAAGTACAGGCTCCTTCAAAGAAGTTTTAGCCGAGTCCTGAGCTTGGTATTCCTAAGTGTGTAGGAACCCATACTATTTGCACTGTTTTCTTGTTATCCAGCCTGTCCAGCACTTCAGCATACTCTTGGATACGCATGGAACTAATCCTGTGTGAGCTCAGTGGCTTTTGTGGCAGCCTGACTAAAGGTGCAGGTATAAATTGTCCATTCTGGCTGCCAGTAGGATTATGCCTCAGCCTGGAAGGCCGTTGTGTTTAACCCCAGGGGTCAAACAAAAACAAATTTTTGTCAGAGAAACGGCGCTGAGAACGGCCCTTACGCTGAGATTGGCTGGTCAACTCAATGAAAAGAAATGGATGGGCCAACACGGCTCCATACTGAGGGAGGCATTCGCAAGATCGCTTATCCTCACAGTGGCGGCTGACAGGATCATACCCATCCTCATCTTTAACGAAAACTACACAATAACAGAGGAGCCTCCGGACAGTATGCGATTTGACGCGCTACTATACACCTATGGGGCCAAATCCGGTTCAGGATCAAGTTGCGGAGTTCATTCCGAAGCTCTAGACATGGACCTAATAATTCCATTGGATACATATCCTCCGGTGCTTCATACAGAACTGATAGCGACCGCACATTGTGCCATTGAAATCAACCAACGCAAAATTACAAACAAAAATCTATTGATCCTAACGGACAGCAGGGGACAGCAATAACTCCCTGGGGTTACTCAGGGGCCAAGGCTCTGCTATGGGCTTGCCCTGGAGGCCCACGGGGCCCTAACGGCTGTTGTCAATTACAACAGGCTTACGCTGTCCTGGATCAAAGGTCACTCAAATATCAAAGGAAACGAGGCCGCGGATAGGTCCGCGCGGACGGGAGCTAAATCTCAATAATAAACAAGAATAGTACGGAGGAGCATGTACGACGTTGGCTAAATGCCCCCATCGGCTGCTCTCCCAAACAAATCATACCGTGACAAGTGATGGGTATCTACACCGGGCACTGCGGACTAAATAAACATCTTCACACGATGGGAATCAACCCTGACCCATTATGCAGGGAATGTTACGAAGAGGAAGAGACTATGGAACATATATTGTGCCGCTGTCCTTCACTCTACAATCTGCTTGGCTCACATCAGACAAGCCTTGACGACCTCTCTGGAGCCGCTCCAGGTGCCCTGGTCCAGTTCATTCTGAGCCTGGGATGGCTAAACGAGTGAGGACTCCAGTGAATGGAGGAAGCACAATGGGCCATTTGTGGCTTCAGTGCAGCGGACTTGTTCTGCCCTCCTACAAATCCAGAAATCTCAAGTAACGAGGACATAGGAACTGTCACTACTACCTAATAATTATGTTCTCCCAACTCTAGTCCAAGCGCAATGAAATTTATTGATTTACTGAAGGCCGTTCTTTTTTCAAAGGGAAGGCTAAGTAAAGAAATAAATTGCCAAATAGATAACCGAAGTTTGGTTATTTATTTATGTTGTTCAAATTAATTAAAAGCGCTCACGCAAGAGCGAAAAACTGCAATAGTTGAAAGTTATTTTCTTCATGGAATGTGGATGTTGTTCTGTCTGGAATAATTATCATTTATCATGATTGTTTTGGAACCCATAAAAATTACTTCCAGTTATCTAGTTTCTCATCAAACGCAGTGCTTGGATTTCTGTTGAAACCTGTTTACAAGTTTCTTAGAAAAGGTGCTCACATTTGTCCTTATTCAGTGATCCAGTAGTGAAAGTATACCTACTCCGAGACATTCCTGATAGGTAAAATTTTTGTCAATAGTTTTCTAGTTTTCCTGAAACTTACAGTTTTCACCAAGACCTTTTTGCAGATTTAGCATGGTTTCAAATATCATGCAGGTCAGTTTTGAGAGTTATCGAACAAGGATTTGTTGGTTTCAAAATTTTGGAAGCATTTAGTGAATTTTAGGATTTAGTGAATGAGATCTGTGAAGATCAACTTATCTGTCTTAATGTACCGATACCCTAGCCAGCCAGATTTTACTCAAGCCAGAGAGAGGACTCAATATTTTGTGTGAGATTATTAACGAAGTCAAGTCAAAAGTAATCGAGAGGAAAAGTTCGTCGAGATAAACGATACACCAGGCGAACAGTTACATAGTGCCTTTAGTGGAGTGAGAAGCCGTGTATTAAAATGTGTCTAGGAGAATCCAATTGTTGATTTTATTTATGTGTTTTATAAAAATGTCGATAAAGTGAGTGCCTATTTTATGAACGTTCTTGAATGCTTTGACAACTGTCCTAACCTAACAAAATCAAGAGCTGTCAGTTGTAAAGAGTGGATTAAGCTAAGACAAACCTCTTTGTGTCAGGGCCTACTCCAAAAAACGGATTTGTTTTCGAACATCCTATACTATTTCGTCATATTAGTTAAATTGATTGTCCAAATTGTCCAGATGCTGGCAACCAAAAGATTCTGAGACAAAAGTATCTACCGTGTGTCCCCGGATAGGTGAAACGACTCTTATAAAAGACAAAAATTTTTTGATTTCAATTTTAATTTTTTGGGGTTCAGCCCTGCTTGGCGAAAGAGTAATTTCTAACAAAATTTTAGTTATGAAAAATCAAGCATACCTTGGAAATTTCCAAGAAACCGGTTTTTCTGTTGAGTAAAGTGCCTTTTATGTGGCAAATACGACAAAATGTTATTTGGAAAAGTTGTTCAGAATCAACATTTAGGTCCCTATACGAAATTTCAAAATCATAGGCCAACTTTTATTTTTTTCATTTATTTTTATGTTAATTTCACAAATCAAAGAATTTCATAATTTGAAACAATGACTGCCATGGAAAAACCAAATTGTACCCATAGCAATAGCAATTTGTCAATAACAGTCTTTGTTACAAATGAAATTCTTTCGCCCGTATTCACAAACGATAATTTCCTAAATAATTACGTAATCAATTATCTCCATCTCATTCTATTGCAAAAAAACTGCATATCTTCATCTCACTCATTTAAATAATTACGTAATTATTTAGGAAATTATCGTTTGTGAATACGGGCATTTGATTTGTGAAATAAACATAAAAGTAAATGTAAAAGACTAAAAGATCAAAGTTGGCCTATGATTTTGAAATTTGGTATACGGACCTAAATGTTGATTCTGAACAACTTTTTCAAATAACATTTTGTCGTATTTTCCACATAAAAGGCACTTTACTCAACAGAAAAACCGGTTTCTTGGAAATTTCCAAGGCATGATTGATTTTTCAAAACTAAAATTTTGTTAGAAATTACTCTTTAGCCAAGCAGGGCTGAACCCCAAAAAATTAAAATTAAAATCAAAAATTTGTTGTCTTTTATAAGAGTCGTTTCACCTATCCGGGGACACACAGTATATTTTCAAGGTGTTTAGTCAGGAAAGGGGAGGGGCGGAGGTGAGGAAGACAGTATATCCATGGTAGTATATGGTTCCAGCTCTGTAAGATGTTTCCGCAGATATAATTTGATCTGAATAGTTTTTTTTTAATAATTTGAACTGTCCCAGAGGTTCAGAATGCCATTTACATGACTATTAAAGAAACAAATTCGGTACCCATTACTCCGTAAAAATCAACAAAATTAGATTTTGAAACTTTACACCCTCTATATTATTATTATGTACTATCTAATATATAGAATCTGGAATCAGTCTTTTGTTCTTACCTTCCCATAGAATCCAGAGATGACTGAGTTAAATCATAAGTAGGCATAACTATATCATAAGTATCTTCGCTTCCACACCAGGAGAATATAGGATAAGCTCTTGGCAGTGTGTGTTTCGCCAAAGGCCAGTCTCCTAAATTTACAAAGAATTCCATATCCGGCAAAACATACTTCCTACTAAGTGAAGTTAGTACACTATCTGAGAACATATTAAAACCAACGTATTTCCCATAGCACTTCCGGTAGATACTATTGGATTTAATAACATAATGGCAGAGACTTACAGAATGTGGTTTGTCAAATTGTGAGATTATCTAAAACAAAAAAAAAAAAACAAAAAAACAGGTGAACAATAATGATCAAAACCTCTTTTCTTTGACATATTAGAGTCACGGCAATTTTTGCCAGTGACTTGACCTGACCTGACCTAGCTCATCAACAAAAATATTCTAAATATACTCGTAGGCTGCAATAGTGTAAACAAGCTAACAAGCTTATATTCAAGCGCAGATAATTAACGAGTAGATAAAAAAGGATAATAAACATCCTACTAATGAAATGAATGTGGAATGCAAAAAAGCGCGGATCCTGAGGAGGTATGTACAATTTTTAACAACTATTTTGTCAGGTTTTCCGATGCCAGGACTAAGCCCGATTTTGAAAGATATATTTTGCAACCTTACTCCAGCTTTTTTTTTCCCGCCACTTTTCACAGAAGTAAAGCAAGTTCAGCTGAGAGCGACAGTGTTGACGGTAGGGTTATTAGATTTGTTGCTGATATATTATGTGAACCACACTCTAACCTGATAAACACATAATTGATGAACGTGAACTGGGTAAATTTCAAGGAGGATTTGAAGACATCCATCATTTGACAGATGATGCAAAAATTTTAATTTCACCTCTGCGTAATCTTTAATTAATCTTTATTAACTGTTGTAACTGATAGGAGTCATAAGAATACATACAGGGTGTTAGTAAATAAGTGCGACAAACTTCATGATTCTACACGAAAAAATAATGACAGTTTGCTATATAAACTTATGTGCGCAAATGCTTCGTTTTACTGATACGGGGTGTTATAAATAGGTTTACTTGAAAACTGACGATTTATTTATTTGCTCTGAAACCGGTCAGGTCAGGTCAGGCTGTTCCATTTAGGTGAAATGAAACGGTAAGAGTATTTGGTAAGAGTAACAAAACGAGTATTTGGCAATTTTTTTATTGCCAAATACTCTCAAAACAGCGCAACTTTTTTGTAATTTAATCGACTTCGTATCTCTTACCGTTTCATGCAGTTCATTTTATCTAAATGGAACAACCTGTATAATTAAATTAAACAACGCCCGGCTTTTCTGAAAGGTAGTATTGTAAAGTAGACGACATGTACTATTATTGAAAATTAAACGAACTTCCAAAGTACAAGACAGCATAAGTTAACACAGGGTGTATTTTTTTACATGCTATTCCCTATGGCAACACTTAAAAAAAATGCACTGTTTACAGGGTGTTACAAAAAAGGAGGTCAAGCTCTTGGCCGCAGATTATTTGGCCATAATAATGACACTTTCCTTATGCAATTTTTCACGCAAGCGTCCCATTTTCAAGATACAGGGTGTCAAAATTTAAATTAAAAAAAGTTTTTTATCAATAACTCCGTTGTTTTTCAAGATACCTATTCATTTGAAGTTTTGCATAGCTTTCTTTCTTATGCACACACATTTTGAAAAAAAAATTCAAAGAGAATCCAAGCGCGAGCGCACGAAAGGGAATTTATGATAGACCTTACCCCCCCCCCCAACATTTTTCTGCGTACGCCTATGGCTCAGATGTATGGTTTTTTTGATTGAGGTTTTTTGATTAGGCTGTCCTATGGGGTCGCTCTTTGGGGTCACCGTGCCGTGGCTGCAAGGGCACTGCTTCTCCAGAAGAAGGCGCTGCGGGTTGTGTTTGGTTTGAGGTATGATGCTCACTGTAAGCCTTATTTTAGGGAGTATGGGATAATGACCGTCCTGGCCATGTATGTGTTCTGCATGTTGTCGCGTATACACATGACAAGGGCGTGACTGCTGACACACGCTGATGTTCACTCGCATGATACCAGAAATAAGAATCACCTGGTTAACGCCAAAAATAGATGTTATATTACTCAGAAGAATAGCCCTGACATTGATTTGTATAATTCCCTCAACGAGGTTTGGAAAAATTACGATCTGCGAAGATTCAAAGGTTCTTTGCGGATATACCTCTTAGAGAATCCAATTTACAGTGTTGACGAGTTCGCCGTGCCTGCCCTATGAGGAAGGGTGGTAGAATAAACTTTTATTTATTTGTTTCAGTGTAATGTGATTTGTCTGTTATATAATTGTATATTAATGTGTTTTATTTGTTATTTTCCTTTGTGATTATTAATGATTATTATTATTAATATGATGTAATCTTAAACTAGTAGGTGCTGATAAATAAAAAGAATTGTACTACATCATTATTATTAGAATTAATGAATAATAAAGGCAGCTCTCACTTACTTTACTCCGAAGTTCATTCCAATCTACCTTCTCAAATGGTTTTAAATCTTTCTCTAACTGGGGATGCAATTTGCATTGCCACTTTTCTATCATAGTCCCCAAAGTACCTTGAGGACAGTTACAGGAATCTGTGAGTACCATTCCAGCAATTCTGTATGGTGACCGGGCCACATGATCGTTTCCATACCTCACTTCTATGCTCATATCCCAACACGGCTCATAAAGTTTGTAACGGGCAATATATGAACCATCTAATCTATTTAGAACTTGAACCCACACTCGACAACGTAAATCCTTTTCATTGAGCCCGTCTACAGTGACATTGAATGTTTTGTTTAGCGAGGAGGTAAAGCTGGAATAAGGATTGTAAAAATTATTAGCTTGTTTATATACAGGTTGTTCATGTTTGTTGTGTAAAATTAATTATCTATTATACCTAATGCCGCATTCATAACATTCATAATGCATTTAAACATCACCACTTTCTTGACTTTTCTTGGTATATCTACATACAAGACTTCTTCTGAGTGTTATATAGCGGATTGTGTAGAATAGACAAGTGGTGTGGTATCTGTGAGTGGAGACAAGAGGAAAGCTGTGTTTATTATTTAGATTTAGAGGTTATAAGTTGTATCTACTACTTGTGTTAAGGTGGGTTTACATTATTCAACTGAGTTGATCAAGTTAGTTGAATTCAAGCGAATTGAATTCAATTACTGGTTTACACATTTTATGTGAATTGAATGCATATCAGTTGATTCAAAATGGCGAAAGTGGTAATTTACAGAGCAGTTCTCCAAACGGTTTCAGTTTTAGCTGATGAATTAGCAGAAAATATTAGCAAAAAATAAAAAAAACGTAAAAAAAGGATATGGGTTAGAGATTGGATTAATCGCAGGGCAGCACAGGGTGCCTCTAATAACCTCATTCCCGAATTAAGATTAGAAGATTTTAACAATTTTAGAAATTTGTTACGAATGAATGAAAACCAATTTGACGAATTGTTGTCAAAAATTGAACACAGAATTAAAAAACAAGACGCAGTTATGCGAGAAGCTCTCTCGCCGCGTATTAAGCTGGAAATAACTTTACGATATCTAGCATCAGGAGATTCATTCAAAAGTCTACAACATCTTTACAGAGTACCAAAGTGTACAATTTCATGTTTCCTCATAGATATATGTGAAATTTCACAGATTTTTCTTCTGACCACCTGCTCGACGACATGTTTACTCTCCAATTGAATTTCTGAATTGAATCAAAAAGTTAAACATGGTTCAACTCACTTGACTTCATGTCAATTGATCATCTGAAATGAAAATAACCGGTTTACACGTTCAACTCGCATTCAAGTGACTTGAATTCAACTAACTTGATCAACTCAGTTGAATAATGTAAACCCACCTTTAAGGTTTTGATGTATTCCTACTACCTACACTCTAAAACAATAAGGATTCAAGATAAGATTCAAGATGGCTGAAGTGAAAGATATTCATCCAGAAGATGTCTGCAAATATTGTAATAAAGATGTTAAAAATAGTGTAAAATGTGTTTGTGGCACTCAGTATCACAGTTCATGCGCTCAAAGATCATGTGAGGTGTTATACAGATGTAACTCGAAGGAATGTACTAAGAAAACATTACTACAATGAGGAACCTGACAATTTCTCCATGGAAGCGTTCACAGCCCTTAAAATCCTAGTTAGTGAGCAAGCCTTAACTAATTCACTACTTAAAGAAAAGGTATGTAGACTAGAAACTCAATTAATGGAAACTAGAACAAAATATGAGAAAATCATAATGAAGGAAAAAACAGCATTACTGGCAAAAACATTTCACCAGCTGTTACTAATAAAACTGTAAAAATAAATGAAAATAATGCAGGCTTATCTGAAATTGAAAGTAAACAGAGAGAAATTATGAATAAATGCATTAATCTAGCTAACAAAGATTGCCCCCCTGTTATCAACTCGGAAGATTATACAACAGATGATGAGCCCACCAAGCATAACATTGAGATTGTGGGTGCTAGTCATGAGGGTTCACTGACAGTTTTGCTGTAGTGAAGAGAAAAAAACACAAGAAAAGACCGCAGGTTGGGTCAGCAGATCTAAGCCAGGGACAAACTACCCTTCAGAACATACGGTGGAGTGCTAGAACGTTCATTACAGATCTGCCAGATAATTACTGATTTTAAAATGCCCTGTATTATCAAAATGTTGGTCTGATATTGCTGGAAATAAACTCTACTACCTTTTAGAAGAGTTAATTACTGATAAAAAATGAAAGACCATTCAAAATATTCACCCTATTTTCAAAATTTGCAATTTAAAATCAATAATTATCTGACAAATCTTTAATTAGCGTTCTAGCACCAGGTAGATGAAAAAATAGTGCACGAATATGTTGCTAACAAGACAAATAGCGAAGCAGACGACATCCAAGTCAAGAAATTGAATACTAGTACAGTTATGCGACATAACAACTGTTTCTTAGTGGGTGTCAAGCCAATACATAAGGATGCTGTACCGGGTGGTCCATCACTTATGTCCACCCCCGAAATAGAGGTTAATTTTAAAGATAAAAAATTGAAACTTCGAGGATTTGTGTAATTAATATATGACCACATAATGGCATAATCAGATTAATTATTTTTTTTTTAGTTGAGCCATCAGCGATAAAAAACTGTAATTTGGTGTTAATGTGACCAAAATAAATTCGATTTTTCTTTAATACACCGATAGAAATCGATTAATAAACTCAAAATCCATGAAAATAAATATCAAAAACCTAATTACAAGCCTTTAATTAAATAAAATACTTAAAATATGGAAATGTCAGGTGAAATGATTGATATATGGTAGAGCAATAAAACTGACAAATCTAATGAGGGTAGGTACCTACCATAAATAATCTTCAAAGCAGTCAGAAGAATGTGCCATTGAACTCGAATGGGGCTTCTTTTATAAATGTTTACTTAGGATATGTTTACTTAACAATTGTGCTACACCAGCCGTTCAAAATGCTGATAATTTTATTGCTTCCATAAATCAATCATTCTAACTGTCATTTCCATATTTTAAGTATTTTATTTAATTAAAGGCTTGTAATTAGTTTTTTGATATTTCTTTTAAGCGATTTTGATTTTCCTAATTGATTTCTATCGATGTATTAAAGAAAAATCGAATTTATTTTGGTCACAGTAACACCAAATTACAGTTTTTTATCGCTGATGGCTCAACTAAAAAAAAAATAATTAATCTGATTATGCCATTATGTGGTCATATATTAATTACACAAATCCTCAAAGTTTCAATTTTTTATCTTTAAAATTAACCTCTATTTCGGGGGTGGACATAAGTGATGGACCACCCGGTATATCAGCCATCATTCTGGCCAGCGGGAATCCACTATCAAAGGTTTGATTTCAGACGTGGACAACATTTTTTACGTCCACACCAATCATCACAGACTCAAACATAGCCAGTGTTAATCATAGCAACTCTTTCCATAATAAAAAAAATTGTTTGCGACTAATGCATTTAAATGTACAGGGTATTGCAGGTAAAACTGACAAACTGGAGAAAATCCTACATGATAATGAGGTTGATATTTGTTGTTTTTCTGAACACTGGTTGAATTGAAAGATTATGAAATTCAACATGTAAATCTTAGGAACTATTCCATAGTAACTAATTTTTGTAGATCAAAGTGTGATCGAGGGGGAGTTTCCGTCTATGCGAAGGATGGTATATCAATTAGATCTTTGGATTGTAGGGGTTATGTGTTGGAGAAAGTCATAGAAATAAATCTATGTAAATTTTCCCTAGGAAGTAAAGAAGCACTCCTGATAGCACTCTATAGGCTCCCTGGGTCAGACTTTGAATTGTTTATTGATAAGCTTGATGACTTGTTGCATTGCCATTTCAAATCAGCAATTTTGTTTTGTGTGTGGTGATCTTAATGTAAATCTATTGTCCGATAGCAGGTAGTCAAGGCTCCTGACAAACACTCTTAGTACATACGGTGTCAAGAATATTGTAAGGGAACCAACGCGGATTACAGGGAAAAGCTCTACTCTGCTGGATCCATTTTTTACAAATATGGAGTATAGAGATACTACAATACATAAAACTTTTTCATCGGATCATTCATTACAGTTGTGCGAATTTATCACCCAAATTATCGATGAAAATAAGTCTGGGAAAGTTTTTGTTAGGGATATGAGAGATGATAATATGAATATGTTCAAGAATCTATTAGAAAGTGAGTCTTGGCATGATGTGTACAATGGGGCCGAATTTGGAGTGAAATTTAGCAGTTTTTACTCCAAGTTTTTATATTACTATGATATGGCCTTTACATATAAGAAGGTTTCCCATAGACGAAACATAGGCTATTGGTACAGTAAAGAACTTAAATCATTACATTCCTTGCTGTGTGAGTTGCATAGCTTATATATCTCAACAAATAATACCATTATTGGTATTAGATATAAAAAACTAAAGGTATTATACAGGGATGCAGTCAAAGCGGCACAACGCACTTGTAACAGCCACAGAATAATTAATGCTGAAAATACCACTAGGGAATGCTGGAGGATAGTGAATGAAACAAGGGAAAGGTCACGTGCAGTTCTACCAAAAGTCATGAAAGATAAAGAAGGAAATGAAACCTCTGGCCTAGAAAATACAGGGTGAGTTTTTTTCAATGTTTAGTACAGGGATCTCGTAAACTACTGCAGTTAGAGGAACGGTTAAATGGGGAAAGAAGTGCAGTTTCATGAGCTTAATTCGAAACAGCTTTTGTTTTTTTGAAAATCTCCATGGCTTCCTAGATATTTAACAAAAAGTAAATTTCGCGGATTTCTTTACACCGAGATAGCAGTCTTATTATTGGGATTAGAGAAAAATCGTAAAGGAAAACCTTTTAGACGATTTCATAGACAATAAAACGGCGTTACAATTTTTTTTATTTGTTGTGTCATTTTCGAGCTATGACGTAAACTTGTGTTTTTTAAAATGTAAGTCATAGTTGGCTATGACATCATTCGATATGTCTTTTTTTTCTAAATACAACGATATAAAACTCGATATCGTTTTTTCGGGAAATAAAAAAGTTAGGACGGTTTTTAATTTTTTTTCCTCAACTTAACTAGGCGGCCATGTAAGCATAACTGATAGGCCTCAGTTGAATTTGAAATTATACATAGATAATTTTGCAGAATAATTTGTAATCCTCTATGCAAACAATTATACTTAATTAACTACAAATTTTCTAATAGCCATCTAGTAACTCTAGAAAATATTATGAAACATTTGAATATAAAAGGTTAACGACGATTAAAATATCTGCGAAAATATTGTTCCGCAGCCCTGACAGCATTCTTTTGACACTGAATATAACATTCTATCATATCACGCTTCTCTTGGTTGGAAAACTCCATACTAGTAATTCACCTTGCAGGTTATACGATCTAAGAACTTCTGCAAAACCTGACTACAAACTTAAAGTTCAATGGAAATTATAAGCCTCTAATAAGTAACTAACTGTCAAATTTTATAGTTTCACTGTTTCTGTTACTATTGCTAAGCCACCGCCACATTTTGATATGAATATTTAGTCTAAAGTTCTGATGCGTAGCGTAGGTAGGTATTGTTACAAGAGTTTTGAAAGATTAGAATTAAAATTAATATTTTTTTTTTAAGTTCTCGAAAACTAGCTATCCCGTTGAACTATTAATTCATATAAGATTTTCAATTCAAAATTAACTATAAATTCAGCGCCTATACCACGTATTTGAGGAAATAAAATTAAAAACCGTCCTAACTTTTTTATTTCCCGAAAAAACGATATCGAGTTTTATATCGTTGTATTTAGAAAAAAAAGACATATCGAATGATGTCATAGCCAACTATGACTTACATTTAAAAAAACACAAGTTTACGTCATAGCTCGAAAATGACACAACAAATAAAAAAAATTGTAACGCCGTTTCATTGTCTATGAAATCGTCTAAAAGGTTTTCCTTTACGATTTTTCTCTAATCCCAATAATAAGACTGCTATCTCGGTGTAAAGAAATCCGCGAAATTTACTTTTTGTTAAATATCTAGGAAGCCATGGAGATTTTCAAAAAAACAAAAGCTGTTTCGAATTAAGCTCATAAAACTGCACTTCTTTCCCAATTTAACCGTTCCTCTAACTGCAGTAGTTTACGAGATCCCTGTACTAAACATTGAAAAAAACTCACCCTGTATATGTAACAAAATGAATCAATATTTTATAGGCAGTGATACTACTCATCCCACCCCAAAGTATAATAATATCAGATTACATGATAATTTTTCAAAAACGCTTTTCTTGTCGTCAACAACCCCCACTGAAATAAGCAATATAATCAAAAAGGTTGGCAAAAAAAATCCCCGGAATTGATGAGGTAGATGGCAGTGTGATGATTAGTATTGCCGATGAGATCTGCAAACTTTTATCTTATCTAATAAATGAGTCCTTTGTAAGTGGCATATACCCAGATGATTTGAAGAGATCAACATCTGTTCCACTATACAGGGTGATTCAAAATTCAGTGCAAAGATTTTAAGGGCGTATTTACCAGCCAAAAATAAGAAGTTTTTTCATATAATCGTATGTCCTAACTTGCTTTGTTTTCTAGATACAGGGGGTAAAATTTTGAAAAAAAAATAGATTTTTATCAATTTCTCAAAAACCTCTCAGCCGATTTAAATAAAATTTTATAGGCTTATTTGTTGTCATAAGGGCCTTCCTTCGATGGGAATTACATGAATATATTAATTCCAGTGGCGTCTCCAGGGGCTACCTGAATTAAATTAAATGAATCTCAATAATCGATGTGAATTTATTATGTACTTGTTTTAATAGGGCCTGGCGAAGATTTTGATTTTTTCTTGGAAACAAAGCCAGATACGAGTAAAACTCAAGAGGCAAGAAAGTTACTTTATTGACCGCTTAATCTAAAAAAAAATATAAATTGTGAAAAGAGCAGTGGCGTACCATAATTTTACCTATAAGTTTCAAGTAGGTAGCCCCCTGAGAGGCGACTGGAATTAATAAATTTATGTTATTCCCATCAAAAGAAGTTCCTTATAACGATAAATAAGCCTACCAAATTTTATTTAAATCGGCTGAAAAGTTTTTGAGTAATTAATAGAAAATCGATTTTTTTTTTCAAAATTTTACCCCCTGTATCTAGAAAACAAAGCAAGTTAGGACATACGATTATATGAAAAAACTTCTTATTTTTGGCTGGTAAATACGCCCTTAAAATCTTTGCACTGAATTTTGAATCACCTTGTATAAGGGTAAAGGGGCAAATTGATGAGATCATTAATAATTACAGAAACATCTGTATACAATCTCAACTGGTCAAAATTCTATGGGAACGATTGGCAACAAGACTGATTATTTCAAAATTTAAAATCCGAAAAGCTATAAACGCAATTTTTAGAGGTAAATTGGAAAATCTTTGAGACATTTTTGTAAATGTAAGTACCTAGCTATTTACTCTTATAAATCTTATGTATGTAGGATTTAGACCTTCCTTCTTAGTTTTCTGTAAAAATTTTGAAAATAGAAGATCTATTGACAAATAACGGTAGGTACTTACATTATTCAATAATTTTTTAATGAATTTCTCAAGGAATATTTCAAGGAATCTGAATAAACTGCATTTTTGTTGGATTTGTATACAAACATCTTTCAATTATATTGTTCATAGAATTTGATTAATCATTCTATCCTTTCTTTTGAAATAAATTTGCCTGCCTTATTCATTTAAATAATTTTGAATTTAATAATTCAGTTTGTCAATTTGACAACTTAAACTTTTTAAGTTATTTGGCGTTTTGCTGTGACTAGAGTATCGACTGAGAACCCAGACCTAGTATTCGCAAAACGTCATGCCAAACAACAGTTAAATTGATCCTCAAACAATGATTAACTATACTAAAAAAGAACTATTTTCAAAGAAAATAGAGTTTTGCAGGTGATGTCATAGATACCCGAATCGGGGAGTCTTGCCGTGACTCTAGTCACAACGTAAATGTTTTGTCAAGGTCAAGAAAACGGGCTACCATCTGACAATATCAAAATTACTGTTTAAAGATTGCACAAGCTACCAATTTGACAGCTGTTTGACAAGTCCATCTAAATAAAAAATAAAAACTATACACTGCTTTGAAGTTGAAAAATTTAGATTTTCACTTGTTCATAGCTCATAAACCACTAACCACTCAATCTAAATTCCAATGGTGTAAACCAACTCTATCCAATTTCCTCAGACAATTTAAAAATTATAATTTACAAGGTATTCCCATTAAAATAACGAAATAGGTGTCAATTTCCGGTGTTTCCGGGAGTCCTTGAAAATATTTTCATTAAATTACTCGTCGTCACTTATGTTTGGAAAATTTTCATTTTGAGGCTCTAAGGCCTATTAGTTTCTAAGATATGGCCGGTGGCCGACCTTAGCGGGACACCCGGTATAACAAATTGTCCCACAATAATATAATAATAAAGACCAATAATTATAAATGTAAGCATACCCATACCTATATCTCCTTTTATCTTATAGTTTGTTTTTGCAACTTCATTAAATAAATTGTGTTTATATATTTTTTTATTAATAAAAACCCACCAATTTTCTATGCAGTCTGTGTTAAATTCCCGCTTTTTGCCCACAATGATAGCTATCTCTGTCGTCTGCTTCGGCCTTTCAATTTTGCCATCTCTCTTTAATGTCGTCACCACTTGAAAGCACGGTTTTGTATAGCAAGACTACATCCAGTGGTTCTATTATTAAATCTATGGGTAAATATACACAGTTGGTGTCTCAGATTCAAATGATATTTACAAACGGCCAGAATTACATGATTTGCGGCCGTAATGTTGCCAGATAGCATTGACATATACATACAGGGTGTTCTACAAGCTCTATGACAAACTTTGACAGATGGTAGGTTGCTTGATTTTAAACATTTTTTTTTTAATAAACATGGGTCCGATTCGTTTTTGTTTAGAAGTTACAAGCATTTAACCTTTATTAACAATCAACAATAAAAATTTAAATTAAATGATAATCACAAAACTTCAGACTATAAAAATTGTTCGAAATGTCCACCCTCAGCTTGAATGCAAGCCTCACATCGACGAACTAAAGATTCGGTCACTCGAAGAATGAGATTTGGATCATTTCTTATTTGGTTAGCTGCATCTTGAATTCTTTCAAGTAACTGCTGATGGGTAGCGATTTCAACATATTGATTTTTTATTTATAACTTTCACACGAAATATCTAATAAATAATTAAAATGACACTAACAATTATTATTGTCATAACAACCGATATTTCTATTTATCAGCCTACGTTTTTCATTGAAGTAAGTGTATATTTTATAAGTGTACATTGGTTGACATAGTGTCTTAGTGACATAGCGACTTAGTGTCACTTCCTGGTTGACTGAAAAAATTACGATTCTTTAAATGCTTGCAACTTCTAAACAAAAACGAATCGGACCCATGTTTATTAAAAAAAATATGTTTAAAATCAAGCAACCTACCATCTGTCAAAGTTTGTCATAGAGCTTGTAGAACACCCTGTATAATAATATTTATTGAGCAATTATTTATAAATTGCCCAAAAGGGCTTACAACAGTAAAACTGATTTTAAGTAGAATTTTAAATTTTAACAATGAACAGATATCAATACCAATATCATCCAGGCCACCAGACATAATCACCCGCTTAAGGGTTTTCTTCAATGATGCAAGAGACCGGTCCGGCAGCCTGAATAACAAGCCATTGTATAATAGGTATGCTGACAAGTAAGTAAAACTGCATCTGAAAAAATATGTTGCATGCCTCAGGATTGCAATAGTATGATCAACATGACGCAGGGGAAGGTCATGTAAAGAGCTTCGCTTGTTGATTTTTTTAGATAGATAGCTAGGTTTACTACTAGACAGTATTTTGAGTATAAAACAAGCATAATGGACTAGGCGTCTTTCCTGAACTTTTAAACATTTTTGCTCACGAATATAAGGTGTAACATGACTGAATCTAGGTACTGTAGTAATAAATCTTATGCAGAAATTTTGTAGTTTCTGGAGTCTCTGGTTATCAGCTTTGAAGATACACGGGCCATAAACAATGTCACAGTAATTAAGTTGAGATAGAACCAGCGATTCACATAAAAGAAGTTTAGTCTGGGGGTCCAGGAGAAGTTTGAAAGGTAGAAGTTGCTTTAAGCTAAAATATGCTCTCTGACACAGTTTGCTGATGTTTGCAATAAACGTTAATTTACTGTCAACAATAAGTTCCAGAGCCTTAATCTCGTCAACAGTTGATATCTTGACACCAGCAATTGAAACTACAATATCATCAAGGGGTTTAGTACGTTTGGAGATATACAGTAGGTAAGAATACAGATCAGAATTAATTCTGTTAGCTGCAGATTGTGCTTCTATGGGAGTGAATGAAAGGTACAACTGGATATCATCAGCAAACATTTGAATAGAACAGTACTTCAGAGTCAAAGGTAAATCAGCTGTGTATAAAGAAAAAAGGAGTGGACCCAAAATAGAGCCCCGGGGGACACCCGAGGACACCATCCTACAGTCTGATTGCAATACACCCCGTGGAGTGTCTACATTAGTCAGTTGTAAACGCCCCTTTAGATAAGAGGTTATCCACTGAAGAATGTGGTCTCGGATGCCGTACAGTTACAATTTTCTTAATAGTCGAGAGTGGTTACCATGTCGAAAGCTTTAGACATATCAAGTAGGGTCATATGAGTAACTTGACCTCTATCTACCCCAGCAATAATATCATCCAAGGTACTGCATATTGCAGATGTGGTACTGTGATTCATACGAAAGCCAGATTGTGTCTCTGGCAGTATGCTATGCTTCTCAACAAATTCAGACAGTTGTTTATGCAGGAAGTATTCAGCAATCTTAAGACAGACAGGAAGAATTGAAATCGGTCTACGGTCATTCAGTGTTACTTGATTTCTGCTGATACCAGGCTTTTTTAAAACTGGAAAGGTGGAAGAGTATTTCCATCGTTGAGGAACATTACCATTTTCAAAGGAGGAATTAATTATACCGAGTGACAAGTTTCAAAGCAGAACATAGGCGAATAGCATGGGAAATCACATATTTGCAGCTTATTTCTCACTACTTTTATCTACAAGAACGGTAATGGTGTCTATCGAAAGAGAATTGTTTTCTGAGCATGCTTATACCGAATACTTAATAATTAACAGCTTTTTTATCATGCCAGAAGAACTTAAACATTTTCAAAATTAAAAGATGAGCAGCCATGACATGCTAAATTCGGATAAATTTTTGGCTGTCAAAACAAATATTTTCAATTATTTAATTTATTTTAATTCTGATTGAACATCATTAAACAATTACAAAAATCCTCATTTACCATCATTTTGTTTTACCAAAAATTGACTATGAAAAATAAACACGTAAAATAATTGTACAAAACAATAACTAAGTACAACAAATATTCAAATAGTCCTTCATTTTGAAATCAATATTCCCATTTCCCACCCTTTTATAAATTGTGCTTCGGACTTGTCCGAGTTGTTGGCTATTAACGAGTGCACATTCAGCAATGACTAGCTCTGTAAATTTTGTTTTTGGTAACCCCAAGATCCCAAGAAAAATCACAACAAGGATAAGCTCCTAAATCGGGAGATCTGATGGCCGGCCAGTTAATAATACCACGGCGATAAAAACGCGTCCCGCATTAGAACAGCTATTATTATTATTCATTGACAATCTTTTCACTCTTTTCAGGGAAACGCGTATTGGTAATTAAAAATGTTTGTTTTGACAGTAACAAAATTATTCGAACTAGGCATGTCATGGCCGCTCACAATTTTAATTTTGGAAATGTTTAAGTTATTCTGGCATGATAAAAAAACTGTTAATTATTAAGTATTTGGTATCAGCATGCTCAGAAAACAATTCTCTTTCGATAGACATCATTACCGTTCTTATAGATAAAAGTGGTGAGAAATAAACTGCAAATATGTGATTTCCCATGCTATTCGCCTATGTTCTGCTTTGAAACTTGTCACACGGTATGTGTCAGGGGATCAGTTATGAAAGACACTGCTAACTGGAGCATTCGACCCGATATTCCATCATATCCAATTACATTAGGCTTCAGTTTTAATATATAAGATCTGATCTCCTCTGCCCCTGGAAGGTGAAATTCAAACTTAGAGTTACAGGGGGACGGAGGAAGAGTGTCATCAAAGATGTCAGATGTAGAGTGATACAATGAGGAAACAGAGGTAATGAAGTGATCATTCAGCAGATTAGGATCCAAAATATGATCAGGGAGATTAACGGAATCATTAGAGGACTTGACACCCCACTTTCTCATATTCTGCCAGAGACGTTTTGCATTGTCTTTATGTATTTCTATCTAATTTTTACTCGATTTTTACAGAATAATGGAGATGATAAGTCAGGTCATTGATCATCGTTCTCTTTCCCATGAAATTTGAAGAAAATGAAAAAGCAACAGTAAAATAGGTATATAAGATATAGAAAAAGCCCTACAGGCAGAAAATTTCAGGGGAGAGAACAGGCCAATAATGACCTGACTTATCAGGTTCTGGTCGGTTTCTAATCACCTCTATTGAAAACTATAATATTGTAAAAATGCAGCTACTGAATCAAGCAACACAGGAGAACTATAACATGTTAATTTCTTGAAAACTCCGGTACCTACCACTTCTGTATATTTACCCAATGTTTATAATGTATTATAAAAAAAATTACCTTTCATTTGTTGTTGTCATAGCTTGAATAAAAAAATATCTTGCAGGAAGTACGATGCTCTGAGGGTCCAAACCTGGCCCCCATACTTGGGTTAGGGAGAGATCCAACTGCGAGTCCTCCGCCTCCGAGCAATAACCACCACTCACTGTCAGCAATAAAGTACTAATAGATAAAATAATTTTACATTTTTCCCTACACAAGATCATTTTTTAATCCGGCTGCTGACACGTGACACAGTTAAAATAATGTGTGTAGTCGTAGTCTGAAACCTAATGAAATATTTTCATGTAAATTATTACTCTGCTGTAAGCAGACATCGAGGATACTTGGTATAATTTATATAATTAAGGTCTCCATTTATAAATGTCAAATTTCAGACCCACACAAGTAATTTGTAATTTCCCTATAACGAGAATTCCTTGTCAGAAATGAAACCTTCCTGTACTGACTGGATGTGGTTGTGACTTATTCTTATTAGGTTTACAAACAATAATATCCAAGTTATTCTTCATGGTGTATAACTAGGTGCCAAAGTTTTGGTAACTTTTACTTTTAGTAGTTATAATGTTGCTGCCTTCCTATGAGAGTAGAATAAGAATGAGAATAATTAATAAACTTAAAATTTTTATAAATAAATCATTAATAATTAATTATTAATATTTAGGTACCTACCTCACCATCAAAAGCATCAAATAGAAATAGATAGTCAGTTCAGTTGTTTGTTAGTTTAGTTTTGAAAAATGTTAGTTTTGTTTTTTGTTATTAAAAGTTGTTATTATTGAAACTTGAAAGTCTTAAAACAGAAAACACTACTCACTACACTACTCTGTGCAGTCTGTGCTGCGCGCTGTGTTCTGTGCAGTGTTCTGTGTTAGTCTTCTGTGACTATTCTGCAACCACAGAACAAAACAAATTCTGTGCTGTAGGAATTGTAGGATGATGAATGATGGATGATGTGCCTTTACGTGTAAAGAATTCATCCTCTACGTTTGACGTAAACAATGTAAACAATACGTAATAAAAGAATGTAAAGAATAGGTAAAGAACGAAAACAATTGAAAAGCAAGGTTATATTCTATGTTTGTTTTGATAACAAATTATTATTACTACTTATGTGATTTTATTATTATTAATGATCATGGAATCCCACTACCCCACGCAATAGATTACGATGGTTGGCAGAAGTCAAAACTCAGGAATATTCCGAGCTCGAGTTCACCGTAGGTATTTAAAATAAATAACATCAAAAATTATATTGCATTATGTGTTGTGGAATATGCAAATATGTGAGAAGTACCTTGCTAATAATACTGCAATTTATAGATTAAATAAAGGCACATAGGTAAGTTAAAGTCAAGTCGTTGCTGAGTGAGATATACCTATAGGCTAAATAAGTAACTATTGTGGCGCCACCAAGTAGGCAAATTTGACACTTTCATGCGGCAAGTCCTGCGTGACCGCTATTAATTTTAATGTACCTATTTGTTATTGCAAACATAAGGTCGTTCAGGGATAAAAAAATCGGGAAGGGTTTTTTTTAGATAGTAAATTAAAGTTAAAAAATTTAGTTAATTTAAGACATTTAAGTAATACTAATTGTTCAGTAATGAACATATTAATTAATTTTTATTTTTTTTGTGACTTATAGTAGTTATTGTTAGCGATAGGATCGGATCGGTATAAATCCTGGTTAAGTAAATTTGTGCAACTAGGTCTATTGTGTTACTATTTCTGTGGTTATTTTTTTTGTTGTTGCTTGATTTGGCGCGCTCTGTTCACCATTTACATGTGTAATATATTTTCACATTTAAAATATATTTTAATTTAAAATAAAACAGAATTAATATTTAACAGTTTTATTCAACCATTTTCTATTCTACAATCTGTACATAGGTAAGAAGTATAATCTGTGTATGATGACAACTATGACAAGTGACAAGCAATACACTCAATCAAGGTTGTCGAACCTTCACCATAGAATAAGGAAACACCAGAATACCACAATATCCCCCTCAAGTTTAACAACATAAAATAAAAACATTACATTACATAATTTGAAACCCTGAACAACTATAAATTTAATCGTTCAGGTGGTTTAATTACTCTATGAGGTCTATTTGCAATACTAGAATCGGAGGTTACATTTATACATTGTTCTTTAATTTCCTTTCGATTCACACAAGCATCATCATCAATATCTACCGAAGATGTACCCTTATTTTGTAACATCATATTTCCTGCAGGAGACGTAGCTGCTGGCTGTATAGGGTCTTTACACAAACTAACATCCGTTTCGGTATGAAAATCATCTTCACAATTATTCAGACTATCATTTGAACTATATCTAATTAATTTAGGAGTGTAATTATTTTTAATTAATTTAGGAGAATTGTCAACTTTATTTTCGAACTCATTATTGTTCTCAGTATCATTAGTTCTATGCAAATTTTGACCCTTCATTTCATTTATCTGATCAACATGCCTGGTCCAAATCAAATTTTCAGTTTCCGTCCTGACCTTATACAATCTTTCTCCCAATACTTCTATTATTTCACCTTTTTCCCACTCCACTTTAGGAATTTTTCTATAGTCTCTAACAAAAACTGTATCGCCAATTTTAAAACCTATTTCTCTTTTCCCCCGGTAATTTTCAATTTGTGTGTTTACATGTTCCAAATTTGTTTCTCTTAATAAGTCTAATCTATTACGAACATGTCTTCCAAACATTAAATCTGAAGGACACTGTCCTGTTACAGAATGAGGAGTGTTTCGATAAGCAAATAAATATCGACTAATAAGTATGTTTAGTGAAACCGACCTATTTTTAGGATCTTTTAAAGCTTTCTTTAACCCCGCCTTAAAAGATTTTACTGCATTCTCCGCCGCTCCATTTGAACTAGGATGATACGGAGGAGAATTCAAAAATTTTATACCATTCAATTTACAAAAATTTTGAAACTGTTCAGATTTAAAAGAAGCACCGTTATCTGATACGATGGTCTTACATAACCCATATCTAGCAATAGTTTCTCTCATCTTTTCAATTGTTGACCCGGAGTCTATTTTAGACATAAGAAAAACTTCAGGCCACTTGGAATAAGAATCCGTTATTATTAAAAAGTTTTTAGATTGAAATTCAAGGAAATCTATGTGAATTCTGTCCCAAGGATTTAATGCCTTGTTCCATTTATGCAAATATGCTTTTGGTGGATCGGGCCTTTCAGTCATACAGACCTCGCATGAATTTACAAAGTCAGTTATATCACTGTCTAAATTTGGCCACCAAAAGTACGATCGAGCTAATGATTTTAATTTAGATATCCCGAAATGTGTACCATGTATTTCAGTTAGTAAGTTTTTTTGTAAACATTTTGGAATTATGACTCTATAACCCCAATTAATTACTCCATTATTAATAAATAATTCTGACTTTCTCAGAAAATAAGGTTTTAAGTCTCCCTTAATGTCATTAGACCATTTACCCTGAATATACATATAGACTTGACTTAATATTGGATCAGTACGTGTTTTAGCCTTGATCAGTTCAAAATCTACAGCAATATTTTGATCTATAAAATTGAAAGTACAAGCATCACTTTCTAGAGTATTTTTATGATCTACCTTAATAGGAAGTCTGGAAAAAACATCTGCAATATTGCATTTGCCTGGAATATGCTGTAATTTGTAATCAAATTCAGCCAAATACAAAGCCCACCGTTGAAGCCTTCCAGCTGCCATCACAGGTATGCCTTTGTTTTCTCCTAACAACGCCAATAACGGTTTATGATCAGAGCACAAAAAAAACTTTCGCCCCGCTAAATACTGTGAAAACTTTTTTACTCCCCAATAGAGAGCTAAAGCTTCCTTATGTATGACCGCATAATTAGATTCAGCTTTACTATACGTTCTTGAAGAAAAAATCACTGGCCTTTCAACCCCATTCTCCAAAATGTGACTCAATACAGCAGATATACCTTTTTCGGAAGCATCACATGTTAACTTTAGTGGTTTACTAGGATCATAATGCATGAGAGTTAAATCCGAAGCTATTATCTCTTTAGCCTTTCTAAAAGCCTTCTCACAGCCTTCATTCCATACAAACCTTGCATTCTTTTTTAATAAATCATACAGTGGTGATAATAAATCTGACAATTTTGGAACAAACTTAGAATAATAAGAGATAAGACCTACCAGTGCTCTCACTTCTGTGACATTAGAAGGTGTTGGAGCATCTAAAATTGTCTTACATTTATTCGGATCTTTCTTTAGCCCAGACGCACTAATAATATGTCCTAAATACATAATTTCTTTTTGAAAAAATGAACATTTTTGTAAGTTTAACCTAAAGCCTGCTTCTGCTAAGGTTTTTAAAACTACCCTCAAAGTTTCAATATGACTATTTAAATCAGGACCTGTAACAACAATATCATCCATGTAACATACAACATTGGGTATTCCCTGCAATGTCTGATCAACAATTTGTTGAAACAACTGGCACGCCGGTTTAGTACCATAAGGCAATCTATGAACTGTATAAATCCCCCTGTGTGTACTCCATGCCAATAATTTTCCAGTTTCCTTATCAAGAACTAGCTGATTATAAGCATTTGAAAAATCAAGCTTAGTAAAAAGTTTCCCTCCTTGTAACTTTGAAAATAGTTCCTCGATCCTCGGAAGAGGATAGTTGAAATCCTGCAAATAAGGATTCACAGTAACCTTATAGTCTGCACAAAGCCTCAACTGACCATTAGGTTTTACCACGGGAACCAATGGTGTGCCAAACTCACTATTATTAATCTTTGAAATGACACCAAGCCCTTCCAGTCTCTCCAATTCTGCTTCAATTTTTGAGCGAAATGCAAAAGGAACTGGTCTCGGTTTCTTAAAAATAGGCTGAATATTATCTTTCACAGATAAATGAACCTTTTTGTGCTTGAATGTACCTAACTCTGCCTTAAATAACTCACTAAATTCATTTACTAAATTTTTAACAACCTTACTACCATCATCGGTTTCTGATAAATTATGAATACTTATCTCAAAAGTTTTAATTAAATCTCGACCAACAAGTGGTCTAGCACCTTCTTTAACAATAACAAAAGTACAAGTTTTACTTACAGATTTGTAAACAGCCTTTACTTGCACCTCTCCCAAAGGTTTAATGACGTTACCATTGTACGTTTTCAATGTTACCATTGTTGGTTTTAAACTAAGATGCTTGAAATACTTTAAATAAGTTTTCTCCGGCAAGATAGAGATACCTGAGCCTGTATCAACTTCAAAAATAACTGAATTTCCCTCCAATTTTAATGTTGCCATGAAAGGCTCGACAACATCTTTTACATTTACATGAAATATGTCAAATTCTTCTTTCAACACATTACTACTGGGAACTTCTTCAGTGCTGCCGTTGACATGTGGTTCCATTGCTTCTAGATAGTTGCTACTGCTTTGGCATACCGTTGCTAAATGTCCGGTCTTGGAGCACCTTTTACATTTATACCGTTTGTATTTACAAGTAGCAAAATTATGATTAGTTTTGCCACAAGCATTACAGGACGCCTTCCTACTGTTGTCTGAAACTGACTGAGTTGGCTTATTTCTGTGAACCGGGTACTTCCTTGCAACTACCTTGTTTACTGGTATCGCTGTTTCCCTTCTTCCTACCGCTGACTCTTTATTCAAAGCTAATTGAAGCAAGTCATCCAACGTTTTGTTGACTTCTTCCTCACAGAGACGTTCTTGGATAGCACCTGGCAGAAGTCCTGTGACAAACTTGTCTTTAATGACCTCATTTAAAGCCGCTTTAAAACTACACCTGCTCGCTACTTTCTTCACACGAATGTACCAATCTTTAATTGTTTCGCCTCCATTCTGAGTTAACTGATAAAACTCAATTCTATTCCGAAAGTAGGACTCCTTCGGAGCAAACTGCTTCTTCATTATATTGCACAGTTGATCAAAAGTTTTAGAGTGTGGCTTATCTGGGTCGCATAAATCTCTCAGGGACTTATATGCTCTAGATCCAATCGCCGTTAGTAACACCGAAACTTTACGTTCATTCTCAACATTGTTTGCAACAAGATATTGCTCTAAAATTTCTTGATAAACATTCCAATCATCGTTTATATCATATTCTGCCAAAGTTCCAACATTACCAAATACTTTTACTGTAGTAGTAGACATAATCGTTGATGAAAATATAAACGCGGTGGAACAACTTCCAGCAAGGTTTTTGATAAAATTTTAATTTTATAACATCGGCTTTCCAATTGTTGAAATTTCCAGTATTTTCCAATGGAACGTAGGATTACCTTTTAGACTGCGCCAAATGTAATATATTTTCACATTTAAAATATATTTTAATTTAAAATAAAACAGAATTAATATTTAACAGTTTTATTCAACCATTTTCTATTCTACAATCTGTACATAGGTAAGAAGTATAATCTGTGTATGATGACAACTATGACAAGTGACAAGCAATACACTCAATCAAGGTTGTCGAACCTTCACCATAGAATAAGGAAACACCAGAATACCACAGACGAGGCGACTTATCGGCTGCGTCGTCGTGACGAGAGCATCGAAGAAGACCAACGAAGGCCGTGTGATCGCAATCCAATCGGGATCGATACAATAATTATTTTCTTGAATTGTCGTGAATTTTCGTGCTATTATTATGGATGGATCATCTTATTTGAAGTTGGTGTAGACCATGAGCTGGAGGGCCCTCCGAGCAGCTGGATCTCCTAGAATCGGGGTAAGTCGATGCCGTCAATTCGTTGGTTAAAAAATGGTGAATTCGATCAATAAAAACCATTTATATTGAATTTTTAAAACTACTATTCGAGTAGTCTACATTGGTCCTTCGAGCCGAGGATAGTTGAACCTCAGAAATAGTCGTGTTCTACTTAAATTATTTGAAATTTAGTAGACAAAAATATTGTTAAAATAATTTCATTAATAACCATTGGAATTCGATTTTAGCTGGATAGCCGGCCTTCATACCGATAACGCCAATCTTATCGCTCGCTATAGGTGTACCTACCTTCTTAAAGTAGGTATTTATTTTTAAATAAAATTATTGAATTTTTATTATTGTATTAAAGATAATAGTTATTTTGTTTATTAGTCTATTAAGCAATTGATTGAATAGATTGATCGAGCTATAGAGTCAAATTTGTATTTAAAGAACAAAGTTAATTTTGTTAGATTTGTTCGTTTAATAACAAAATTTTCTGTTTTCTTTTTTGATTTAATCCAATGGCTAATTTGCAAAAGTTAACGCAAAATAGGGCCACCAGGGCTTATCATATTGATAGAATAAATGAAATGCTCGTGGTCGCTGAAACTGCGCTCAAGGATCAGGCAATGCATACAGAGTTCAAAATGCGATACGCTAGCTTAGAAACTACCTTTAAATCGGTTGAGGTTTTTAATGCAAAAATTATTAGTATGGTTAGCGTTTTAGAACAGAGGGATGAGGAGCTTAATCAGGAAAAAATTGTTAGAGTAAACGTTGATAAAAATTATTTTAAAATTAAAACGATTTATCATGATCTTTTTTCGGCTCAGAATGTATTAAATCAATCGGTACGGCAGCCTGTCGCTAATAATGTCAAACTTCCAAGAATTGCACTACCGTCCTTTAATGGTCAGCTGAAGGATTGGTTGAATTTTGTCGATTTATTCACCACCTTAATTGATAGTAATGAAGATTTATCAGGAATTGAAAAGTATCAGTATTTGATTAGCTGTCTTTCGGGAGAACCTTTAGATATTGTTAAAGGAATTGCCTTATCCAATGATAATTATGCCATAGCATTTGACAACCTTAAAAAGAGGTACGACAATAAAAGACTGTTGGCAACGTCATTTTGGAATGAAATCGTTAATTCTCCAAGAATGGAGAAGGAGAGTCTAAGTGTTCTTCGTGATTTAATTAATAAATTCAAAGAAAACTTAGCCGCCCTGGATTCGCAAGGTTTTCCTGTTGATCAGTGGGACTTTCCTCTTTTCAATATATTATTAGGAAAAATTGATACGAAGACGCGTACCCGTTTTGAGTTAGAGTTTGGTAAAACTGAATTGCCCACTTATCCTGATTTGATAGAATTTCTGAGCAATCATTGCAAGGCTATGGGGACTGTGGACTTTGCCCAGAATTCTTCGGCTTCTCAGAAAGTATACTCAGCATCGATTTCTTCTAAGCAACATAATGTAAAGTCCTATCGTCGTTCGTCGTTGCATGTTAGTGGTGACGTTACCCATGTAAGAACCGTATGCTCGGATTGCAAAAGCTATCATCACATCAGCAAATGTCCTTCCTTCGTCGCCAAAGCACCTCATGCTAGATATGTATTTTCCAAAAAGCATCATTTGTGCTTAGGTTGCTTGAGTGACTCTCATAACTTGAAAGATTGTCGAGAGGCTTCAAGATGTCGAATCTGTCAAGGAAATCATCATGAATTGCTGCATTTCGAGAAGAGTGATAAAGAAAGGCCAAGGTCTGCGGTCGTCTCCTCCGAAAAAGCTGACAGGGTATTGGCCAGTGAATGTCTTGAGCTGGGGGGCGCAGCCGGTCAAGGTTCCGTCTTGAGTGCTGTGGCCAATTCTGACTCGTCATATTCTACGGTGTTGCTGTCGACAGTTGAAGTGAATGTTTTGGATGCATTTGGAAGTCTTCAAAAGGTTAGAGCCTTGATCGATAATGGTAGTCAAGCTTCATTTATTACCGAGTCATGTTGTAAACGTTTAGGTTTCAGGTACTCGACAATGGCGCAGTCAGTTCATGGTATCGGAAATTCGTCGATGGTTCATCCGAAGGGCAGGTTATCATGCATTATTCGGCCTGTTCATTCACAAACTCCTCAACTGAATGTAGAATTTTTCGTTTTGTCTCGAATTTGTGCTGACATGCCAAGTCAGTCGTTTGTAAACAAGGGCTGCATGGTCACATCTTTCGAATTTGCAGATGGCTGATCCTTATTTTAATTGTTCGAAGCCCATCGATATGCTACTTTCAGCTGAAGTATTTGCACAGATCCTGTGTAACGGTAGAATAGAGGGTGGGCCAAATGAGCCTATTGCGCTTAACACGAGTTTTGGTTGGCTCGTGAGCGGTCGCATCCAACACCAATCATCAATATCTTCGAAAATTAATTCGTTTGTCACCTCCTTGCTGGTCACGTCCCTCACTGATCAATCACTAGAAGTCACTTTGAAAAAGTTTTGGGAACTTGAATCGGTTCCTTGTAAAGTCGTGTCGTCTCCGGATGACATTCAATGTGAGGAGCTCTATAAGCGGACGGTCACTAGAAATGACGAAGGTCGCTAAGTATCGCTCCCGTTTCGCGAAGGAGAAAATCCTTCATTAGGGAATTCTCGGGATAGGGCTCTTCGTAGATTTTATTCACTTGAGAATCGTCTTTCGAAAAACGAGAGTCTTCGTAGTCTATACAATGATTTTATGCAGGACTATCTCAATTCGGGTCACATGCAACTTGCGTCTCTACTCAGGGACCCTTCATTGGGGTATTACATTCCACATCATTGTGTTATTAAGACGGACTCCCTGACTTCTAAACTTCGCGTTGTCTTTGACGCATCCTCAAAGACTTGTGATGGGTTATCATTAAATGATACCCTGTTATGTGGGAAGAAACTCCAAGCAGATATCGCTGCACTTCTCCTTCGTTTTCGAACACATAAAGTGACCTTCACAGCTGATATTCGGCAGATGTACCGTCAAATTCTCATTTCTCCCCTTCAAAGAGATTATCAAAGAATCATTTGGAGATTCTCTCCAAAGGAACCGCTAAAAGAGTACGTCTTGAAAACGGTAACGTACGGTGTCTCGTCATCACCATTCTTAGCTCTTAGAACTCTTAGACAATTAGCACTTGATGAAGGCAATCGGTATCCTTTAGCTGCGAGAATAATTTTGGAGGATGAGATTTATGTGGATGACATACTGTCTGGGTGTAATTCCGTGGAAGAAGCAAAGCTGGTTATCCAGCAGCTCATCGCCCTACTTCGTTGCGGCGGTTTTGAACTTCGCAAGTGGGCAAGCAATTGTCCACAACTTTTGAAAGATATTCCCGAAGAATTCAAACAAGTACCATTGGACTTTGATGAAGATTCCGTTATTAAAATTTTGGGACTTCGCTGGAATCCTTCAAGAGATACGTTTTCATACTCGGCGAACGTATTGTCAAAGTCATGTACGAAACGAAGCATTCTGTCTGAATTAGCTCGCATTTTCGACCCGTTGGGATTTCTAACTCCATTGACGTTTTTTGCAAAATATTTGATGCAGCATTTGTGGGCCTTGAGAGTCGATTGGGACCAGGAACCACCGGATGATGTCGTCAATGTTTGGAAAAAGTATAAATCTGAACTCCCCTGTTTATCGTCGCTAGAAATACCTCGTTCGTTTTCGACCACTGTTGGTTCGATTTGTGAACTTCATGGATTTGCAGATGCCAGTGAGCGAGGTTACGCTGCTGTCGTTTATTTTCAAGTCAAGACGGGTGAGCTCTCCAAAGTCTTTTTGATTTCGGCTAAATCCAAAGTAGCACCCATGAAAAGGATCTCGTTACCGCGGCTAGAGTTGTGTGCGGCAGTATTATTATCTGATCTATTATCCTTCGTCAAGTCCACATACCATAATCTATCTTTCACTAAGATCTCAGCTTGGTCAGACTCTACGATCGCTCTCCAATGGATCAAATCCTCTCCACATCAATGGAAAACGTTTGTGTCTAACAGAGTCACTCACATTCAAGAAAGAGTTAGCCCCATAAATTGGCATCATGTCTCGGGTCGGGAGAATCCTGCGGATGTCGCTTCTCGAGGAGCTTTACCCGTTGAATTGTTGAACCATCCTTTATGGTGGGCGGGACCTCCATGGTTGTCGTCCCAGAATTCTACACCGATTCCGCCGCAATTGTTACAGTCCTGTGCGGAAGCCTTGGTTGAGGAACGCAAATTTGTGTTACACACTGCATTAGACCCTCATCCTGTTTTATCATTGTTTGATAGGTATTCGAGCCTAGAAAAGATCCAAAGAATCGTCGCAATCTGTCTGAGATTTATTTCGTCGGTTGTCAGGCGCATCAATGCAAAAAATCTTGCTGTTGCAATCAAAAACAGTTTTTCCGCATTCGATTCTAATAGCAGCTCCCTTAAGCCCGTTGAACTTGAGACTAGTCTATTGGTTATTTGTCGTTTGGTCCAACACGACATATTCTCGGAGGAAATTTTGTGTTTGAAAAGGGGCAAGTTGCTCTCAAAATCGTTTAGGCAACTCAGTCCTTTTCTAGATGATCTAAGTATAATCCGGGTAGGCGGTAGATTAGTGCATGCGAAATTAACTTATGATCAGAAATTTCCCATATTGTTACCGCGTCAACATCGAGTGACGTATCTTATAATCGATCATTTTCATAAGAAATACTCACACTGTGGACTAAGGACATTACAGTTTCTTATCGCGCAACAGTTTTGGATTCTATCACCTAGACGAGCCATTCGTCATGTTTTATCGAAATGTTATAGATGTTTTAGGGTTAATCCCGTTCCTTGTCAGCCGACTATGGGAAACTTGCCAGTTTCACGGGTTTCGCAAATAAAACCCTTCTCGTGTGTAGGATGCGATTTTGGTGGACCATTTTCGGTTACCCTTGGTAAGTCTCGCGGGTCAAGGTCTCAAAAGGCATACCTCTGCTTATTTGTTTGCTTCGCCACGAAAGCTGTTCACCTCGAACTCGCTTCGGACCTTTCTGCCGAATGTTTTCTCGCAGCTTTTCGACGTTTCATTTCGCGGCGAGGCAGATGTTCAATGGTGTACAGCGATTGTGGCACAAATTTCGTAGGTGCTTATAAATATTTAAGGGACCTGATGAAGGGTGCTGTGGAATCTGAAAAAATTGAGTGGCACTTCAATCCTCCGTCTGCGCCTCATTTCGGAGGACTCTGGGAAGGCGGTATAAAATCCGTTAAATCGCATCTCTCGAAGGTCGTCGGGGAACAAATTCTCACGTTCGAAGAGTTATACACAGTACTGGTCAGTATTGAATCAATTTTGAATTCACGCCCCCTGGTTGAAATGAGTTCGGATCCTCATGACTTGTCGGTCTTGACACCAGGTCATTTTCTAACTTTGGAGCCGCTGACCGCAATTCCCGATCATGACCTCACTCATTTAAATATGTCTCGTTTGAATCGTTGGCAGCTGCTCCAAAGGCTCCAGCAAGATTTTTGGAAGCGATGGCATTCGGAATACCTGCATTCGTTAATGCAACGTTCAAAATGGACGAAGCCTGGCAAAGGCCTTATTAAGGGAGATTTGGTCGTTATTAAGGACGAACAATCACCACCTTTACGTTGGCGCTTAGAACGGGTAACCGATCTACAGGTGGGCCCAGATGGAGTACCTCGCGTCGCTAGCGTGAAGACTGCCACCGGAGTTCTGTTGCGTCCGTTGGTCAAATTATGCCCTTTACCGGGCACTGCCGAATAATTACTATTTTTCGATAATCGTTTTAAATTGAGAGTTTTGTTTTTTGTTAGTGTATAGCTCGATCAACTAGGTAATAATTAATTTTTTTTTCTTTAAAAATCGCGGTGTATTTTTGGTGGGCGGAATGTTCAGTAATGAACATATTAATTAATTTTTATTTTTTTTGTGACTTATAGTAGTTATTGTTAGCGATAGGATCGGATCGGTATAAATCCTGGTTAAGTAAATTTGTGCAACTAGGTCTATTGTGTTACTATTTCTGTGGTTATTTTTTTTGTTGTTGCTTGATTTGGCGCGCTCTGTTCACCATTTACTGACGAGGCGACTTATCGGCTGCGTCGTCGTGACGAGAGCATCGAAGAAGACCAACGAAGGCCGTGTGATCGCAATCCAATCGGGATCGATACAATAATTATTTTCTTGAATTGTCGTGAATTTTCGTGCTATTATTATGGATGGATCATCTTATTTGAAGTTGGTGTAGACCATGAGCTGGAGGGCCCTCCGAGCAGCTGGATCTCCTAGAATCGGGGTAAGTCGATGCCGTCAATTCGTTGGTTAAAAAATGGTGAATTCGATCAATAAAAACCATTTATATTGAATTTTTAAAACTACTATTCGAGTAGTCTACACTAATAAAACAATAACTACTGTTATAATTTTTTTTCGAGCTGTATTTCAGGCGAAGGGTTCTAAATCATGGTCAATAAATCATTTTCTGTGCAGCGGAATGTTTACAGTAACAAATATATAGCAACATTTTGCAAAATATGTCCAAAACTCTTCGACTTTTTACGTAAGCTGAATAAAAAACCCGAAAACATGAGATGAAATATGAACTTATTATTTTGATAAGAAAGGTGATATTTTTTTAATGGAACAATTATATCACCTGAACAATGGGACAATAAAAGGTTTTTTCATTTTTACGAGTGCTATGTGCACCAGGAGTCTCTCTGTAAATGAGCGGTTCCTTGAAGAAAATTTCCATGTAAACGTATTCTCTAACATCGCTCATGTGAAAACTCATCATGAGTTTCGCCCATTTCTCAACGATTTAAAACGAAAGCAGTCTAGACTGGGTGCTTGGAAATGACTTTTAATAATAATTGTAGTCATAATAAATTCAAAAATCTAGAAATGCACTTCCAAATAATGATTTTAAAAAAGGTTTTATTTTATGGAAACGAGCTGTCAAGGATTAATATATGCCGCACAAAAGTGCGGAAAAAATACACGAGGAGGCGCGCGCTCCGAAGAAAACAGCCGATACTTACTTAGCGTATACTTCAAGCTTGATTTTTCCACATTTTAGGAATGAGATCCTGAACCAGCAGATTTAAATTCCCACTACTTCTACCTCCCACTACTTAATTATTTATCAGAAGAAAAAGTTCAAAAACGTGAACATTCTAGAGCGAAAATCTAAATTCTGATAATGAATCCTTCCGATCATATCATTCGTAACTGCCAATTTATGAGTCAAGCTTGGAAGAGGAAATTAATACAACAAGTTACGAATATATTACTTCAGAACCTGAAAACCACCCAGAGAAGTATAGGTATTTTGTGAAGAATTTTTTTCATGAAAAAATGGTACAAACTGGTATACATGTCGAAGTAGAGGTGGAGAGCTGGAAACTGAGGTCGATAAAGTATGTTTGAAACAATAATTAGTACTTATGAAAAAATTGAGTGAAGTACTCATTATATTTATTTATTTTAGGGTTTTGCTTCAAGTTTTTACTATCACCAGCACCATACCGACATTACGACATATAGAACACGTCATTTGGCGTTTCACACTGCAGTCGCCATCTGCTAGTCTCGCTAGACCACTTTCTGATCTGGCGAGACTAGCTCTGGTAGATCATCATCAAATAATATATCAGTTAAGCCACCAATAAATACCATCACGTACTTGATCTGAAAAAACTATACCGAAAAAATTTGGTACCCAATGGAAAAACGACTAAAAATTACAAATTTTTGTCACAAAACAACCTCTTAAAGAAATAGATCACCTTGGTGAATCAAACTTTTTTCGGGTGCAAGGTGTAATTAATATACCACTAACTAATAGAGGTAAATATACGGCACATCACACATCACTGATAGTAGTAAATATATCTGATAATGGGTACGTTCACCTGACGTCAACTGTTGAATAGCAGCGCAAAACGGTTGAGTGTAAGTTGTTTCAACATGTTATTGGAAATAGTCTGAACGCATTGTTGACATCGAGAGATATGTGACATGTTTCTGGATACGATTCAAGTTCATAGAAGTAATTATTAGCATTTATTTGTCGCTGATTGTATCAGGAGCATTTTTACTTGCAACTTTTACTTCCCACTTGGCGCATGTCCGCAACATACACGTTGACTGTGCTGAGCGTGAAATATTTACGCTCACAAAAATACTCAACAGTTGAACAACGGTTGTAAGTGAGCGGTATGTCTGAACGCAAGCGCTACCTCAACAACTCAACGGTTGACGTCAGGTGAACGTACCCAATAATACATACAGCTTCCACTGAAATTGGCACCGGAAGTTACTATCGCCCAAGCGGCTGGATGTTCAACTAGCGTTGATTTAAAATGTCAATTTAATTGTCTGTCGTTGGCTTGTCTTGTCCATCTACAAAATAAATCACAATTTAATATGCCGTTTTATTTTACGTGAAGTAAGTAGGTATATTCTAATCTAATGCTTAAATCTGAATTTATGTAATCAGAATGCAGAAATAATGAATCATTGACGTGTATTCATCACTAAATACTTACATGAAAGTGATACGTATTATTATCGGAAACCAAGAACTTTAGATAATATTATTAATGTCTGTAACATTTGCATTTATATTTATATTCGTGATTTTTTAAATTAATTTCCGGTTGTATGTAGTTAATCATCGAGGCAACAGATGTCGCTACCTTTTTGACCTACTTTTCATTACATGTAAATAGCGGAGAGCTGCACGCTGCACGTATTATTATCTAGTGTATTTGGTAACAGTAGCAAATACACTAGAGAATAATATATGTACAGGGTGTTGATTTTCAAAGCGGGCCATAGGGTATTAGCATTGCGAAAGTGGTTTTTGAGGATTCCTGCTCGCCGTTTAAACCGACAGAAATGGTTTTGGTATCAAAATGAAGCTAAAATTATTGCGCATAACGCTTCACATCAGAAATTAATTTAATTTCACGTTGTTTTGTAAAATTCTTCAGTAAAAATTCAAGTAATTGTTAATGTTTAATCACAAAATAGCATGCCTTGCCTAAACAATAATGACGTTTCTACGTTTCGACAATCCAATAATAAAACTTTACAAGTCAGTAGGTAATAATAAAGTCTGGTTCTATTTAAAAATAGGTTACACAAACCAAGAAAGAGTCTTTCTTTATGGTGGAAACCTACTACAGTGTAGCCAGTTACAGGAGGGTTAAATAGAACCAGACTTTATTATTACCTACTGACTTATAAAGTTTTATTATTGGATTGTCAAAACGTAGAAACGTCATTATTATTTAGGCAAGGCATGCTATTTTGTGATTAAACATTGACAATTACTTGAATTTTTACTGAAGAATTTTACAAAACAACGTGAAATTAAATTAATTTCTGATGTCAAGCGTTATGCACTTATGCGCAATAATTTTAGCTTCATTTTGATACCAAAACCATTTCTGTCAGTTTAAACGGCGAGCAGGAATCCTCAAAAACCACTTTCGCAATGCTAATCCCCTATGGCCCGCTTTGAAAATCAACACCCTGTATACAGCTTCCACTGAAAATTGGCATCGGAAGTTACTATCGCCCATCAAGCGGCTGGATGTTTAACTAGCATTGATCTTAAATGTTAATTTAAATTGAACGAAACGTCAATCTGTCGTTGTCTTGTCATCTATAAAACAAATCACAATTTAATACTCCGTTTTATTTTACGTGAAGTATATTCATATTCTCATGTTTATATCTGTACCTATTTGTTAAAAAAAACAAAAGTATTATAATTTTGTAATTTACTAATATTATGCACAGAATTGATTCACATATTATGTGTTTCTTCAAAACTCCGAGTGTACTTCAAGCGTCGTCATCGGCAATTTATGAACGGTGCTAGATTTTTATCCAATCAAGCGAACTGGTTATTTTATGAACGCATCCAGAGTTTTTCATGTATGATGCAAAGTGTAGTTCATGAGCGCACCCCAGACCAAAATCAAAATCACAAAGATAAGACATTTAAAATAGATGACAGTGATTTTATCGTAGGATTCAATTTAAGACATGAAAGTTTTTTCCAGGGCCTACCTAAATTACGTTTTCATTTGCTCACACATAACATAACGCTCGGTATTCAATATTCACCCGATCCGATATGTTGTTGTTGTTTATCAATTATCATTAATCACATGGCGTTTATTATGAACGCACTCCAGCTCAGTACTCTGTCAGCTCTGACAACGAGTCAACAATGTCAGTCAATTATTGTCCTATTGTCAATGCCAAGGCTTAAAAAGTCGTAATTTTAAATGTTTAATAATAATAATAAATTGATAATTTGTTGAAAGTTGATGTTGAATGTTGCAGTTTGCACTTGCAGTTTTTGCAGTATTATTTGTCGGTTGGTTTGGTGTTTCCTGTTAACCGGGTATTGAACTGACATAAAAAGTGGATACATATTTCATATTACAACTACTTAAATATAAATAGGTATTGAAAGTCAGAAGAATAAAAGTAAAACCGAAAGCATTAAGCTCCCATAATTTTCACCACTCATTAAAGTTCGGAAAGAAAACGCTATCCCATCCTTCAAAATTATGGTGAGTTTAACAGTCTATCAGTTAGTTACTTTTTTTTTTGTTTCCTAACTTGTAAAAGAAAGTCCCTTCCCCTTCTGGAAAGCATTCTAAGAATGAAATCTCCCTAAAAGTTGCTCCAAAGGAGTACTTTTTCAAGACAATGAAAAGTAATTATTTACATCCCTTCCTAGTTGCATTTCACTGCAATTTTTGCATTTTTATATTACATTTTCATTGCAGTTTCATTATTTGTAGTTCATTTTTTTTTTAAATGCCCTTTAGATTCTAACGGGACCAGGGAGCGAATATGGGTGCTGGGTGGGGTAAAACATGTACAGGTGATGGATTTTCCTCCAAAAAACCCCTATTTTACTAGATTAGATTAGATTTAGATTTGTCGCAAGTGGGCCATTGTGACACCTCCAATGCGACTAGGGCTGCCAGGTCGCCAAACCTAATAGCCGCACAGACCAGCCGCCTTTACCCATTTTCGTGGACATTTGATGAGTTTGGGTGATTTTAGTACTTGGGATATACTATATACCACCCAATTTATATAAATTATGGTAATTATGGAGATGAGCGGCATGGATATAGGGCGAAATGGCTTATACTATCGGATAGCTTGTGTCTATAGAGTCCGTATTCATCAAACTTCAAAATATAACTCTGGGGTTATATTTTGAATTTTCTGACAGCTGATTGGTCTAATGGTCAAACCCTACGAACGCTACGAATTTTCAACCAATCACATGTTCTAAAATATAACCCCAGGGGTTATATTTATTGATGAATACGGGCATAGGAGTATCAAAGTACCATTGAATTTTTGCGCCGGCAAGTAATAGTCGAGAAATAAGGCCCTAAAGTGTCATTACGTGTGTTTGTACATATACGCTCGAACGGGAAGCACGCACTCATAGTCGTGTGTCCGACGGAGTGCGAGCTTCCTGTTCGAGCGTATATACAGGGTGTCCCAGCTTATTCGAAGCGGTCTCTGTAGGCCAAACGATGGACTTTTTGGAAAAACTTTTTGAAAATTCAAGTACAGAATCACAATGGCCATAATTTAAAATTATTTTGGAGTATAAAGAGTGTCCCATATGACAGTGACATATCAAAGTTATGTTTTTTTAAATGGAAAGCTCCTATGTTATTGCATTTTTAGATTGTCTGAGAAGAGGAAATAAGATTGGCTTTTACAGTCGGTGTTTAAATTCAGAAGTTTTTGAGTTATAAACAGTGAAAATTGTCATTTTTGAAGTTCAAGGCCCTGTACCGGGTGGGCATTTAAGAATGAACAGCGGCCATATCTTGGGAAATATTGATCCTACAGTTTCAAAATAAAAATTTTCCAGACATAAGTGACTATGCGAAATGCAATGAAAATATTTTCAAGATGGTCGCACTTCCGGAAATACCGGAAGTTGACACCTACTTCGTTATTTTAACGGGGACACCCAGTAAAATATTATATTTTTTAAATGTCTGAAGAAATCGAATACAGGTGGTTTTCACCATTGGAATTTAGATTGAGCGGTTTATGAGTTATAAACAAGTGAAAATCGCAATTTTCCAACTTCAAAGCAGTGTAGAACTAGAACGGCTCAATATATCTAAAAACGGCTTACATGTCCCTATCTTAACTTTTTACAAGGTATCATACCATGTGGTTTGAATTTTTATACAGGGTGATGAAAATTACCAGATTTTTCATCACCCTGTAGAAAAATCTAAACTACATAATATAATACCTTGTAAAAAGTTAAGATAGGGACATGTAAGCCGTTTTTAGATATATTGAGCCGTTCTAGTTCTACACTGCTTTGAAGTTGGAAAATTGCGATTTTCACTTGTTTATAACTCATAAACCGCTCAATCTAAATTCCTGTGGTGAAAACCACCTGTATTCGATTTCTTCAGACATTTAAAAAATATAATATTTTACTGGGTGTCCCCGTTAAAATAACGAAGTAGGTGTCAACTTCCGGTATTTCCGGAAGTGCGACCATCTTGAAAATATTTTCATTGCATTTCGCATAGTCACTTATGTCAGGAAACATGTCCCTATTTTAACTTTTTATGTACTATCCTATGGTATAGAAAAATTTGTACTTTCTTTGATTTTTTTATTTGGCAACACGTGGAGAAATCTCAGAATTTTTCAAATTTTTTATCACCCTGTATAAACATTTCACCTACATCATAGGATAGTACATGAAAAGTTAAAATAGGGACATGTAAGCCGTTTTTCTCTATCTTCAGCCGTTTTCGTTGTACAGGGCCTTGAACTTAAAAAATGACGATTTTCACTTGTTTATAACTCAAAAACTTCTGAATTTAAACACCAACTGTAAAAGCCAATCTTATTTTCTCTTCTCAGACAATCTAAAAATGCAATAACATAGGAGCTTTCCATTTAAAAAAAACATAACTTTGATATGTCACTGTCATATGGGACACTCTTTATACTCCAAAATAATTTTAAATTATGGCAATTGTGATTCTGTACTTGAATTTTCAAAAAGTTTTTCCAAAAAGTCCATCGTTTGGCCTACAGAGACCGCTTCGAATAAGCTGGGACACCCTGTATGTACGAATATACGCGTATTAGGGCAAGGATGAAACTTTAAGGCCTTATTTCTCGACTATTACTTACCGGCGCAAAAATTCAATGGTACCTTGATACTCCTAGACCCGTATTCATCAATAAATTTAACCCCTGGGGTTATATTTTGGAACATGTCATTGGTTTAAACTTCGTAGCGTTCGTAGGCTTTGAGCATTAGACCAATCAGCTGTCAGAAAATTCAAAATATAACCCCAGAGTTATATTTTGAAGTTTGATGAATACGGACACTAGAGACACAAGCTATCCGATAGTATAAGCCAAATCGCCCTATACCAATGCCGCTCATCTCCATAATGACCTAAATTATTAATGTATGTAATTCCAAAAATATTTAATAGAATTTCCTCGAGAATTTCTAATGCACATAGCCCTTAACTTTTTAAATTCAATATAATCAGCAAAAACATTAAATTGTAGCCACTTCTTGTGCATTTTCTTTTTATTAATAATCTTAGAAATGAGATCATTAAAATACCATATTGGATAAGTATTAGGTGATCTTTTTTTCAAAGGTATGTGATCTATAATTAAATTATCCACTGTATTCACTTTCCTCAAGTGTAGAAAACGCCAAATCCAACGTGTACCTCTTAGCCTGATGAACGGGGAAATATTGAGACGTCCCAGCATAAGAGAGAAAGTTCATGATGGAAGCAGCACACTCCTGAACAGATGTATTCGACGAGTAACAGTTAGCCAGCAGATTGTCTGACAAATCACCGTAGTTTGACCAGCCAGTCTCTCGAAGATTATAATCCCCCACAATCATGAACTCATGGTTCTTATGTATACTTCGTAGACCATCCACTGTACAGATGTGCTTGTTGTAGATTTCAGCAAACACAGCAGGCGTATAAAAACAACCAATAATCAAACTTTTTGACAAGCCAGTAAGGTCAACAAAAATCTCCTCAATTTCACTACAATTCACAATAAGCTTAGCATTTAAGTGATTTTTCACTGTTTACAAAATTGTGACGATCCTTGCGAATCACAATATAATTATGCAAGCTCAATTCAGCATCGGAAATTCCGGGATGTAACCAAGTTTCAGTGAGAATAACAATATCAGGTGTTGGTGATAAAAGACCAATGTTGCGTTGAGTGACATTTAACTTCGTACAAATTGTTATTTTGAATTTTGCCTTAATTTTGCATTTACATTCCAAAAAACGTGACATCGATCACTATAGTCTGGCTACGATATGAGAAAGCAATATTCCGTCTATATCATAATCCGTTCGAATTCGACTCTGTACGCTTCGAAGCGCTTGGCATTGTCGTCAAGTTGTTACTTCCGAGACCCGGCGTATTTAATCGGCGATTCTTGCCAGGACCGCACTCTCAAAACCGATTTTTAGTGCCTTTTTTTATTGGCTAACCATGCATTTGCAAAGCAAATGAATACCTTCCTGGTATTCATTATACATATAGGTATAATTTATGTATAGGTATGTCCTCCACCCCTATACAGTGATTCAGGTTTTACCTTGTTAACTCTAGGGAACGATAGAGAATCGAAAAATATTATGAGTTTGCTCTATGAACTTTATTCGTGAAATGGTTTGTCAAGAAAATACAGGGTGTTAAAGTTTAAAAAAAAAATTCGTATTTTTGAAATATAAAAAAATTGGCTGTTTGGAATAATTTGAAATTTTGAACAGTAGTTGTGCTAATTGAAGTACATAATGTGATACTTCCGATGAAAAATTCTTCAATCCAGTGGCGGAGATCTGGGTGTGTTGTTACCTTTTTTTAATGAATAATTAGCACGTCACTGACTTTAACGCAAATTTGTAATTTTTGTTAGATGCCTCATGTTGTTTAGAGAAGAAAAGTCATCGTACGTTTTTGACGCACTGTTTCCGAGATATTTCACAATGTAGGAACCCGTACGAGGTGAAATATCATAAAAATCAATGCTATTGAGTTTTTCCAGAAATTAACTATTTTTGTGATCGTTATTGAACCCTATTGCATTACAAAAAGCTTGCATGAGTGCCAACATTGTGGAATATCTTGAAAACAGTGCGTTCTACAACAAAAACGTAAGATGACTTTTCTCCTCTAAACAAAACAAGGTATCTACCAAAAATGACACATTTGCATTAAAGTCAGTGGTGTAGACATTATTTAATAAAAAAGGTAACAACACACCCAGATCTCTGCCACTGGAGTGAAGAATTTTTCATCGGAAGTATCACATCATGTTCAATCAAGAGACGTAGCGATTTCACGACGTCCGTGTTTGCCGACCCGCGTTCTAGTGCAAAATTTAGTAGTAAAAGTCGTATTTAATTCCTAGAAATGGGTGATGGAGAGGATGATAGTGAGGCCGATAGTGTTGCAAGTGGAAATAGTGGAAAAAATAAAGGAAACGTCGGGAAATCAAGAACAAAACGTAATACGAAAACAGATTCTTTGCGACCACCGAGCATTAAACTCGGTGATATCGAATCGAAACAAAAAAAGGTAGGCGATAGCATTGATATTAAGCAGGTTGCAGACTATGTTATTGAAAATATGGAAACATCAAATATTCTAACAGAAATGAAGGCGATTATAATACAGCAATCAAAAAAAATAGACGAGTTGTTCAAGAAAATTGAAGTATTAGAAAACAAACTTGATAAGCAGGCGAATAGTGGTAATGAACATTCGGGACCTGTTTTGGCACCTAATCCTAGAAGAAGTAATATAGGTACCTATGCGGATGTAACCAGCAGAGATTGTAATGTCGTGGTGGTCAAACCCAATAAAGAACAAGATAATAAGAGTACGAGATTGGAAATCAAGGAAAAGATTGTTCCGTCTGAACTTGAAGTCGGCATAAAACAGATAAACAATTTAAGTAAGGGCGGTATAGTTGTAAAATGTAATAATGAGAACGATATGAAGAAACTGGCTATGTGCATGACTGATAGATTGGGTCATAGCTATAAAATAACCACTCCAGGGCCATTGAAACCGAGATTGAAGATAGTTGGATTGGAGAATGAAATAAGTGAAGAAAAATTGAGGCAAGCAATGATCGCTCAAAACGAATTTGTCAGCAGGAAGGCTTTTATACGGCTGTTAACTATTAGGAAAATGAAAACAAGATGGTTTGCTATAGTGGAGTGCGATGCTACCACATTTAGAGATGTCATCAACAATGGCGCCATTTGCATAGAATACGATGCTTGCGCTGTTTATGAATACGTAGGGATACTAAGGTGCTACAAATGTGCTGGCTTCAACCATATCGCCAAGACATGCACCGAGAAACAAGTCTGTCTGAGGTGTGGTAGTCATAGTCATGGGGCAGCTGACTGTAATATTGGGGATACAGTGAGCAACCTAGAGGTAGTATGTCCTAACTGTTCCAAAGAAAACAGGAGTCACAAAGCACAGTATGATACCAATCATTCCCCCTTCAGTAATTTATGTGAAGTACTGATGAAGAAGAAACAGGAGAAGAGGGCAAAAACTGACTACGAAACCATGTAGCAATTACAGGAGGCGAAAGAAGATTATTCTTGTGGCAGAAATAAATCAGTAATAATACATTATCAAAATGTGCGCGGCTTGCGAACCAAAACGAACCAGTTCTTTCTTGGAGTTATCCAGAGTGGCTGTGATGTGATACTCATAACGGAGTCGTGGCTGTGTGAATCTATAGAGGACGGTGAAGTGTGTTGTCGGGAGTACCAGGTATTTCGTCATGATAGGAAAGGTAAATTGTTGGGTGGTGGAGTAATGGCTTTAGTCAGGAATAAATACACAGTAAGGCAAATTGATGTAAATTTTAATAATACCAGTGTAGATTTTATTTTGCTGAGTGTGGAGGTAGATTGTCATCAAAAAATTTTAATTTTGCTTGTGTATATACCGCCCAGGACTAGTCATAATACGTATGAAATGTTTTTCAGTGCCTTCGAAACAGTAACACAAATGTACACCGATAAGATATATGTAATAGGCGATTTTAATTTACCAGAGCTTAATAATGACAAACCGTTGACAGCTGCGTGCGCTGAAATGTTGGATTTCACGAATTATTTCAATTTAAAACAAACGAATACTGTAAAAAACCATAGAGGGGATATATTAGATTTAGTACTCACAAATGATTTAAAAAATACTCTTGTTATCAGAAGCGAGGAACCACTGGTAAATGAGGATAAATTTCATCCTACTTTGGAAGTGCACGTGGATTTGATTGTTGCTGAGAGGGGTCATGTCTTAAATTCAGAACTAGGCTATAATTTCAAAAAGGGTGATTATGTTGCACTATATCGCGCAGTTAGAGAAAATGATTGGAATATTGAAAGTGATAATGTTGATGAAATGATTGATAATTTTTACAAAAAATTGTACACGATAATAGATCAGAATGTGCCTCGCTCGATACCTCAGAGCAGGTATCCAGTGTGGTTCACAAGGTCATTAATAAAAAAAATTAAATTAAAAAATAAGCATCGGAAAAAATATTTAAAGACTAACGATGACACTGATAGAGTAACATTTAGGAATTTAAGAAAGGAAATTAAATCGGAGATTAGGGACTTACATAATCAATATATATTGAAATGCGAGAGCGATATCTTAACTAATCCTAAGCAGTTTTGGACCTATCTTAAAGCCAAACGTGGTCATTCAGATACCTGTCAAGTAATGAAATTCGACGGTAACTCTATAGAAGGGGGTCAGGCAATAGCCGATGCGTTTGCGGATTATTTTAAAAGCGTGTATGTGGCAGATAATGCGGACACATATGAAGAATTTTGTAGATATTATGATAATTTAGAATTAAACACAAATAATGTTAATATAGGTGAAATAGTAGCAGCTGATGTAATAGAGGCTACCAGAAAAATCAAAAGCAATGCAATTGGTCCGGATGGAGTGCCGGCTTATATATTTAAGGGTTGCATCGAGATATTATCAGTTCCACTCTGTGTAATTTTTAATGCAAGTATTAGAAAATGTTGTTACCCTACAATTTGGAAATGCGCCAAATGCATTCCTATTTACAAGTCAGGATCAGGTGACAAGAGTGACATAAGAAATTACAGGCAGATAAGCATATTATCTGTGCCATCCAAAATTTTTTAAATAATTGTCTATAAAAGTATATATAGTGCTGTGCGGTCCTCCATCTCGTCATCTCAGCATGGATTTTTGCCCATGAGATCTACAGAAACAAACTTATGTTCGTTTATGGAATACACATCTACAATGATGCAGAATCATGGTCAGGTTGATACGGTATATTTGGACCTGAGTAAAGCATTTGATAGGGTCAGTCATCGCTTGCTGGTGAAAAAAATGAAATGTTGGGGCTTCAATGAGGGCCTATGCATGTTTTTTAGCTCGTATCTGAGCAACAGAAAGCAGTACATATGTGTTAATAAGTATAAATCTAAGTGTTTCGTAAACTGCTCAGGTATACCACAGGGAAGCAACTTAGGTCCGTTGCTTTTCATACTGTTCGTCGATGATGTCACTAAACTCGTAAAAAAATGCCCTATGCTGCTTTACGCGGATGATATAAAGATCTATTCGTCGATAAGGAATACTAACGATTGCTTAATATTCCAACAACAAATTGATATGGTTTATCGGTGGTCCTGCTTGAATTTTCTTAACTTTAACATAAAGAAATGCGCAGTTGTCACGTATCACAGAATAAAATCGTTCACTGTCTTTAGTTATAAAATTGACGGTAATCTGATTCGAAGGCATGAGGAAATACGAGATCTCGGGGTACATTTTGATGATAGCCTATCTTTTGCTACACATGTAAATATTATTGTCGCTAAGGCAAGGAAAACTTTAGGATTTATAGTAAGAACGTCCAGAGCATTCAAGTCTGTATGTGTGATGGATACTCTGTTCAATAGTTTTGTCAGAAGCATACTCGAATATGGTGCAGTGGTGTGGTACCCGTATTATGAAAAATATGTTACTGCAATTGAAAAGGTTCAGAGAAAATATCTAAGGATTAAATATCTCAGAGAAACAGGAATTTATGTCAATGAGAGAGTGAACGAATTGTATAGTCACTACAATTGTGTTTTAATGAGATCTCGAAGAGATAGGTTGCTCTTGCTCTTTCTATTTAAGCTACTTAATAATTACATAGATTCCAGTTATCTCCTGTCAATAATTAGTTTTAGAGTGCCACAAGCAAATACGCGACTATGCGATATGTTTATTTGTAGAAATGCAACTACAAACTACTGTATGTACTCTCCCATTAACAATATGTTAAAAACATATAATAAGATAGGTCACCAATTAGACATATTTGGATTGAATGTGCGACAATTTAGAAAAGCAATGGAGGAGGGAATGTTATCGTGTTCTGAATAATTGTAAGGGGTATTAGTAGGTTGTATTACTCTGTAATTGGTTTGTAACTGTTGAGTAATAAATTCATATTATTATTATTATTATTATCATGTATCGGGTGGGCATCTAAGAATGAACAGCGGCCATATCTTGGGAAATATTGATCCTACAGTTTCAAAATGAAAATTTTCCAGACATAAGTGACTATGCGAAATGCAATGAAAATATTTTCAAGATGGTCGCACTTCCGGAAATACCGGAAGTTGACACCTACTTCGTTATTTTAAAGGGGACACCCTTTATATTATTGTATTTTTAAATTGCCTGGCAAAATCGAATACAGGTGGTTTTCACAATTGGAATTTAGGTTGAGTAGTTTATGAGTTATAAACAAGTGAAAATCGCAATTTTCAATTTTCAAAGCATCTCACATTGAAAACGGCTCAAGATATTAAAAACGGCTTACATGTCCCTATCTTAACTTTTTTCAAGGTATCCTACCATGTGGTTCAAATTTTTATACAGGGTGATGAAAATTAAAAGATTTTTCATCACCCTGTAGAAAAATCTAAACTACTTAATAGGATACCTTGTAAAAAGTTAAGATAGGGACATGTAAGCCGTTTTTAAATATCTTGAGCAGTTTTCAATGTGAGATGCTTTGAAAATTGAAAATTGCGATTTTCACTTGTTTATAACTCATAAACTACTCAACCTAAATTCCAATTGTGAAAACCACCTGTATTCGATTTTTCCAGGCAATTTAAAAATACAATAATATAAAGGGTGTCCCCTTCAAAATAACGAAGTAGGTGTCAACTTCCGGTATTTCCGGAAGTGCGACCATCTTGAAAATATTTTCATTGCATTTCACATAGTCACTTATGTCAGGAAAATTTTCATTTTGAAACTGTAGGATCAATATTTCCCAAGATATGGCCGCTGTTCATTCTTAAATGCCCACCCGGTACTTCAATAATTAGCACAACTACTGTTCAAAATTTCAAATTATTTCAATAAGCCAATTTTTTTATATTTCATAAATACGAATTTTTTCTTAAAACTTTAACACCCTGTATTTTCTTAACGAAGCATTTCACGAATATAGTTCAAAAAGCAAACTCATATTATTTTTCGATTCTCTATCGTTCCCTAGAGTTAAGTAGGTAAAACCTGAATCACCCTGTATAGGTGCCATAGTGAAACTGTAGGATACCCGGATGTAAATAATGACCAAGTCTTATTTACCTGCTGACAGCGGGGTGGCGCAGGGAGGGGAGGGGGCGGTCGGGACTGTGGGAGCGAGCGACCGACAGTCGACTCGCCTGCGCTTGTCCACGCTCGGCACTGCTCGTTTGCGAAATGTAAAAAGCCGGACACCGTTTATTTTGGCCAGACACGCAATCAAAAAACCTAACTATGTCTGGCTTTATCCGGACGCCTGGCAACGCTAAATGCGACTGAAGGTCTATTGTGGCTCACTTCATATAACCTGATTTAAAATGCTTTCGGCAGAATTTTCTCTGCCACCGTTGTCTTTTAAGGGACATCATTTCATGACAAATCGACTATTAGTATAATTTCTCCACTGAGATCTACCTGGGTAATCCGTGATTAAGTAGCGGTCTGGATGTCTCCCTACTTGTTTGTTATTAAATTAAAAGACATCCTAGCGCTTTAGACTCGGGCAAAAATCGTGCGCCAACGCATGAGCCAACGAGCAGTCATTACAGTGTGTTTGGTAAGGTCTTATGTTCTAATTTCTTAATTCTAATAAGCCATCGACCTTGGCATAATGCATCATTATTTATCAGATTTATCACATAAAATTAGGAATTACCAAAGTTATTGGTGAAAATTTAATAGATGTATCAGTTAAATCTCTATTACAACTTTATTCATTACCAGAACGTAATCACTTTACTGGAGTGAATTACATCTGAAAAACTTGACATTACTAATTATTATATTGTAGCACAATTTGATACACGTTCCCAAACAGAATAACATATTTTTAGAGTTTTCTCAGTGAGAAACTTGCAATTTTTTTGTTCACAGTAATGTACAAAGTATGAGAGCTTATAAGTTTGTTTTTTACTTTCTAGATGGCTTCTCCACAGTCCTGTGATACATTTGTCGTGTTACCACCTTTAACTCAGGATGGTGTCATATTTGGTAAGAATTCTGATCGACCCCAGGGAGAGGTTCAAGAAGTTGTTTACTTCCCAGCTACAGAATCTTCTGACTTAGTTAAGGTAAACTAATTAAGATTAGCAGCATTGCTAAAGGTAGTGCTAGTTTAATTATTTTTCTATGAAGTTGGTCCTGTCAGATCATTGATAAATCATTCATACACGATTTTTTTATTTGCATTCCAGGTTGCTGTGAAGTTTTTTATTTATTTAATGTTCGTCAAAAACACAAGTTCCAAACCATCACTATCACAAAGGACCCCACAGAATCCCTTTGGAAATTCGACCCCAGTGTAACTATTTGTAACTCTAGGGATCTGATCCCCAGTATTTGATGAGTAGATCAATAATGCGCATGCTAATCTTATATGTCGCTAATGATACAATGATGGGGAAAAATCAATCTCTGGAGGTGAATATCTACTTTACAGAAAACCAACTATCACAAGGATTCTGCAGGGTCCTTAATATTTATTAAAACTGAACGAAATCGCATGTTTCAAATGATCATTAAAAATCTTCTTTTATTAAGAGCGAGAATAAGTCTGATTTATTCATATTGCAAACTAAGAGAAATGTTTCAAAGTAACATAAGCGTGACTAAGAATACATAATTCCATTTCTCTTCCTGGGCAGACTTAACAGTGGCTTGAGAAAACATTCATATGTTGTGATAAATTTTTATAATGACTTACCTGCTAACTTAAAAACAATAATTAATTATTATAAAAAAAATTGTCAGGTTGGAACAGACTAAACAGATAATTAAGCATTCTGGCTATGGTTATTTCATACCTACATAACTACTAAACTACAGTACAAGCTCGATTATCCGGATCACGATTATCCGGAAACAAATGTGGTCTATCAATTTAAAAAAAGCGTAAAAAGATGGTCGTAACGACGGATGATATATTAAAAGCAATTGAGCGTATTTATTATTATGTTCAGTTGTCTTTAAACAATAAAAAATCATGAAACTTATAGATACCTAGTTACCTACATTATCTACTCGCGCACTCAGAGCATGCTGCAGTAAACTTCACTTTTTAAGAGTGGCAAATTTTCTTACTGCAATGTTGTAAGTTCTTTTCTTCCAAAGATATGACTATTTTTGTAAAAAAAAGGTCGCAACACTGCACTGAACATGTGAATAAGTTCGTGTTAGATGGTATTGTTATTATTTTTATTTACATAGCAACGAAGGCATTTGAATATTTTACATTCTAAGTTGAGTTTAGGCGGTTGCCAAACTTCAAATTTCGTTCAGATTTAGGTATGGTATCAATTTCCAACATTCTCAATTTCTCTGTAACGAGGTTTTGTGGAAAAAAAAATTGATGAATTATATGGTATCCTTTCCAGACATTACAGTAAGCTGAATTTTTCATTAATTTTTATCACTGTTATTGGAAAAATTACCTTTAAACTCGGATGAGGGAAACTCTGTAACTTGAAAACCAACCATTGGATTCAATTTTTTTCTGCAGAATTTCCTTAATTTTAATGGGCTCTATATCGCCCTGTATTCGGAGTGCGCGAGTTACTGATCACCCTGTATATTTGTTACAAACTGTATTATTCGAACTTTCACTTATCCAAAATGGGTCCGGTCCACATTACTTCGTATAATCGAGCTTCTACTGTATCATTTAAGGAATTGGGAATTGGGATTGTTATTTCATATTGATATTGACTTGTTTGACTTATTTTGCTATTATATTTCTTATCTGTTCTTTTTTTTTTTGCTGTTACTTTTTGTTTTGTCTTTTGTTTTGTTTTGGGTTTACTTTTCCTTGATGTTTTCTAGCACTTATCAGACCATTACTGCGACAGGATACATTTTTATTACTGATACCTCTTTGCTCTTTGCAGTGTTCTTGCCTCGGTTCTTGCATTGTTTAAATCGGTTAAACAGTGTAATATACTCGTAAAAGTGTCAAGTTGAAGTTACTATTAGTTATTATGAAGATCTAATTCAAGATGTGCCTGTGTGTACAGGGTGTCCGTTTTTAGAGGCAAACCATGGGTATCTCGCTTATCAGTAGAGATACGATGTCGGTTAAATTGGGGCAAAGTTGCGTATTTTTATGCCGAGTAATAATCTGAAAAATATTTAGGATATTTTCAGTCGTTGCTGAAAGATCCTGAAGAAACTGAAAAATTGAGATTTCTTATTTTTGCCATATCTTTCTTATTTTTGGAAATTAATAAATAGTTTTTTGTAGGCTTACATAAGCCGTTAAGAGCCACCCATCTGACGCTTCAAAACTTTTCAAAGCCAACTAGATCCCAGAGTTTTCATAGCCAATTTGGTTTTTCTTTGGCCGCCATATTGGATTTTCATGTCAATCTGTATTATAAAAATTAGGGAAACATAAAGTCTATCACATTAAAAAAAAATTCTTCAAAATTTTCTTCCTCTTTTTTCAAAAAGAAAGGAAAAAAAAAGAAAACTTTATCACCCAACGACGTCGCAGTATGACTTGACAATGCTTGACTTATGGTTATGTATAACATTCGGTTGAAGAAAGGTTATTTTTTTTTTTTCAAAAAAAGAATAAAATTTTGAAAAAATTTTTTTTGAATGTGATAGATTTTTGGTTTCCTCAAAATCTTAACCCCTTAAGCTCGGAAGACCACTTTAGTAGCGTGACCTAATCGTTGGTATGGCGCGGATAGCCTATAAATATGCCTTCACATTTAACACGTTAAGTGCGTTGGAATCTCAGATGTTCTGTTCGCCCGGCGCGGCACGACAATTCAAGCTCTCCAATCTTGGGCGTGTAAAGATCATTTTCTGCCCGTTATTGCTCTTTGCGTTCAAAGGAACTTTTAGGAAACATGCTAGAATAGATACTATTTGATCATTTATTTAAATTAGAAACCTTTCATAAATAGTAATTATAACGAAGCATAAACAGCCTATATTTCTTAGATACGTCTAAAAATTTTGAATTTTAGAGCCATTTTTCGCTAAAAATGGTGTCCCGGGTGCCATCTATGGTATCTAATATGTAGCCAATCAATTGAGATACAACAGTTTTCTGTTTAGCAAACGAGTCAACGACTCTATTTCGTTTGCGTGCCACTGGGTAGCACTGAATCTTACGAGTTTGGCACTTATTAATTTGAATTTTACCGTTTTTTTTTCACAATTACCTAATCACTAGATGGCCCTACCAGTCCTACACATAGCCTATCTAGTGGTGTTCCGCAACAGATTTACGACTACCAAGAGCCTACAGTGTGTGTCACAGGCATGGTACACCCCCTTTTTTTTTCTTTTTTTTTGGAAATAATTTTTTGAAATTTGGTACGTCGCATATTTTCGATAGAGCGCACTTTTTAGCAGAAAATGAATTATTTCCCACATCCGGTTTTTCCGGAAATATTACCAACTTTTTATTTTTAAATGGGACACCCTATATATTATTATATTTTTGGATTCTATACATTTGTACGAATCCAACAATACCACATACGTACCATTTTAAATGTCAAATTTCTTTTTATTTAATTTTTTATTTCTCATTTATAGTGTGCCATGACTTCAGTTGTGTTCGGCACAGATGGAAAATGGGTACACCAAAATGTCCCTTATTAAGAGTACTAGTAGATGGTACCTCGGTACCAATATGGTGCCATTTGAAAAAAATGAATCCAGCTCAAAAAATCATTCCGGTGCGCATAATTTATCCATAAATCACTTAATTTAGTACTTTGAACAAAAATTCGATTTTTCTAGCATTAGATGATCCAATTGGAGTAAAACGAAATAGTCATGGCACACTATAATTGAGAAATTAAAAATTAAATAAAAAGAAATTTGACATTTAAAATGGTACGTATGTGGTATTGTTGGATTCGTACAAATGTATAGAATCCAAAAATATAATAATATATAGGGTGTCCCATTTAAAAATAAAAAGTTGGTAACATTTCCGGAAAAACCGGATGTGGGAAATAATTCATTTTCTGCTAAAAAGTGCGCTCTATCGAGAATATGCGACGTACCAAAGTTCAAAAAATTATCTCAAAAAAAAAAGAAAAAAAAGGGTGTGTACCATGCCTGTGACACACACTGTATATGCATTATGCAGGGTGACAACAGTCTAATATGCTCATTGTATGGCTAACTTTGTTATTTCAAGAGTTACAGATTAGGTTAAATTAAAAAAGTTGGTCAGAATTTGTTGTTTATTAAGAATCAGAAATTAAATTTTTGAAAAATTCAGCTATTACTGGAATATGTTGAAAAAACTGAAAAATCGAGATTTCTTATTTTCGTCATATCTTTTTTATTTTTTGAAATAAATAAATAATTTTTTGTAGGCTAGCATAAATCGTCAAGAGCCATCAATTCGACACTTCAGAAATTTTCAAAGCCAACTAGATTCCAGAGTTTTCATAGTCAACTTTTGTTTTTCTTATGACCGCCATATTGTTTTTTTTATGTCGTTCAGTAAAAAAAAACATGGCAACCAAAAATTAATGATATTAAAAAAAAATCAAAAAGTTTATTATTTAAAAAAAAAAAATTATGAAAATTTTTGAAATCTTTTCAAAAATCACCTTACTTTTTTGCCGTATGACATACTGTGCAATTATTATTTCCAAAAGTATACCTTATTTTTTATTTGGATGGATTCCACCAAGTCATAATTCTAGGGGAATGATTGGTATCCAAGTACTCTAGTCCTGTCTTGCCCGTTACAGTTCGTTGCATTGTGCTCATATTCCCAACATCTGTAGCAGTAGGGAATGTTCCTTTTCTCCTTGACCCTGCCTTATGTTAATCTGATCCTGACTTTCTCTTTGCCGACCAGTTTTGCGGCCACTGTTTCTGGTATCTGAATTGTAGCTACATTTTTAGGTATCTCCGTAGCTTGGTCTCAGTGAGGTTACCTTTATCTTGGTGGGGTCTACTTTATTTCCTGTGAACCTATCTCCTCTATTAATTTTTCTGTTGTCTCCTGATCTCAATTTGGCAAGTGTATTTTCTGCCTCCTTTCCTCTACAATGTTTTCCACTCTGTGGTCCGCTAGTTTGCTCTCTAATATCCTCTTCAGTTCTTCCATGTTTTTCTCATCTTTGTCCATGTGGTGGCCTGTCTTAACCCCATTTTTTACTTACTTTAGAAGTTTGGCATAGCTTCTCTTGCTAGCCTTGACCATCATCACCTAAGTAATACTACATTGAATGTTTAGCATCAAATGATAAATTAGCTTCAATATCAACCAACTTAGCAATAGTGCCGACTTAAGTTCAACTATTTATTTATTTCCAGTAGACAATTTTACAATGAATTGCATAGGAATAGTCAAATATAAAACACCATAAAAGACACAGAGAACACAAACTGTAAATACAGTACATAAATAAAATCAGTAACAACAAAAAATTGTCATAATCAGTCTAAATACTCCTCTATCGAGTACAAACATTTATCCACTAGATGGTTAGGCCACCCTATAGACTTCTTATATGTTCAAGTAAACAGATATCATTACAATCCTAATTTATGTGTTTTAATAAATTTAATTTCTCTTCCAGTGTACTTATATCGAAGTAGAATCGGCAGGTTTCACCAAGGCTGTGATTCTAAGCAAGCCTGATTGGATGTGGGGCGCTGAAATGGGAGCCAATGAATGTGGTGTAGCCATTGGAAATGAAGCTATTTGGACTAATGATAATGAAGGTGATCATGACCCTATGATTAAGAGACTGCTGGGAATGGATTTAGTTAGGTAAATGTTAATTATTGTGTTCTACATAATAAAGTAATATGCATGCTCCATCAGCTCTATTTTCATAGAAATATGTGGGGTCTTCGGGTAATGTTCTTCGTTGTGAGACCTTTACAATAATACATTCCAAGATTATACTTTACAACAAAAAATTCAAAATGTTCAAGATCCGGCCTTCATCTTGATTTTGAAAACGATTATGTTCATGTCAAAAGATAGTTTTGTACTGTCACTTATTGATTTGTGGACTGATTACGTGTTTATTTTTCATAGGCAATTTTTGGTAAAACAAAATGATGGTAAATGAGAATTTTCGTAATTTTTTAATGATGATGTTCAATCAGAATTAAAATAAAGTAAATAATTGAAAATATTTGCTTTGACAGTGAAAAAGGTTTTCCGAATTTAGCATGTCATGGCTTGCTCATCTTTTAATTTTGAAAATGTTTGAAATATTCTGTCATGAAATGAACTTCAAATATGTGATTTCCCATGCTAGTTGCCTGTGTTCCTCTTTGAAACTTGTGACTCTGTATAATTTAGTATAATTTACTTGTTCGATTTGCATACAAATCTGAAAACTTTTTTTTCTTTTAGATTAGGATTAGAAAGGAGTTCATCAGCTGAGGAAGCATTGAATGTTATAACTGAGCTGTTAGAAAAATATGGTCAAGGGGGACCTTGTAGTAGTACCGATTCAGGGTTTGCTTATCATAATTCATTTCTAATAGCAGACCCCACTGTCGCTTGGATTTTGGAAACATCGGGTAAACATTGGGCTGCCGTAAAAATTAACAGTAAATAGTTTCTATTTTGAAAATAATAATAATCTAATATTACTTGTGATTTTAAGGTGGCTATAGAAACATTTCCAACGTACTTACCATAACAACTACCATAGATAAGAAATCCAACGGACTTGAGGAATACGCTAAAGAAAATGGGCTTTGGAATGGCAGTGTAAGTTAATTACACACAGATCCTTACAGATAGCTATTCGATTGTCCAATTACTATTATTTATTATTGCTGTAAGATGTATGCTTTCAACCCTCACTTAGTAGAATCTCTGGGTACTGATGTATGATAAATAAAACACTAATGTTTTGAAAATTCTACTGTATACTGATTGATATTATAAATTTTACACGTGTTTCGCTACTTTTAAAGTAGCATCTTCAGACATATGTAAATGAATAAAATTATTGATATAGTAGCATAGCAACAGTATGGTAACCTAAGTGATCATAAAACAAGTAATTAGATTTAAATGAAAAGAGAACTAACTAGATCATAATATAATTTCTTCAGAATATTTTTAGTTGTTGATATCAAGAAGAAAATCAAGCAGTGGAGAATGAGTGTCCTATGTTACTATATCAATAATTTTATTAAGATTTTTAATTTCTTGCTTGGGATTTCGGTTCTTCATGGTCATAAATTATCCAATCTAATTTTAATAATTTACATATGTCTGATGATGCTGCTTTGAAAGTGGCAAAACACTTTAACATCAATAATACTTATCCATCAATACAGGGTGATTCATGAGTGACCTTACATAGACCAATGGTGATAAGCGGACTTCAAGGCGGTCGAAAACCACAAAAGAAATTTTTTTTTGTGATTGATTACGAAGTTACAGGGTGTTTTATGTCTCAGGTACAAAACTTTGATAGGCGATATTTCTGAAACGGCTGGAGATATTTTGTCGAAATTTACTAGGAATGGTGCATTCTGGAAACTTATCAAAACCGCATTCTGAGTTAATTAAAAATTCAGGACCGGACTTGAAAATTTTTGCCCCCATGGTCTTTGTTGAAAAAGTTAATTTTCTGACAATGTTTCTGAAAAACTGTCATCGAATTTGAAAAGATAAGAAAAAGCTCTATAGAAATCATTCCTCAATTTGAACGGCACACCCAAACCGTCTCGACAAAAAAATGTCAAAGTAAAACTTCTCAGTAAATTATCGTTTTCGAGCAGACATATTTTACTTGATGTTCGTCTGAATTCCTTCAAATTTATTTCTTGACCTGTTTCTGTGGGAAAAATGTCAGTGTAAATTAAATGTTATCAATATTAATGTTATAAACGGTTCTCAAAATGTCCTTCACCAACTTGTTGCAGGATACATTTCCTGCAGCGTTTCCATAAATTTTGGTTTGCTTTTTGAATTATTTGCCTGTTGTTTCTAATTTCATCAGCAACTATCAGTATTCGCGTCCTGAGCTCCTCTCTGGTACTTACGTCTGTTTTTTAGACTTCCTGCTTCATATGGCCCCATAGGTAATAGTCTAAAACAGTGAGGTTGGGGGACCTAGGTGTTCAGGAATGAGGGCCGCCGCGCCCGAACCAACGATTGGGGTACTCATTGTGGAGATGCTCTCTGACTTGTCGAGAAAAATGTGGTGGTGCCCCATCTTGCTGGAAGGAAAGATGTTCACGTTCGCCTCTGCAAGCAAGCCGGGCAAAATGACTTGTAGGAAAAGTAAATAAATTTCCCCCGTGAGCCGCCCAGCAAAAAAATGGGGTCCTATTAGGGTATCATTTGCAATGCCACACTACACATTTATAGAAAATCTGTTGCGAGTTCTTCTGAACAATAGAGCGCGGATTTTCATATGCTCATAGGTGGGAGTTTTTTTTTATTCGTTACACCATCCCGCGTGAACTGAGCTTCATCACTAAATAAAATTCTATGCAGTCCATTCAATGAAACTTTATTGAATTGAAACGAATTAGTGGCAGATAGACACGTTGGGTGCCACTTGAAACGAACTATTTTACCCTATGAGGGGAAAAATAGCCGTTGAGAGCATGAGACGGTAAAAGATAACAAGGGTCGTAGGTTGAGTCGCTAGTCTAAGAGGGTCAACAATAACAAGCAGGTCAGCAGAACAACAGGTACTCTTTATTAAAATATAAAATATATCACAGTGATTAATATTACACTCTTGAGCACGGTTAACAGATAATAAAAAAACAAGAGCGTGCGGTGCTAGTCGAATGAATAGATCGGGTGCTAATAGGTTACAAGGCACTTATCTTCGGATGGCTTGGCTCCAGGAACTTGCTTGGAAGGGTGACTTCGTATCCAAGAAAATCTGCCTTGGTACGTGGAGTTCTTCTCGGTACGAAAAAGATGGCCTTCAGGGAAAAGAGTGAACTCCAGGGAAAAGTTGCCCCCAGGTAAAAATTGCCTCCGGGGAGAAAGTTGCCTCCAGGAAAAAAAAGTTGACTCCAGGGAAAAAGCAAGCCAAAAACGTGGGCGATGTTTACAATAATTTAAGTGAAAGTTCACAACGCCATTTCGCTAAGAATTCCCTGTGTTTGCGGAAATGTACCTTCCTCTAGCGAATCCAGAAGTGAAAAGAAAGTGAAAGGCCGGTATGAAGATGAACGCACCTGATTCCAACTCGACAGTCGATGTTACGAAACTCGACGAACTCGAGGCCTCCAGTCGGCCGATGCACTAAAAGCCACCATCACTCACTCACTGCGCGCGCCCGCCGTCGTCTCTGTGTTACCGGCATCTAGCCGGTACGTACGAAATGTACGTTACAGAATGGTTGAAGCCTCTGTACGCTTTGTACGTGACAGGGATGCATCCGTGCTGTTCTTTTTTTCAAGGTTCGTCATACTCTTGATTGAGAAATGCCCAGTGCTTGCCCAATTCTTCGCGTAGTTGTACTTGGATTTACTGCCACCATCTCCACAATGTTTTGATGATTTAGATTTTCCAATTGAGGTTCAGCATTCCTTTGAACTCAGGGAAATATGCCCTGAGATGTTTCGAGAAAATTGGAAAACAGACGCGAAACGTTACATGGTCCGGTGTTCTTCGATTGTGATCTTCTATGGCATTCTCTCGCAGCTGCTCTTGAATTTCCATTGCAGAAACCATACACAAACATAATGTCTGCGTATTCGTTATTAGTGAAATGATTTGTGATTATTAGTGAAATCTGAAAATTTTGTAGTTGACACCCGATTTCCCAGTAATAAAGCTTGGCCTTCTGTGAAACATTTTCCCCACAGAAACAAGTCAAAAAATAAATTTGAAGGAATTCAGATGAACATTAAGTAAAATATGTCTGCTCGAAAACGATAATTTACTGAGAAGTTTTACTTTGACTGACATTTTTTTGTCGAGACGGTTTGGGTGTACCGTTCAAATTGAGGAATGATTTCCATAGAATTTTTTCTTATCTTTTCAAATTCGAGGACAGTTTTTCAGAAACATCGTCAGAAAATTAACTTTTTCAACAAAGACCATGGGGGCAAAAATTTTCAAGTCCGGTCCTGGATTTTTAATTAACTCAGAATGCGGTTTTGATAAGTTTCCGGAATGCATCATTCCTAGTAAATTCGACAAAATATCTCCAGCCGTTTCAGAAATATCGCCTATCAAAGTTTTGTACCTGAGACATAAAACACCCTGTAACTTCGTAACCAATCACGAAAAAAAATTTCTTTTGTGGTTTTCGACCGCCTTGAAGTCCGCTTATCACCATTGGTGTATGTAAGGTCACTCATGAATCACCCTGTATAAAGCAGAATTTTTTAAAACATTAGTGTTTTATTTATCAGCCATCATTATTATTACTGTATTAATAATGAAAATAATTTAAACAAGCTTTGGAGTGCAATTATTTAGCAAATCATATTGAATCCTTACAGGTTTTGTGAAACCTCGATTCTAGTTAATAAAACTGGTTCATGAACCAGACAATAGCTGTCTTTAAGATCTTGATTTGAAATTAAAGTATGGAAGAGAAAATAGTTTCTGAATTTTCTGCAGGGCGATTTCAATTTCTGTGAGGCTTTTAGCGGCAACAAGAAGCCAGGCGATGAACGATACGTTGCTGGAGAGAAATTGTTGTCTAAATTTACTAGTTCAAATACCTTCAGAGAGACTGACATGTTTTCCATTTTACGAGACACCGACTCACAGATCTGTCGACCTTGTGACAGTGCTTTCCCAACTCAAGGAAGTCAGGTTAGTTTATATTAATTGTTCTAATTATTGTTGTTTTTAATATACTCATGGGCAAAATGGTCGCATATTTTTTGAAAGTAGCTTTATTTTCAAAAACAATAAAAAGATAGAGCTTACAAATCACTGATGATATTTATTTTAATTTGAACAATCTGTTTTCAACATGCTACTAGCACGTAACAACCGATATTAGTGATTTAACTCTATGATTTTTTGGTTTAAAAATAGAGCTAATTCTAAAAATATGAAACAATTTTGTCCATGAGTGTATTTTATTGGACGTAAACATGAGTAAAAAGAAGTTAATTAGAATGTGTGAAATATTTAAGTTATAATGCAATAATTTGTTTAGTGCTAATTTCAGGATTTATATCAGTTGCATTTAGAACAGCATCATCAATTTCTAAAGTTCTTGTAGTCCTATGTAGACCTTTTAATTAATTGATTATTTATAAAGTACCTGTTTCAGTCACCCTTCAATGTATGTTTGAAAATATTAATCTGTTTGGTGTGATTCTATTCAGAAATCGCTCTTGATACAATCGCTTTTCCTCTGATTTTTGGCTCGCTTTGGCTTTTTAGTTCAGTTTTTATTTTTATTTTTTGAAAACGGGAGTCACCGGAGGTAACGGACGGAGTTCATAACTCCCACAGTTTCTGCCCCATATCTCCCAGCAACAAACCTAAGTTTCTTGGATTGGCCGCCTATCAGTTGATGAATTTTTTTAATAAACAAATGGGTGCCAAAAAAATAAATGAAAAAAAGTTAGGTTTTTTTTTATCATGAAGTGGGGAGATTTTTTTAAACCAATCGAAAGGTTCTTTCAATCCCTTGAAACTGAGCCCAACCTGGGCTCTGTCCGTTGATTAGGAGGGGCGGGAGAGGGTTTAAAAAAAGTGGATTCCTTTTATCGATAACGGGAAGCGAAAAGGTTAGGGAATACTAGCCGGGTTCATTTTCAAGGGAACTGAACAACCTTTCAGTTATTTTAACCTTTCAACTTTTCAGAGACATATAAAGGTATAAAAAACCATATACAGTGGATGAGAAAAGTAAAGAATAAATTCGATAAAACGGAAAGTAACACGCTCGTGTTTTAAAGGTTGCCATAGCAATATCAACGTAACCCCAGAAATTAAATCTAAATGTCAACTTTTTGATTGTTCTGATTGGAGTATACACTGTTACGTTAAATAAGCAAATCCGTTATGGAGTAGGCCCTGACGCAAAGAGGTTTGTCTTCACTTAATCCACTCTTTAAAACTGACAGCTCTTGATTTTGTTAGGTTAGGACAGTTGTCAAAACATTCAAAAACGTTAATAAAATAGGCACTCACTTTATTGACTTTTTCCATAAGACAGATAAATAAAATCAATTAATTAATTTAGGAAGTGAGCGAAGTGCCCTCCACCTTCCTGGACACATTTCAATATATGGTTTCTCACTTCATGAAGGGCACTTTGTAACAGTTTCGGTGTATCATTTATCTCTGTGAACTTCTCCTCGATCCTGCATCTCAATTCTGCCAAATCATTAATTTGTGTCACAAATATTAAGTTTTTGATGTATGGCCATAAAAAGAAATCACGTGGTGTGAGGTCACAGGATCTGGCTGGCCATGTTATGGCTGTATTACGACTGATAATTCGATCGTCAAAATGCTCCCTCAGTAAATTGAGTGTTTCGATAGTGAAATGGGGGTCTTGCACCGTTCTGCTAAAAATATTCTTCAACCAGTTTGGAGCATCTTTCCTAAGTAGCTTATGACAGGTTCCCACAGAAACATCAATTTGCTGGGCTGGATGACAAACTGATGTGTGAGGATCGTTTTGCATAACATTGCGAGCGATTTCCGCCTTCTCTTCAGTACGTCTCTTTGGTCTGCCACTTACTGTTTTCACAACATTTCCTGTCCCTCGAAAATTTGCAATGTATCGCAAAACAGCTTCCCTAAAATTCTGGACAGCTACCGCAACACCAGGATACTCCTCTCGGAACTCTAGGCAGTTTTCTATTGAAAAGATCCAAATTCAATCGATTTTATTTCCATTTCGGAAATAACTTTCAACTATAGAAAGGTTTTTTGTTCTAACGTAAAAAGCATTTTTATGATTTTAGGTACGTCATTTTTTATTATTATATTTATTTATTTTTTTATTTATTTATTCAACCAGATAAATTACATCCCATACATAAATATAATCAATGCAATGCAATCCCGCAGAGAAAAATAGAAATTTTCTGTTTGCAGGACTGGTACATACCCCGCTTACAAACTAAAAAAAAGAAGAAAAAAACAAAATTAAAATTTCTACTAAAAGATTTCCAACATAATTAATTATAAATAAACCAAAGATAACAGTAACATGACATTCTCCTTCGTACCAATCATATAACCACATCATCAACCACCGACGCCTGCTCTAACCCTAAATTGATCAACACCTAGATCAACACGACCTAGATACTGTCTTTAATCCAGTTTTTTAATTTTACAGTTGTAGATCTTTTTTGTGAGTCTAGAGTTTTTAGATCATTTGGTAGTTTTTTAAATACCCTAATTGCATTTACATTGCTGTTCTTATCACCTACTGATTTATATATTTTTTGTAGATTTGTTCTTTCCTTGTTCCTTGTTCTACTGTTCGATAATAAATATGTTGCTTTAAGAAGATTATAGTTGTAAACCAGGGATTCATACGCAGATAGTTGTTCTAAATTCATAGCTTTTATTTTGTATGTAATTGTTTTTATTTATTATTTTTAATATTCTATTTTGTATTCTCTGTAACAAACATAATTTTGAATCAAGAATCCTCTCTGCAAGAATCCTCTCACATTGAGAGGATTCTTGCAGAGGCATCGAGGGCACTTGGTTTTGTCATTCGAAACACTAGGGATTTTACCAACTTAAATACTTTAAAAGTACTTTACGCTTCATTCGTTCGCTCTAAGCTCGAGTATGCGTCTGTTGTGTGGTCCCCAGGCTATCAGATTTATATTGATGGAATTGAGTCTATCCAGCGTAGATTCTTGAAATATATGCATTATAAAGCTTATGGTGTTTATCCTGTAATCGGCTATCCTCATCAAATATTGTTGGACACATTTTCTTTTACTTCTTTGGAGAACCGACGATGCTATGCCTCTTTGGTGTTCCTGGTTAAGTTGCTTGGTAATGCAATTGACTGCCCACCAATTCTAGAGAGGTTGCGGTTTCGTGTACCAAGGGTGGGCTCTCGACAGAATGAGACGTTTTATCTTCAGTCTCATCATACCAACGTCTTAAAGTTTTCGCCGATTTACACGATGTGTGGCAATTATAACGGTGGTCAATTTAGCTTTGACATTTTTTCTAGCAGCCTTAGCGACTTGAGGAGTAGCGTTAAACATTAATTTGCTTTCTCCTTTTTCTTTGTAGATGCCTTGGTCCAAAAACTGTAAATTTGTTACACATTTTAGATTTGGATGATTGTATTATATGAAAATTTTTCTGTTATTGTCCCTGTATAGTAAAGGGCTTCGCCTGTTTATACAGTGTAAAATAAAATAAAATAAAATAAAATAAATAAAATAATAGTACGAGAGCCCACGACCAAAATTTTTGTCTCATAGCAATACGACCAAAACCGCATCAAATTAATAGATTCGATTATTCTGAACCCGAAAATCGCAATATCAGAAATTTTCCGTGTATCGTCCGACCTAACCAAATTTTCAAAAATGTCAAAAAATTTTACCAAACTGTATCATAGCAATCCGTCTGATTTTCAGAATATAGTTAAATGATACCTCTAAGATATCGAAAATAAGTTTTTCAGACGCCACTAGCGTAGCGTGTACCCGGGAGACCACTTAAAAAATTTAAAAATGAGACAAAAAAAAAGTATCATAGCAAAACGTCTGAAAATGATTTTCACGCGTGAATTTGGGTCAGTGTATATGAAATAATCATTTTTCAGAAGAAAATGTGAGCATATTAAATTTTGAGACCGTTATGAAAACGTTAAAAAAAATTACCGATCGGTAACATAGCAATTCGTCTGAAAATTGTTAGACGTGATAAAATAAGTTGTCTAGATGTAGAAAAAATTTATATCAGACAAATTCAGTGTAGCACCTTACTAATCAGACAACTTTTCGATACTCCGAAATTATTCAAAAATTGTATTGATTTATCTATTTATTTTCAAGAATTCACGCTGTATTTTGATTACCAATAGTGAAGGGTGGTAACGGGAAAAACAGCTTACGTAATTTTGGGCATTTATTCGAGTGCTCTATTGTTTGTACATCGACGTTTCGGTATAGTACATACCATCTTCAGGATGCTAAAATTTAATTACATCTAAAGTTAGAGATGGTCCAGGTTGTTATAATTATTGTCTTCCTTACCAAACTGTGAGGATTTCTTAAAGTTAAAACTGGACAAAAAACACAAAGATAAAAATACATCAATAGGACAACTACTCTACATTGTTAAAAAAATAATAAAATCAATACATTATCACTTAGTTATGTTCTACGATTGCTAGCACAAATTTTGATTAACTTCAATTTCTTGTTTTGTTGTGAAGGCGGCCATTATGTCTTTCAGTGAGATATTAATGTTTACATTTGTTATCAGTTATTTCCTCTTCTTTTTAATACAATATTTTTAGTTCTTTAAGAAACAGACAGGTGATTATTTCAGTTTTAATAATTGATGTTTACGTCTGATGACTGGTGACAGTTTGATTGAAGTTGGTATTGGTGAGGAGTGAAGTGACAGTGCCAGAGGTGACACGCACAACGAACTGACCCTCCAGTCATGCTCAGAACGTTGTTAATTATTATTATTAAATTTTGAAAATTTATGAGTCAGGTGAGCCGAGGGTTGTTATTGGAATTAAGTTTTATTAGGTAGGAATAGATGTTGCTTATTTTTTCTATGTCTGCTCTATGATTCATGGTGTTTTCTGTTTTTGATATGTGAAACATTTCTAAGAAGCATCTCTTGCGTTGATTAGTTTCAATTTCTAGGATTTTTGAGTTTTGAAAGTCTGCTTCATGAGAAGTATTGCGACAATGTTCTGCTAATGCGCATTTCTTGTCCGGATTTTTTATGTCGCTCTTGTGTTGTGTAATACGTTTTTTTAAAAGTTGGGATGTTTGACCTATATAAACCAATTCACAGGCTTCGCATGGAATCTGATATATTACATTCCTCTGTTTTTCACTCGGTATCCTGTCTTTCAGTCCGCTGAACAGTCTGTCAATTGTGAAGAAATTCTTTTTTGCTATTTTTATATCATCTGTTTTAAGGAGGTTTGTCAGTTTATTCGTGAGATCGTTTATCTGTGGAAGTGAGACGAATCGTGGTTGGGTAACTGTTGTGTGGTGTCTATTATTTTGGTTTTGTGTGTTTGGTTGCCTTGTTGTGCTATATAGGATTCTGTTTAGTAGGTTTTTGGGATAGCCATTGGTTTCAAGAATGGATTTTAAGTTTATGAGATTTTTTTGTAACAGGGTAGGATGAGAGATGTTTCTCACTCTCTCTTTCATGTTGCGGATTAAATTTATTTTTTGTTGCATGGGGTGGTTTGATAAATAATGAATAAATCTGTTCAAAACTCAAAAATCCTAGAAATTGAAACTAATCAACGCAAGAGATGCTTCTTAGAAATGTTTCACATATCAAAAACAGAAAACACCATGAATCATAGAGCAGACATAGAAAAAATAAGCAACATCTATTCCTACCTGATAAAACTTAATTCCAATAACAACCCTCGGCTCACCTGACTCATAAATTTTCAAAATTTAATAATAATAATTAACAACGTTCTGAGCATGACTGGAGGGTCAGTTCGTTGTGCGTGTCACCTCTGGCACTGTCACTTCACTCCTCACCAATACCAACTTCAATCAAACTGTCACCAGTCATCAGACGTAAACATCAATTATTAAAACTGAAATAATCACCTGTCTGTTTCTTAAAGAACTAAAAATATTGTATTAAAAAGAAGAGGAAATAACTGATAACAAATGTAAACATTAATATCTCACTGAAAGACATAATGGCCGCCTTCACAACAAAACAAGAAATTGAAGTTAATCAAAATTTGTGCTAGCAATCGTAGAACATAACTAAGTGATAATGTATTGATTTTATTTTTTTAACAATGTAGAGTAGTTGTCCTATTGATGTATTTTTATCTTTGTGTTTTTTGTCCAGTTTTAACTTTAAGAAATCCTCACAGTTTGGTAAGGAAGACAATAATTATAACAACCTGGACCATCTCTAACTTTAGATGTAATTAAATTTTAGCATCCTGAAGATGGTATGTACTATACCGAAACGTCGATGTACAAACAATAGATCACTCGAATAAATGCCCAAAATTACGTAAGCTGTTTTTCCCGTTACCACCCTTCACTTTATCTATTTATATATATATTTTATTGATTTATATATTTATCGAATATTTTCTTTCTTCTGTTCCTCACTAAGATATTTATCAGCAAATGCTTTGTGTACATCCGATAACGGACTCTCTATGGACATCCGATAACGGACTCCCTATTGACGTCCGATAAAGGACTCCCTACGGATGTCCAAAGTTGTGACAAATGGACACTGAAGGGACGTCCCATGGACGTCCATAGGATAACAGAATAGCCTGCTGCCGCATGCGCTGTAATGATGCAAGGGACAGGAGCGTAAGAAGTAAATAGCCTTTCTTGCCTTAGGATTGTAACAAGCGCCAGGGCGTTTGCCGGGCGACTCCGGAACGTTCTTTTCGTTTTTGGGATTATAGGCGACATCGGAAACGTCTGAAAACAGTATTTTAGCAATCCCGGAAGCCATAAAAAAGTTAAAAAAAAAAATTGAACCGGGTTGCTATAATACAGCTCGGCTAAATTTTTTGACATTTTCAAAAATGCGCTCTGGCCATATGCTACGCGCAAAATGTCTGAAAACAAACATTTTCGTTATAAAATGACAAAATCTATGTACATTTTCAATATCAGACGTAATACGATAATACCGTCTGCCTATTTTTTATGACATAGCAGAAATGGCCTCCCACACAGTTGCTACACTTTTGACCGTTACCACCCACCTAGTAGGGTTCAGGATCATCTTATCTAACGACTTGATACGGTTTTGGCCGTAAAACGATGATACATGGTTTTGGTCGTGGGCTCTCGTACTATAAGCTGCCCCTTATGTTATGTTATGTAATTATCCATAACTTATAATACTGTGGAAAAATGCATAATATAACGAGACCACTCTCGAAAAATTCTATCAGTTTGTTTCTTAAAAATTCTAGTTTCACATTAATTGTTTGTTTACATTTTTTTATAATGACTTCAGCCCATCCGGGGAAATGACACTTTCGTGACAGTTCCAATCACATGCCAGAAATGACACATTGACGGATAGTGTGCGTTCTATTAAATACCAGAGTGGTTTCGCGAACTATCTGACATTTCCAGAATCCATGGCCAGTGATATAAAAGCGGAGCTGTCGGCGCTCTAGCAGTTGTAGTAACTTGGATGTTTGGAAGTGAAGTCTGAAGAATACAGTAGTAATAGCCAGTGGTGTTATATAGTGGATTGTGAAGTATAGACAAGTGGTTTAATTAATACCTGTGAGTGGAGACAAGAGAACTGCTGTTTATTGATATTTGGATTTAGAGGTTATAAGTTTATAAGTTGTATTTGTGTTGGAGAATAAAGACATTTGCAGACTTTAGTGCTGATTTTATAATAATTGTGAGACCATAACAATATAATATCCTCAGTGTATTATACTTCACAAATTTAGAATTTTTTTTTTAAATACATGCAAATAAATGTATATTAAATATTTGGCCTTTTAACGATATTTTCAACATTCATGTCCCATTTAAAGTTAAAATCGAAAATTATGCCTGAATATTTACAGCTTTCAACCCTTTTCAATTTTTCTTATTTATTTTGTGGAACACTATCTCTGTAGTTGCCGAAAGTAATATACACTGAATTTTAAATATTCATTCAGACAGTTTATTGACTGCCAGCCATGTAGCAACTCTTTCAAGGTGTTTGTTCAATTTCATTTCCACGTCTTGGCAGGTCTTGTCTGCAGCTATTATAGCGGTATCATCAGCATTACACATGAAATTGTGCAAAAAAGCGAATTGAAAAGATATCTGTTTCTAACGAAAGATAAACTTTACAAACTGAAGTTCGTATGCTACGAACTGAAACAGGAAGTAAAATTGGCAAAACGTAGGGCAACATCTAAATATATGAGTAAGTCTAAAAACATATCAGACAATTTGTAGTCAGACAAACATTGTAAATCAGACAATAGGTACAAAATAACGAACTGAGCCTGGGAAAACCTGAGAGTAGGTGATGCCCAATGTCGGGATAGTGTTCTGGATGGCGTCAATCGGTACTTCATAAATATGGGACAAAACCTAAAGGGAGATGCATATAAGATCTCAAGTGGGAAAGTAAGTAAAGGAATGTATTTGTATCCTACTGATATTATATGAAATTAAAAAAGAGGTCACAAGTCTGAAAAAAACACAGTCAACAGGTGTCGATGAAATAACAGTGAAGCTACTGAAATATTGTGCAGATTCAATAGCTAAACCATTGCCAATCATTATCGGAATGTGCTTTCAGCAGGGAATTTTTCCTGATAAATTAAAAATAGCGCAAGTAATACCAATCCACAAAAAGGGATGCGCGAAAATGATTGAAACTTACAGGCCTATATCACTGCTATCAAATATAGCAAAGCTGTTTGAAAAAATTATCCACAAAAGGTTATTTAAATTCTTAATGATAAACAATGTTATCAGTAAACAGCAAAATGGATTCATGAAGAATAAGTCAGTAAACACAGCCATCTATCAGGTTATGAAAGAAATACTTGATGGAATAAATGACGGCGATATTGTGGCTGGAATGTTCATGGATCAGTTAAAGGTCAAAAGCCTTTAACTGTGTTAACATTGAAACTCTTATTACTAAGTTGGAGAATTATGGGGTGCGAGGCATTCCACTAGAACTTTTTAAATCCTACTTAACAGCCAGAAAACTGTGCATCAAAGTTAAGAGTGACGATGGGGAGAATATATACTCGAGATATGAGGAAGTCAAAACTGGGGTCCCTCAAGGAAGTTGCCTTGGACCGTTGCTCTTCGTAATTTACATAAATGAACTACCATTAGCTGTAAATAATAGAATTGCGTTATATGCAGATGACACTTCACTGGTTTTGAGGGAGCCGACTGTGGAGGCAGCACAAAACGAAATAGTGAATGTACTTGTTACATTAGAACAATGGTTCAGTCAACACAGTATGAATGCATAAAAGAGTGAAATGCAGGTCGTATGAGTATAAAGCACATAAAGTGCAATTACTAGCCTGTTGGTGGGGTCGGAGAATTCCTCCATCGCCCTAACAGTTGTCATGATGGCAGTGCCCGAAACTCCAATTAGAGAGTTTGCTTCCGCATCCAACAGCAGAGCCTTCCAGAGTACCAGAACAAGCACAGACACGTGTTTCGTTCTACTGGAACTCATCAGTGTGCTGCATCTGGAGTGTCCGGAGGATGCTGTCGGATGAATGGAAGTTGGCCCCTCTTTTTTTAACACAGTATGAAACTGAACATGGTAAAGACTCAGATAGTAAAATTCTCTTGCAAAAATGAAACAACTCTAAAAGTTGACGTAAACGAGAGCGAGCTCACCTCAATGCACGCGGTTAAATTCCTCGGCATAACACTCGATGAACACCTTAACTGGAAAACACATGTTGATAACACTTGCAAAGGTATAAGTCGTTATATCTTCACCCTGAGAGTACTAAAACAAACTGTAGACAGACATACCTGTCTAATGGCCTACTATGCATATACAGTGAAAACCGATTATAACAACATCGTTTAGTACGACGTTCTGGATATAACGACCAAATGTTGAAGTCCCAGTTTAGTCTCATAAAAATCACCTTACATAGAAACCGTTTAGTATAACATCGCTTATTGCGACGTATCGGTAATAGCGACGTAGTGATCTTGGATTTTTCACGGAATCGTGTCGGTTATAACGACCGACAGATGTTTCTGCTGTAAATTCTGAATTTTACGCTTCCCGTCGTCGGGTGAGGGCATGTTTTTATTTGGTTTTTTATTGCGTGATCGGACAATGGAGGTGATTTAGGTATCTCAGAACATGATAAAAAATTAAAATTGTGCATACCTACCTGTATCCTCAAAAATTAATAAATTTTTGGTAGATAAATATGTATTTGAAAATTGTAATGCCTTTATGTTATTATTTATTTAAACCTCTTAATCCTTTGAATTTACATACGTAATATCATGTGGTATGTGGTGTCAGTTAGTAAAAAATGCATTTAATTGCCTATAACGACTATCGGCTATAACGACCGCATATTCATGGTCCCCTCAATGTCGTTATATCCGGTTTTCACTGTATTCACTCCAGATTACAATATGGAGTAATATTCTGGGGCAACTCCATTGAAACCAATAGAGTATTTAAGCTACAGAAGAGGTGTATCAGGATGATATACGGTTTGACACCTCTGACATCATGCAGAGAAATCTTCAGAGATCAACGCATTCTTACATTTCCATCCATCTATATCCTAGAAGCGGCTTTGTTTGTGAAGAGATACTATGAGTACTTCCAAAAAAGAGAGGGTAACGATAACCACGAGACCAGGCATAAAACGTTGCTGAACAACGTTCCAACCAAGCTTTCCACCGTGCAGAAAAATGTTCGGTTTCAACTAATTAAAATATATAATAAAATACCAACTTCATTGAAACACTTAACCTATGAAAAATTTAGAAGAGAATTGAAGAAGGTACTTGTTGGTAAATCGTACTATAAAGTTGAAGACTTCTTTGAAGATTTAGAACTCTTAAAACTTAGCTGAAGGCGAAAATCTTCTGAAAATACATTTTTAATATTTTTGATATAATTTGATATTTGATATTTTTATGTGGTGGGATTTGCGGGATTTACATCCTACAACACAATACCTTCTGATTGTTTTTCTTTATTATTGTTCATTTCTCGAAAATAATTTCCCTTTATAAGTTTGGATGAAATAATAGTAATAATAATACAACTTATTTGGGAACCCCCAATTTGATATACTTAGATTTAATAACTTTAAATATTAACTGTCAATTATTTTCAGGTATCAACTCTGTGTTCTTCAAAACCAAGTGTACATTGGTTTACCGGGACACCAGACCCCTCAAAATCAGTTTTCAAACCATTTATATTTACTCCCAATGTTGTTATTTCCAAACATACAGTTTGTTCTGAGGTAGGTGAAAGTTTACTATTTTTATAGAAAACATGAATAATTATATTATGTTTTTAGAAAAATGTACCTCATAATTTGTATACTCTCCACTCTGAGGCTGTTAATAAGGGCAACCAAGTGCAGAGTTTGTTACGAGAGATGGAATCCAACTGTGTTCGAGAATTGGCTGAAGTTTTGGAGACAAGCGGGGAAGATTTAACAGAATTCGACGAATTGCTCAAGGATTGCGTCGAAACTGAAGTTAAATTTTATCGTTGAATAGTCGATTTTGGTGATTTTAAAAGTGACTGGATTCAAAACTCTATCTGTGGGAACACTACTATCAAGGCTTTGCTGCTATGCCTGGTAATTTTTTGATTGTTTTAATGCAAAGATCGAAAATTTATTTTGCTCGCATGTGATTATAACGCGCTCGAATATAGCTAATTATAATGATGAAAGCACTTGATTATTATTAAGAATAAAGAATGCAACTATAAAGTATCATGAAAAGTTAAAATAGAAATGATAAGCAGCACACATTTTTCCTAAAGTTGATTACTCTGTTCATCCGAGTAGACTATCAATTCCCAATTGAATTTTTCAATAAATACTTTTAAAACAACCGCAGCTATTCATATGATAGTGCATACATAACAAAAAATAAAGTCAGTTTTTTAACCCTGACTATTGCAACACTGTACTCTATGCACCACAACGAAACTTAGCTTTCCTAAGCTTGCACAGATTAAGTTTAAACCCGAGGACTTTTAGGATAAGAAATCCAAACACTATTTTTTCCTAAATATAACTTAAGATGAAAAATATCAGATAAATTTCTGGTCCAACATCTTTTGTTTAAGCAGCAGACATTCCCTTGGTCTTTGAGCCTCTTTATAACACTAAATGGGCGAGACCTGATTGCTGACTGATGTGTTTAGTTATTATTGATACCTGGTCTCCTTTTCTTTTTATAATAAAACATTGGATTCATTGGAATTTAGTTTATTTGTATAGGAAATTAATAACACCACATACTTGGATGGTGATTGCTCCGCAATACCCTATCGCTCACAACTTTTGCCTGATTTTCTCATAGTCAAGCACAGGCGTCATCTTGTGCAAATAAGAATAGAATCACAGACAATCAATTGCTAAGTAGGTACAGGATACTCAACATAACCCCCTACCTTGACGAGGTCAACCTTAGGTGGACATTACTCACATTCAAAATTACAGATATTTCTGCATGGGATGATGTCTTCCTCGTCTTGTTTTTTTGTCTTGGTGGCTTGAAAAGTCGTAAAAAGAGACAGCTTGAGAAACATGAAAATTTATTAGAACAGAATTACATTATAATATACTTTTTGGTGTAGAAACTTAAGGACTCTGGAGCAAAGAAGCTAAAAAATTCATTGATATTTTAGAAGCAAAAAATTAAAATTTCAAGTTAAGAAAAGAGGTCAACTCGTTTTCTTCAGCAAAGAACAAGTACAGGAATTCAATCAAAGATGAAACACTGCTAGCTTGGTGGGCAAATTTAGTAGGAGCTTTGGGATGAAAGAAATCTTCTATCTGTTATAATTTGTTTCATTTTCTTATATTATTGTGAAATTCTGAATGTTGTATATAAAAACCACTATTTTACATTCACTAAAATACCAATGTTTAATTTTTGGGACCAGACAGTCCGCTCTTCTATAAATTGCTAGTGTGCGCCTAGCCTTATTCTGTAACGCACTCATCAATTTCTGTAACATTATCGTTGTTCAATTATTATTGAAGATACATATCAGTTTATATGGTTATAATACACCAATTATTCTTCGAAAACAAATTTGCCTATGTTGTATGTAAGTTTCAACCAGCAGTGTTAGACACAGAGTGATATACGGTTTAATGGAGAGCCACCATTCAGACATTTAGTGTAGACCTTTAGTCACGACACAACAACTAGGTTGGGGGAGGTGGTCCGCGACAGAGCTTTTTGAGCTGCCAGTCTGGAGTTTTAAATCTGACGAGCTCTATCACCGCTAGGTGATAGATTCCCCTATCCGCCACCTGGGTCGCGCCCGATGGGTACCTCAACCACACGGGGTCAGCAGTGTTACTCAAAGAGTAAATTATTAAATTAAAGAGTAACTAATAAATTATGAGTACAACTTAAAGTGAACTTGTACTAAATCAGCCTCATCAATTTTAACCGGATCGTGTAATGTTACTCTTGATATTATTCCCAAAAAGCATTGATCAGATCTAAAAGTTGCTTCAAGTTCTGTTCACTTTTGCCAGTTATTTTTTAAAGCAATGTTCAAATCTTAGGGATGGCTCTTTTTAAGGATACATAAAGTCCTACCCAGATTTTTCATTTACCCATTTCCATCTGCTTATTTGTATGGCCCAGAATCACAATTATTAAGCGTTTAAAATCTGTGCCAAATCGTCTTGTAGGTTTTTCAGTGTTTGTGGGTCGTTTGCTTGTGTGTTAATTTGCTTACTTCATGGTCCTTTCTTTATATAATTAAGAAAGCCAGCTGTTTATATGATGTTTCGTTTGTTATTCATTTTTGTTATATACTCACTTTAAAAATTATTATTATTAATGAACCAGAATCCACACTCACAATACTGCCACTGTAATAGTGGTAGTTGATCGTCTTTCACCAACACCATAGTGCCCACTTCCTTCACTGTGAGATTTCCATTTTGCCTTTTGTTTTAACTCTGATGCACTCCTTTGCCCACCGCTGCCAAAAGTGCTGCTGTAACTTCTGCATATTCTGGAATCTGGATCCTTTGAAATCCATAACACTCGGATTTGGCAGTGTATTTAGGAAATGAGAGCTGCATAGTCAGAGAGATCGGACGAGAACGGCCTTAAATTTAGGATGACCTCCGTCTGAATGACAACGGTGGATAGTTCTTCATAACTCAATAATTGATTCGTTATTATGCACTTTAAATGAAACTAGAATGAATCTCAACCCCACCTCACAAAGACCCCCAATACTCACATTATCAATCAGAAAAGAAACCAAAGAAAACATCAACTCTTTTAGTAAAATTTATGAACGATAATTTCCTAAATAATTACGTAATCAATTATCCCCATCTCATTCTGCATTCTATTGCAAAAAATCTGCATATCTCATGACCATGTTGCCTGCAGCGTGCATTTTTTTGCAAATAAACAAGTGTCTATGTAAGTTGCAAGGAAACTGTTTTATTATGCATTTTAGGCAAAAAAAATTCTTCATAAAAAGTTGTGCTTGATCTGAAACCTGAAATGAAATGGACATCAAATATTTGCAGTCGTATACGAGGTTTGTTCAAAAATATCAATCTTGCCAGAGAGTAAAGTAGGTACCTTTATTTTAGACTATATCAAAAATTGTTATTAAAAAAAAGTTGACAGATTTAGAAACAACATTAAAAAATGCAATTCATCAAATATAAGTTTCAGCAAAAAAAAAACGTGTTATTAGTCACATTTTAGTTTTTATCCTGTTTTTTTTTATTTACTCAACAGGTTGTAACTGTATATTTGAATGTTGTTCTCAAATCTGATCAACTTTTTTCAATAACAATTTTTGAAATTGTCAAAAATAAAGGTACTTTACTCTTTGGCACAATTCACATTTTTGGACATACCTTATTGTATACGACTGCAAAAATGTGATGCCTGACTGTTTCATTTTAGGTTATAGACCATGCACAACTTTTTATGGAAAATAAAAAATAAAAAAGTTTCCCGTATGACTCAAACTTTGGTAGACACACTGTATGATTGTGTAATATGATTTGGTGTAATAAATGTTTTGTTCTTGCAATTCCTTTGTTCATTTCAGGACGCCCTTTACTTCGTCTCGTTCCCAGCATTTCAATTAAGTGGGCTTTACCTATCAGAAAAATATTGAGATCTCGAATGAAGGAAATTCATCACAGTTTACTGCTAGTTTACATGCATGAAGAGCTGCGAAATCTAATTTAGACACAATTAAAAAAATCTTTTTCTCGTTTTTCTCAGTTTTTCTGCAGAAGTAACTTTGAATAGAATTTCAAAATGTTCTAATTTTTTAGGAAAGTTCTTTATTACCGGAAATAGTCAATTAACCTGTGGTTATGAACTTGGCTCCGTTGTATCCATGCTAAAAATTACCTACGCAAAATAATAAATGAATTAAGAATAGGAATCAGGATTGCAAGATCATTTTCTCGATCAATTTGTTACCACCAGGGTTCTCCCCTCTAAAAAAACACTTGTTGACGAAATTGCCTTACTTCATTCAGAACTGGCTAATTGGGGTAACTTCTTAAGCAAGGTTTAAAACTTTAGTGCAATTGATCATTGTTTTAAAAATAAATTACAAAATATTTTCCAACGTTGTGCAATAACAATGTGACAGCATACTCTGATGAACAGTGTTTTAACATTGAAAAAATTAATTTCGATTAATGTGTTAACCCTGTTAACAATAATAATAACCCTGTTAAAAACAATATTTTTTTTATATAATATTTAACTTAATTATACATAATATTTAATTAACACAATCATAACTGTTCTTTTTAACGATCTTTCGAGATTTACTAAATAAGTTTAAGCTTTAAAAATTCACATTCGTGATCATTCCTTATATTCATTTAACAAATATGTGTCTCTAAATTAACCCTCTCTCCTTGAATTAAAGTTCACACACATTGCAAATTACCACAATACAAAGTGCCAGTTTTTTGAAGCTAAGCTGGGATATCGTGCTCATTGTTAGATATGAGCACAGTTGGTTAAAGCGGAAGAAAGTTGTCACTATTTATGCTGAATAATAATCTGAAAAGAAATTAGAGCTGTCAAAATTAGTTTAAAAAATACTGCAAAAAAATTAGAAAGTAGTTTTCGTTATTATTTTTTCTTCAAAAACCAATTAAACTAGCTTTTTTTACTAAAACTTTATGGAACACTTTTCAACAAAAATGCTCTACCACTTGAAAGCAGCAAGTTGATCGTGAATTTTTTCAAAAATCACATATCGGATTTCCTTATTTTTGAATTCATGTTATTTTTGTGGTTATCGAAATGCATAACACATTATGTTTTAGCAATGTGCTTATCAAAATATATTTTACAAGAAGTGCAATTTAAAAAAAAAAAAAACTGGTAGAAATTGATTGGATTTGGAATTGGAAAGAAATTCTGAGAACTGAAACCAAGAATGATAAAACTAGCATTAAAAAGCAACAATGGTTATAAAAATATTGTTTAACAAAAAATACAAAAAAGCATAATTATACATTTTAATGATAACAAAAATAACATTAATTCAAAAATAATAATATTTAATGTCTTGGCCATAAGATTAGGTTGACTTTCGATTTTTTCGCTATGTCAAATGCTAAAATTATTTTTGTAGTGTGTGTAGAAAAGTGTCCCAATAATGTTTCAGTAAAAAACGGCATGGTTCATTTGGTTTTTGAATAAACAAATAAATTCAAAATATGCAAATTTAATTTGTTTTTGTAATATTATTACATAAAAATGTGCAACTTTCTTCTGATTTATAGGACTGTGTAACTCTAAAAGTTTTCTAAAAATACTCATACTGCACCTCGTAAAACGGGCACCCTGTACTAATGCTGATTATTTTAGAATAAAAGATACCTAATTCAATGTATCAATGCAAACTAGGAGGATGATAAAGACATAGTTGAAGAAAGCTGAAAAGAGAGGGTTAGTTTTTGAACACAAGGTATTTACTTATTTTAGAAAATTATTTGTGATACCTACCTACATATTGAATAAAGTAATTTTGGGTCTACAGTTCCAAAATAGATAGGTAGTTATAAAAAGATTGGCTGATTCCCCAGTAGATAATAGAATTGATTGTAAATTTTCCGAATACACACAGTGACAAAAGTCTTGGATCTCCTTTGTAACCAAACAACAATACCGCTTATGATTATAAATTTACAGGGTCAATCATATGTAACGAATAAATTCATTTTCTCAGTTATATTTTTTGTAGAATTGAAAAAGACTGAAACAGGTCAATTTTTAAATTGAATTTATGTTATATTGGAATAACATTTTTTTACACAGGATGTTCCTTGGCTCAGTAAGTAATGACTACATTGTCTATTAACCTGTATAATATTTCATTTTCAGATTGTCTTAGAAAATCCAATAAGAATGGTTTTTACAGTTATGACTGTTATTAGTTATAAACAAATGAAAATCGCAATTTTCCATTTGCAAATCAGCTTAGATTGAAGAATGCTCAAGATATCGAAAAACGGCTTACATGTCTCAATCTTAACTTTTTATGTACGGTCCTAAGATGTAAATGAAATTTTTATACAGGATGATGAAAAATCTGATAATTTTCATCACCCTGTACAAATAAAAAATTCACTGATAATTTAAGTACCTACACTGTAAAGTAACACTTGAAAAATTGAAAACGTTGTTTGCGATAGTTTCTGATGTATATTGCTTTCAAAATGGAAAATTGCGATTTTAATTTGTTTATAACTCATAACCTACTCAATTCAAATTGCAACCGTAAAAACCATTCTTATTGGTTTTTCTCAGACAATTTGAAAATGTAATAATATTCAGGATGTTCTACTTAAAAAAATAGACAATGTCATCATTATTGAGCCAAGGGACACCTGTATAAAAAATGTTACCTCAATAGAACATAAATTCAATTTAAAAATTGACCTGCTTCGGGTTATTTCAATTCTACAAATATACTGGGAAAATGAATTTATTCGTAAATATGATTCACCTTGTATTTTTTAAAGCATATTAATTATTATATGAAAATAGCCGACACAGTAAACGTTTTTTAGGCACCCAAATAAATAGTCGTTGTGCCTTAATCTTCTAAAATTTTTTGTTAATCAAATGATTTCTTACTTCTTGAAGGATGTTGGAATAGCTCTGGATATACAGGTTGTCTGTCCCATTTCTTTTTGAGCTCACTATCTCGTAAAAGCTAAGAGATAAGGAGTTTGGGGCCATCTCGAATTTGTGGTGACATACAAGATATCTGTGACCGTTCTGAAATATCCTGAAAAACTTCAATTATTGATTTTCTTCACAGCTCCTTTATTAATTGAAGTTTAAGTTTGAAAGTTGGTGTATTGATATTGCTTGACATTCTGCACTTATCGATGTCACTTTACGCCTACTAGTTTCAAATATTATGATACTATTTTTTCAATATTTATCAAAAGAATATATCTTGCAGCAATCAGAGCACATTCACAACATACTGAAACCTAGAAGTACACCAGTTTGTTCTCTCAGCCACCCAGCGCAAAATTAGAATTAGCTGATGATGTTTTATTGTATTACCATATTTCATTGTGTGACATTATTAAAATCTAATAATTATTAAAACGAGTTTATTTAAGTTGACGTGCAGTCCAAGTTATGGGTTCAAGACTTTTGACGATGTTTGTGTTTGAAAAGATAATTTAATGCTTCTGATTCACACCAGGAAAAAGGATGAAAAAAGTAAACTGTTTTTAAGAGTGCACTAGCGATTTTTAGTCGTGGGACTGAATCAATGTAAACGCATTACACTGTAAATGCAGACTAAATAATGACGTGATTAAAAAATTGAACTTGTCCTGTTTTAATGATGTGTAAGTACGCGTTGCGTGTGACTAGTCGTACTGCGTGCATAGCCACCATTTAGATGATTTTACAGCTGCTGTCACTGTAGTGTAATGTTTTCAATTGATAAAGTCAGTGATTATTGTGCAGTTATTGTTATTAATTATTATTGTGCTGGATTCTTGAGGTGTAACCTAATTGAATATCTGTTGGAATACCCAATTTAGAAATATTTACATGTTAAATTAATGAGTGGCTCAAAAGATAGTAGCTACCTTCACAGTGGGTACCTACCTTCACTACCTTTTTCTTTATATGTAATTCCAGTACTACATAATAATTTCAAATCGGCCAATCTATTAATGCGCAATATTAATAATAATATTAATTTAGAAACAATTAATGTTATGTTTATTCTTGCATATTGAGTACTTATATGCTTCAATGGCTGTTCTAGTTTGTAGTTGATAAGTATAATTTATACTGTAGCTTGATGTACTATTTAATATGAATGTATGATTTGCACATTCCAATAATAAAAGCATTTGAAAACATTGTTTTTGATTTACAAAAAGAAAATACTATAAATTAAGATTAAGATAATATATTTAGTCAGTTTCGTCAGTGTCCGGAGAGGACATGCATCACCCCCCATTGAACTTCTAAGTAGAGCTTGATACACGGGAACTTCCGCGGTTCTCTGCCACCGGTGGTTCTCCAGTATGTGATTTCAGGAAAGCGAATTTCGTCCTAATGTATAACAGTTTTTGAATGAAGACTGGTCCTGCCTACATAACATTGATAATGCAAATGACGCTTGCTCAGTATTCTATGATATTATTTACTCGATTTTTGATAAGACTGCACCTTTAACAAAAGGCAAGTCGGTTTGTAGGTCTTACCCCCGATGGTCTCATCCAGAGATAATAATGTTGTTGAAACAGAAAAGTAGAGTCCATCTTCGTTATAAAAAAAACCGAACAGAATTTTATTCAGTTTATTGTTCATACCAAGTATCATCAAAATCGGTTTAAATTTGCACAAGAAGTTATAACCAAAAACTCTTTTATTTTTTTTAAGTTTGACACCCTGTATCTTTTAAACGAAACGTCATTTTGAGCTGAAACTTATTTTTTTAACTTACATTTATGAGAGGAACCACCCCTTCAAGTTTGGCCCAACATCTCTGATACACCCTGTGTATGGATTGGCTTCACGAATGGACTTCTTTGTCTTTTTGAGTCATATTTGACTCACAGAGTCCAGTTAGTTCAGTACAAGGGACACAAATCTCACGTTATTAGGCCATCATCCGGCGTTCCTCAGGGGTCAAAATCTTGGTCATCTGTTGTTCATCATTTTTATTAATGACTTGCTCAATTACTTACCGTGAAAGGCTGATGTGAAAGGACCAGAACCATTCTGTGGCTTCGAAGATACTTTCTTCAAGGCAGAACTCCAAAAGGAAGAAGAAAACTGAGAGAAACCCATTGGAGGAACCTCTCGGGGTTGAGACAAGCCAAAGAACTTCTCGGGAATTTTAACCGAGAGAGATTGAAGAGTATCTTCGGCCTGCAAGGAACGTCTCAGAACACTGACGGGATTCCTAACGAGACATTGCAAGCTCAAGGAACACCTGAGGAAGTTAGGCATAGAAGAAAATGGCGTCTGCAGATTCTGCGGGAAAGGAGACGTAACACCACGTCACCTGCTGTTCAATTGCGATGCGATAGAACTCAAAAGAAGTAATGTTCTGGGCCACCACCAGCTAGAGGCAGGGAACTTACCCGACCTTGATCCTCTCAAAATCCTGAAGTTTCTCAAGGAAACGGACTTGGAGAGGGTGCTTCACTAAGGGATTCCACACCACGCGAAGCACAGTAGAGGGGATACAATAGATCTTTTAGGTCGCAGTAACTTGATCACCCTCAAAAATACAAATACAATAATACAAAGGCTGATGTTCGCTGATGATTTGAAAATTTAGAGGCGTCCAAACTTTTTGCTGCGAGGGCCAGTTTGGTATTTAAATTCATTAGCGGGGGCCAAGCATCATAAATATATGAATTAAAAAACTAAAAAAAAGCTCCGCGGCCGACGAATTTTTGGTTTGTCGTGGACAATCTCGTAGCTTTGCAGGCACTGCAGTTGAGTGCAGTCTGCCGCTCCGCGCCGCCTACGTACAGTCAGAGTACAAAATCATTCATGTAGTAATGTAGTGTAGTCGAGCGTGATACCGTGCTCATTCTTTTTTTACTATATTTTACGAAATCCTTGGCGGGCCGGGTTTGGCCCGCGGGCCGTTTTTTTTTTTTTTTTTGAAAAAGGAGGGTAAATCCATTATGGATACCCATGCATTGGGTTATGTGGGAGTCCCACCCACTAAAACCCCCTCCTTTCGAGGGCCGTCTGATTTTTGGTCACCGGAAGCACCTCAGCCTCATGGGCTTATTGTGCACCCCCTTTTGCTTCATGACACCCATTCCATCAGTCTGGTTCCCTGAACTAACTTGTGCAGCCCCTTTACTGAATGAGTTTCATATTCTTCCGGACGCATTTTTTGTTGTCCGTATATCTCCTGTCTTCTGCGGTCCAGAGCCTCGCATTCACACAGTACATGTTTTGCTGTCTCCTGGGCCCTATTGCATTCTCGGCAACTTAGGTCTCCATTGAACAGTCCTATTTTATTTAAGTGTTCTTTTAGGGCAATATGTCCCGTTAGTAATCCCACTGTAATGCGCAACTGATTCCTGCTAAGTAATAGTAGTTCTTCAGTTGTCTTTTTTATGGGTCCTTTGATAAAGGCTTTCCCATGTTGGTGTTTGGTCCTTTTGTCCCAATATATTTTGTGTTTTTCTTTGACCCATATATTAACCTGACCCCGTGCTGTACTTTTTGGTACTCCCAGGGCAGGTTCTGGGCCAATGTATTTAGCCGAGGATCCTCTTCTTGCTAGCTCGTCGGCTTTTTCATTGCCTGTGATTCCTCTATGTCCTGGTACCCACATCAAGGTTACCTTGTTGCGTTCTGCCAGGGTTTCGAGATTCTCACTGCATTCCCACAGTAGTCTGGACGTTATCTTGGGGCTTTCTATAGCCCTCAGAACCGCCTGACTATCTGTTAATATATTGATCCGTCTATTTTTGTAGGCCCTCTTATTGTTTATGCTCGCGCAGTGTAACATAGCGTATATTTCCGATTGAAATACAGTTGCCCACTGCCCGAGAGATATGGTGTGTTGAGTATTGTCCAACTCATTGTATATGCCAGCTCCAGTTCCTTGGTCGGTCTTTGACCCGTCAATGTACCAGGTTGTTCCGACCAGCCTGTTGCTGTCTGTGGGCTCATTCCATTCCTCTCGATCTTTGATGCTCACCTCAAAGCTCTTGTGGAATTTGAATTTTGGAGCCATGTGGTCTGTGTTTGCATCTAGCAGGTCCACTTCCACATAGTTTTTGATTCTATTGTGTCCAAGTTCCGCATATTTGCCCCTTGGTTCTTCTTGCAGCCTTAGTCGTGCCAGTCTTGCCTCTCCCATTATCATTAGATGAAGTGGTGGGAGGTCTAGGAGGACTTCCATTGCTGCAGTTGAAGTAGTTTTCATTGCCCCCGTTATTCCAAGGCATGCGAGTCTTTGCACCTTGCTGAGCTTGTTTATCGCGGTATTTTGTTGCATCTTTGTCCACCATACCAGAGATGCATACAACAACATTGGTCTAATCACTCTGGTGTACGCCCAGTATACCATATGTGGTTTTAATCCCCATGTTTTCCCATAAGTTCGTCTGACCATCATGAATGTGGTCTCCGCTCTTCTTTTAATCCTGTCTATCTGTTGGTTCCAGGTGAGTTTTGAGTCTAAGATTACCCCAAGATATTTCACCTCTCCCGATATTTGTACGTTCCTGCCTCGAAGTTTTAGTGGTCCTAGGCCCACCAGTTTCCTTCGATTAGTAAACGCTATGATGGTTGATTTGGAGGGACTTATGTTCAGTCCCTCTTCGTTTGTCCATTTGGTTACAACATTTAAGGCCCTTTGCATGCAGGGCCTTATTGTGTCGTTAAATTTACCTTGAATGAGTATGACAAGGTCATCAGCATATCCTATGCTCTTGATTCCCTCTTGGTCCCGCGGGCCGTAGTTTGGACACCTCTGATTTAGAGTAAGGACACACAAGGTGGTTTTCGCCGAGTCGGCAGCCGACTCGGCACATTGTTTTTCCAGAACTATACGGAGTGAACACACGAGTCGTCACGCAACAAGCGTGCCGATCGGCTGATCGTCCAGACGATGCGCCGCGCGCGTTTTTATAGTTTCAAGCGTACCCTGGGCTTTGGTTTTTATATGAAAGTGCACACACGAGAAGCGGTTTTTAGGCTGCGAGCACTATGCATGGTTGTGCAATTTATTATTTTACTTAATTATTAGGTATATCTTATTATTTTTACTGAGCTTGGGTGGGCGGACATGTTATTTTCTAAAGTGTATTTTTAGTATTTTAGGTATTAAACCTAAACATGACTCTAGTAAATAATTTAGATGTGGAAAGACTTATCAAGCAAGACCACCCATTTGGGACATGAAGGATGATGATTATTCCGACAAAATAAAAATCGAAATTGAGATATTTGCATTCAAATTAGGTAATAATAATAATTAAACTGTTTAAACTCGAATAAATGAAATCATATTTTTAGGCATACTAATGCCCGTATTCACAAACGATAATTTCCTAAATAATTACGTAATTAATTAAATGAGTGAGATGGAGATATGCAGTTTTTTTGCAATAGAATGAGATGAAGATAATTGATTAGGTAATTATTTAGGAAATTATCGTTTGTGAATACGGGCATTATACTATAAAAGGTACTCTATTTTACTATAATGAAGTTATTTGTAAACGTACCCGGCCCGCTTTTAATGATATTACAAAAAATTTCTCTCTGAGCACTTCTTATAGATCGTTATTTAAATCAATTTACACTCTTCTGTTTTAATAATCTGGCAAACACACGACTGACTTGTTTCGCGCCTTGATTATGCGTCGACTCGTGTGTTTGCTGTGAAAACCGCCTCGTGTGTCTTTACCCTTACCGCAGGATTGAAACTAAACGATTGTGTCACTCCAGGATGATTTGAGGGCTATGGTTTCTTGGTGCACGAGAAATAACCTTAATCTTAATGTGCAAAAATGTTTAGTCACCTCTTACTGCAGAAGGGGGGATATCAGCAATTTTGGTTATTATATTCTGGATCTGGCTTAAGAGATAACTTAATCCTTAAGATATACAGGGTGAGGCACGAAAACCTTAGGGCATTTATATATGGAGAAGTGTTGGGAGTAGAAGTCTAAAAATTTGCACATGTATAATTTTGATTTTGATGAGCTGAACTAAAATATTTACAACCTCTCACCATTTCTGGTTATACCAGACGTTGCCATCAACTTATTTTAAATGAGACATCCTGTATATTATTACATTTTCAGATTGCCTGAAAAAATGCAATAAAAATGGCATTTACAGTTCGAAATTGTACCGAGTGGTTTATGAGTTATAAACAAATGAATATCGCAATTTTCCATTTTCAAAGCAGCTTAGATTGAAAACGTGTCAAGATATCGGAAAACGGCTTACATGTCCCTATCTTTTCATGTAGTATCCTATGGTGCTGATGAAATTTGTATACAAGGTGATAAAAAATCAGCGATAAAAAAAAATAATTTTTTTTTTCTGTAGGTACTCCAGCGTAGTATATGAAAAGTTGAGATAGGGACATGTAAGCCGTTTTCCGATATCTTGACCCGTTTTCAATCTAAACTGCGTTGAAAATGGAAGATTGCGAATTTCATTTGTTTATAACTCATCAATTACTCGTTACAAATTTGAACTGTAAACATAATTTTTATTACTTTTTTTCAGGCAATCTGAAAATGTAATAATATAGAGGGCGTACCATTTAAAATAAGAAAAACATGGCAACTTACGGTATAGCCGGAGGTGGTGTGGGGTTGTAAATATTTTAGTTCAGCTCGTTAAAACTGAAATCATAAATGTACAAATTTTTAGACTTCTACTCCCAACACGTACTTCTCCATATAAAAATGCCCTAAGGTTCTCGCGCCTCACCCTGTACAATTTTCAATATGTCAATCAGAGATTCTCTCAGAGAAATCTGCAATTTTTCACTACCATCTCTGACAGTTCACTAAAAAGCAATTACCTCGCGAATCTCACTAAACAAATCAGAGATGAAGCTAGTCACAAAGCTGTGTTCCTTGAAAGGAAGTAGTCAACTGGTCTCGATAAAAAGTCAGTAGTCCAACATTTCCAATACTTTAGAGAGATATATTATGCTCTTGGAAATTACTCCAAAATACGACAAAACGTTAATACGAAAAAAAAATTCTCTTCGTTCGCCCGCAATGAAGCCTAGACTTTGCCGGTTCGTTGTGCCCTTATTTATTGTCGGATCGGGTTCAAGTGGGGCTTAAATTAAAGATTAAAAAAAATGCCGTTCAGTGGTGAAAAAACATTTTTCCCACCCGCTTCCTTCACCCCCAAAAACGCGAGAAAAAAAATGACTTTTTTTTTAATTGCGCGCCAAGCGCGCATTTGCAAAAATAATTTTTTTTTGCCATGACTACCGGGTAGTAGATAAAAAAACGAAGAAAATGAGCGGTGCCTGGTCTCCGTAGGTCAATAAATAAACTTTTTACGAGCGTTTCCGTATTTTTCTTCTCACCCCTATATCTCCCCTCCTAATTGGCCCACCACCCCCTCCCTCCGGCCCGTCAAAGTACTCGGTGGCACCCTTCCTCTCGCAAAAAATGACGCCCTAACTCTACCACCTGCCGAGCAAAAGTCAGTTAAATTTTTATTCATTTTTGCACCCTTAATATCGCAATATTTCGCGAACCAGTTGAGCTAAAGGGTTCAGGTCGGAACGAACTTCCGTGTTTAGTCAAGCTCTTCAATTTTCGATACTATAATTTTTTTGTCAGATCAAATCCGGCTCAGATATACCCGTTTTTCCGATAAAATTCATTTTCAGTAAATTTTAAAAGCGTGCCCCTACCTCCCCCCCACCCCGACCCAACCTAAGACACATGTCAAAAGACAGGGAAGGTCCGACTCCATCGACTGAAAAAAAAAAAAATTAGATTTCCCCGGTCTGTTTACGAGCTGTTTATTTTACCGGTCCTGCTGGGTTATGTTTCTTTAGAAAAAATATTTTAAGCAAATTTGTTAACATTTTTTTTTTTAATTTACGATTTTTTCCAAAAAATTTTTTCAATAGATTTTTTCAAGTCATTGATGAAATTGTTTCGTTTGTCTTGTCTACGAAAATAAAAATTTTCAGCAGTTGCCAACAGTCGACCATAAAAGATATTCGCGTCGCAGTAACGAATTTAAAAAAAGAAAAATATAGCAACTTCCGGTATAACCGGAAGTGGTGTGGGGTTGCAAATATTTTAGTTCAGCTCGTCAAAATTGAAATCATAAATGTACAAATTTTTAGACTTCTACTCCCAACACTTCGCCATATAAAAATGCCCTAAGGTTCTCGCGCTTCACCCTGTATAATAATGATATATCTTAAGGATCAAGAGAAAACCAGGTAAATGACTTAGGTGTGTTGTTTGATGAAAGACTGAATTTTGTACAGCATATTAACAATACAGTGACTTCATCCTTCAGAGTTCTGGGATACATAATTGGAACTTGTACCGAATTCTCTGATGTTTCTAGTCTTTTGACACTCTATTTCTCTTTGGTAAGGACTAAATTGTAATATGCTTCTCTGGTATGGGACCCTATATACTATACACACAGAAAGAGAGTTGAAGCGATACAGAGCCGTTTCTTAAAATTTTGCCAATTCAAAGTGGATGGTGTTTACCCCGCCAGGGGCAGTAGTCATGACATCTTGCTTCGGAGCTACATGTTGACTCGCTAGAATTGCGTCGATCAATAGCTTCCATTAAATTTATCTATAAATTAGGCAATGATTAATAATTTTAGTCAATAAAATTAGTCAATAATTAAACATTGATTGTGAATACCTCCTAGCGCACATCTACTTCCATGCTCCGAAGCTGCAGACCCGAAGCGATCTTTGTTTTTACACTCGACAATCGAGAACAAATTTACTGCAAAATAGCCCACTCTTATTATGTATGCACAATTTCAATTCAATATGTGACACATTCGATATACATCACGGTTCCCTTGAAATTATAATAAAACGATTTAGGGAAATTCATGAGTCAGTGGGGGTTTAGTTGTATTCCATGGACTTGTATACAGGGTTAGAACTATTTAAAGGGTCACTACAGGGATATCCTAAACCATTGAAGATACGAGGTCGGTTAAATTAGAGGAAAGTTGCGCTATTTTGTGACCATCTCGAATCCGTCAAAACATTCAAGATATTTGTGACCGTTCCTGAAATATCCTGAAAAATCTGAAAAATCTAGAAATCTTATTTTTGCCATATCTTTTTTACAATTGGAAATTAAAAAATAATTTTTCGTAGGCTTACTTTAGCCGCCAAGAGCTACTGAGCTGACGTTTTAAAATTTTTCAAAGCCGACTAGATCCCAGAGTTTTCATAGTCAACTTTCTTTTTTTTATGGCCGCCATATTATTTTGTTATGTCGTTCGATATGAAAAAAATAATGGAAAAAAAAATTAATAAACTTCAGAAAAAAAAATTGGAAAATTTTTCTTCTTCTTTTTTCAAAGAAAAACAGAAAATTTTTCGCTGAAATAGGTCAATATGAAGTCATACTGCTTGCCTTATAGTTATAAACAAAATCCAATGTCAGCAGTCTTCCAAGGAATTTTACTTAATTAGTTTATTATTTAATTCTTTGACATCCTGTTGTTGGACATATTATAGGTACTATAACGTTCTTTCAACTCTGAAACAAAGCAAATATGCATTTCTAGAAATACCTTGGTAGATGGAAATCTTCTATATTCTACTTTCCCACAGGAAAGTGTCACCTTATCTTCTAGGGGAGTGAACTTTAAAATATAAACAATTATTGTTGTAGAAATATAATTTTGTAATAAGCCAATTCAATCTTACACTGGATTCCGTAGTTTTAACATTGCTTGGAACAGTTGTAGTAAGTCTCACAATTAAAGTTTTTATTTTTAGATTCTTTTAAATTCTTTTAAATTTTTTAAAAACATATTTCAAAGAGCCCAAAACGTAAATGGCGCAGTCATCCGGATTTCGTTAGTGCATTATTTTTCAAAAAATCGTTAAAAGTTTGCTAGTGAATTTCAATTCTTTGATCGAAATCGAACCTTATTTTTGGACTTTGTCGTGAAAACGTGAACTTGTGTACAAGCATCGACACAATCCACTGCCAGGACTACCCATCGCCTGATTCACAACAGACTCCACAACCATCAGCCAGCCAAAATTTGGAACAAGCATCGTCCAGTTTCGCCCGTCTGCAACCAGTCAGCCGAAATTTGGAACAAGCATCGTTCAGTTTGGCTTCATCATAGATTAAGAAAATGAAACAGAAGATATTAATGTGAGTACCATTTAACTCTTTCCATGTATCGTATCCATTATTGACTCGTTAATGATTTTTATTGATATTAATTAATGTCTGAGATAGATGATTTATTGAAAACATTTAATAAATTACGTGTAAGATCAGTTCAAAGATTAGAAAATATTGTTGAAGAAAACACTGAAGAATCTAATTCAACTATTGAAATAAAATTAGATAAAGATTTACTAATGCCCGGTTTCACCAACAGTAAATAAGACCTTATTCATAGATTAAACTTATTCATTGGTTAAAAAGTGACAGCTTCTGTTTCACCTATTCTATGAATAAATCGGCAAATAAACTAACCAGCCAAATAGTTCCAGTTAACGTCTCTATTCATAGTTTTATAACCTCAATTTCCCTTCTGCAGTTCTACAACACTGATTAATGTGAGAAAATACTCTAAAGTTAATCTTGTAGTATTTGATGGGAGTGATTGGTAAATCAAAAGTAAAAAAAACACAAAAAACTGTTTTTTTATTTAATTTTGTTGTCTGGTATGTTGATATTATAATAGCTATAATACAACAATAATTACTACCTACAATAATATAATAAATAAATGGACTATAGGAAAGTGTTTAAGAAATGAATTATTATTCCATTTAATAGGTACCTACCTCTGACTATTAAATAAAGATGGACCAAGACATAAACACTGTAAAAGTGTTCCGACATCCCTCTCTCTCCAAACAAGACTGTTCAAAACAATGAATGCCAGATCAATAATGATACTCGCACTTACAATGAAAGAGCGCAACCTCTCCAGTGATAATTCATATGCAATAAACACCGATGGATCCCTTATACCCGTTTTACTTTGCTACATCTGGCAACATGAATGTTTACATCCTGTCAGACCGTTTGTTTACATAAAACCATAATAAGAGTTCGTGTTTTTCAAACAGTTGTAAGTTCCTTGCTATTTATATTTTCAGCTCTAGCTTTCACTCGTTTTAAGCTTTAATAATTAATTTTTCAATTAAGTTAAAAAAAAGTGGCGAAAACGTGTTCTGTTTTTGAGAAAACTTCGAAAGAAGGTAAGTCTATCAGTTTCCTACGTAAGCAACCCAAAGCCATCAATCAAAACAAAGGATACATGGTCATGGGCGTAGAGAATTGTAGTGACAGGTAAGCATAGATTTTTAAATAATATTCGTATTATTACCTTTTTGATTAGTTTTAGAAACGGTATTAAAATTCGCATAACTATCAGTTACGTTCTAAGTATTAATAAAGATTAATTAATAATTATTATTAGTAAATCACTCTGATTACTCATCAAGTCTCGTGTTGACCAGCCACGTTTTCGGCTTTAGGGGATTTTAATTCTTCTAAAATTGAGACGAATTCACTCCCAGCAATATCAGAACAAAACTTTAGTAATACAGGGCATTTTAAAATTAGTGATTAGGTATCTGACATATTTTCAATTAGGTTCGTTTAATTTATTTTTAGAATAAAATCAACTAAATATGTAAGAAATTGAAAAAATATTTTAGGTACCTACTGATGTATATTGCTTTCCGACTTTCCTATCGATATTTGCTAAATTGTTATTACCTTTTTGTACCTTTTATTTTGTATAGGTAGGTATAAAGTATATATTTTCTTAATTTAATATCTATTAGTATTCCCATAATTTATGTTTTTTATAACAAAAACAGCAAATAAAATAATAATATTATGAATATTATGATCATTATTATAATTTATGTAATTATTACATTTCCTATAACTGAACTCAAGCGCGCCCCTGCCCTTGTGTTCTATTTGTTTACGTTTTACGTCTTCCTCCTTGCCCCACCAAAAGCCGGCAATGAGTGCGAGTGAGAATATCAACAAACCCAAACTGACTTCAAGCTAAGATAGGGAAGGCGCGGTCCATTTATTTAATAGTCAAAGGTACCTACTAAAGTTATTTGAATATTACAAGGTACTTCAATTTATTCTAAATAAGATTTATCAAGCACTGCTATCATAATCAATTATTTTTCGAACTAGCCTTTCAACATCTTCATCGTCTTCTTCCCAGTCTTCAGATGAAGAGCATGAGGCAAGAAAGCGTCCCAGTCATAAGAGACCTGGCACACTTGAACAAGAGGGAAAATCAGCATTGCTTCATATTCATTCTTTAGTCCTTCGGCTTGCTTTCCAAAAAGCACACGCAAATAGCAGGGAGTGACTTGGGAAAAACTGTATGAGTTTTCGCTTCATTTTCACTCTCCGCTGTTGTTCATCATCTTAAAAAGTTGATAAACTATGGTTTGTTTGATAATTGTAATAGGTATACAGGGTATACCTTTGGGAGATGATACCATTTGTATAGGCTAAACTGCCAGTCTGACAGTTCTAATTTTTTGCATATCTGTATTATAGAAAAAACACAACATTTTAAAAATATTTTCGGCGCAACACCACTTCCGGTTATACCGGAAGTAAACACCAACTTCGGGTTTTTAAATAGAACACCCTGTAAAACTTTATATTTATTAAATGTCTGAAGAAATCTAATACAGGTGGTTTTCACCATTGGAATTTAGATTGAGCGGTTTATGAGTTATAAACAAGTGAAAATCGACAATTTTCAACTTCAAAGCAGCGTAGAACTAGAACGGCTGAAAATATCTAAAAACGGTTTACATGTCCCTATCTTAACTTTTCACATAGTATCCTACTATGTGGTTTAAATTTTAATACAGGGTGATGAAAATTATCAGATTTTTCATCACCCTGTATTAAAATTTAAACCACATAGTAGGATACTATGTGAAAAGTTAAGATAGGGACATGTAAACCGTTTTTAGATATTTTCAGCCGTTCGAGTTCTACGCTGCTTTGAAGTTGAAAATTGTCGATTTTCACTTGTTTATAACTCATAAACCGCTCAATCTAAATTCCAATGGTGAAAACCACCTGTATTAGATTTCTTCAGACATTTAAAAAATATAAAGTTTTACAGGGTGTTCTATTTAAAAACCCGAAGTTGGTGTTTACTTCCGGTATAACCGGAAGTGGTGTTGTGCCGAAAATATTTTTAAAATGTTGTGTTTTTTCTATAATACAGATATGCAAAAAATTAGAACTGTCAGACTGACAGTTTAGCCTATACAAATGGTATCATCTCCCAAAGATATACCCTGTATGTATATGTGAATCCACGCGAAGCGCACGTCGGAATTAATAAATCATTAAACCACACACAACACGAATTAGGATTTTATTTTTTAAAGTTTAAGGTGACGTTACTGCAATTTCATGCATAAATGTACAATTTATGGCCGAAATTGTACTAAATATGTGCCTATTTTATGAATAACTAACTGAGCTGTCAAACACGTTGGTGAAACAAGAATAGATTTAACTAGAGAATAAAACTTATTCATTCAATAGTTATTTGGAGATTTATTTGCTGTTGGTGAAACCGGGCATAAGTGATCAGAAATTAAATACTGATTTAGTAGATTTATAAAATTTTGTAGATAGTAATAAGACTGATAGCAAACCAATTGAAATGGCAAACAATAATAATAATATGAAACTTTATTTAGATGCTATCCCAAATTATGATGGTAATCAAGCTACCCTAGGAATATATATTTCAGCTTTTGAAAGCTTTCTTAGTACATTACTCTTTACAAAAGGTAAGGAAGTTCAAAATTCTTGGTTAGAAAAGCTCATTACAAATAAATTAGTGGTCGAGCGTTAATTGCTAGTAGAGACTACCTCGTAGATTGGAATAGACAAGAAATTATTGATTTACTATTTTGGTGACCAAAAAATTCAAAATGTCTTGTTAGAGATTTAATGAATTTAAGAATGGAGAAAAATGAAACTGCATATCAATTTGGCATGAGATGTCAAGATGTTAGGGTTTTACTTTTAACAAAATTAAAATTAGAAGAAACTGACGCAGGAATAAGACTCGCTAAAACTGCAATGTACGATGAAATGTCTTTTATTAGACGTATTTTTAAACGCGATCCCTGAAAGATTGTCAAATAAGGTCAGATTTAAAATCCAAATAGTTTAGAAGAAGCAATGCATTTTGTGATTGGAGAGGAAAATGTTGCATATTATAGAAATAGATTATACACATACATATAATCCTAATGCTAATAAAAATTACAAACCCATCCAAAAATTTCAACCATCTCAAACAAATAATCTACATTATGCATATCCATTTTAACCTGAGAAAAGTTCAGATAAGTGAAACGGTGCAAAAATAACATACGACCCTGAACGGGGACCCTAAAATTATCTTATTTTAATCAGTTTTTTGGGATTACGGTTCCGCCTCGAGAGTTTTAATAGTTATTTATGCAACAAGTACATAAAGTGGTACTTTTTTTCACGACGGGAAGTTTGACAGCACAAGCCGCAGGCGAATGCGAGAATCCCACAAGTGAAAAAAAAAGACACTTTATGCATATGTTTCATACCAAATTTTATTTACGAGTGTTTTAAATTAAAATGAAAAGTAATTAAAAAAAAAACACTTACTGTATTCATATGTAAGTGTTGAAACCTAACGCCCCCGGGTGAATAATTTTTCTCTAAAACTCCACAACAAGGTAGTACCTATTACCTAAAATCACGTGAAGAAAAATTATCAGAAGAAAAGTGAGGTGAAAATATCCAACGACTTAAACTAAATATCGCTTAAACAGATGACCGGAAATTAAATAAAATACAAAAGAAACTTCATTAATACAAGTGATAGAAACACGACGAAAAATGTCCCATGTAAAGGAAAAGCAGTTTTATCAGATGACACATCCACCATTCAGTTCAGATAAGAGGAAAGCAGGGAAATCTACCATAACGAATCACTGGATAAAGGAACGAACGGGTGAAAGTGCTGACCTAAATAGACACAATAGACCACGAAGATAAGGGTTGACCGTCTACTATAAATACAGGCAGAGATTTCAGGACGGGTAGTCAGTCTTGATTCAGCTTCCTGAACGTAGACTACTAACTCCTTTACCTAACTTGTTACTTGTTGAAGAAATAGCCGAGCACAAGTCCTGTCTTGTCTTACTCCTTTCTTGTTGAAGAAATTGCCAAGAAATAAATCCTTGCTTGTTACTTGTTGAAGAAATAGCCAAGAACAAGTTCTCGACCACCTCCTCATTTCTTGTTGAAGAAATTGCCAAGAAATATTACCTACTCGTTGAAGAAATAGCCGAGAACAAGTCCTGTCTTACTCCTTTCTTGTTGAAGAAATTGCCAAGAATTAATTCCTCGCTCCAAAAATGCCACGGAAACCCCTAAAGCCGCAGCCCGTGTCCCGCAAGTCAGTTACGCAGAAAGTGTGCAAGTTGAAAATACCGCCAGTTGTCCCTATTGCCCGAAAGTCAAGACGAAGCCGTCCAGCTGGAATAGAGCACCCTGTTGCCATGCCGCCCGCCATAGCCGACCCGAGTCCAATTGCCGCGCCTAGCCACCTCTACTACGATGATGCCCTACCCTAGAGGAACCGGAACCTGTCGCCCTGTTAACCCAAGGGGCCACCAATCCTACAGGTGAAGCCAATTTTCACAATTTCAAATTTTGTAAATAAAAAGCTTAGTTTTACCTTTATAAGTTTACTGCCTCTGAAAATTTTCTCGTTTTGTCTCAGGTATCCAGACTGCGTTCTTGAGGAGCCAGACGTACGACGATATCAGCAGTTCAAATACCTAACCCCGACTTTTAATTATTCTTTGATTCATAAGAAAAAGTCTCCGCAATTTTCACGACAACTTTTAAATAAGGGAAGGGTCTTTAAAAATTTTAGTAAAGTCAAAAGTCTCAAAATTCACAAAGAAAGAAATCAAATCAAAATTCAGAAAATTCAAATGAATTGAAAAATTTTCAAAATGTTCAAATGTTCAAAACCACCAAATTCACAAAATTTGGCATTTGAGAAATCAAGGAAATCAGGGTATTTTTTATTATCACGAGCTAGTAATTTAATTGGGAATTTTTTAGATGTACTGTCGAGTGAGGCAATAGAGAAACAAGACAATCAAGCAATTTCACAACGAAATTGCACCGAAAATCATAAGTTCGAAATTGACCTTGTACCGATAACAGGACTACCACGAAGCTGGTGCATATTTTCTCTCTACACACACACACACACACATTATGACAGGGGAAAATATACTGAGCGGAGTCCGTCTTGTACCATTGCCAGCAGGTCGTACAAGAAAATACGGCACGTTCAAAGTACGTGTATGGCATTCTCTTAGGGCTGAGAAAGGTCTGTGTATTGGCTTTTCGGTCAAGAATCGTTATCTCAGTACAGAAACAGGTCCGGGAGATGCGCGGTCTTGCGTCTTTATTGAATTACTAAACAGTCATCTAATTAGCCACCGCCACCCATCCTGTCGTAAGGATACCCACCAAAACACATCGGGAAACGCGGATTAAACCGCTTTCCAATCTTCAAACAGGCAAAGATCGAAGCACCTGGCTATAACGCTTTGCTGCATCTTACTAGCTCGGGAGGGTAAAAATAACACACTGATATCCTACAACCGTCACAAGCTGACAACCTCGCTTCTGCAACGAAGAACGCTCCAACACCAGGGGGTGTTAAGAAAGCGAAAGTGCAACCAATTGTACAGGGCAACAATAGGCCTACAAACCATGCAGCTCCAGTCACCAGACCCATTTCACACACAAAACCACAAAACAAACAAACAAATCATAAATCGACTGGGTGGTATTTGAACTGCAGGTAACAGGTTGTACCAACATAAAATTAGAATTTTAATCTTAAAGAAATTAGTTAATAAATTAAATAATTTAAAAAAATTGTAAATAAATAACTTAGAATTTAATAATCATTTTTGAATTGTAAATAATTAAATCAGGAAAAGGCAGTAAATCAGGTGTTTTGAAACTACGTTGTTTTATTTCCCATTCTCAACAAAATCTCTGCGACCTCATCTTTACGAACTACTGGGTGCTACAAGACGTCACACACAACAAAAAGGGTCCTACCAAGAAAAAGGGGGGGAGGGAAATTCTAGAGATCACCAGGCCAGGGGGTTGGAGGTTACAGTGTCAGTGTTTCTGTGAAGCTATTATAACGCCGTTTCATCACGTCAGTTCATAAAGGTGACATAGGTATATTGCTTAATATAAAAGATACATAATGGCATGTGAGCATAGTGGAAGTCTTTTAAACTTTTTTAGCTCAAAAGTGTTATTGTGTAGATTTCATTAAGAAGTCAGTTAGGTACCATTGTAACATCGACAGTTGGTAAGCTATGAGAGTCGGCCTTTTGAAATTATTTTTTCATATTCGTGTAAATTTATATTTTACTAAACTTTTAAATTTTGTGTTTATAATGTGCAAATTTCATGTAAAATATCTCACCACACCTAATCGAAATGCCTGGTTTACGGCGTTATGCATAGGAGCTGTAGTAGGCGCGGATCCTCGCCGGAGAGAGCTAGTGACATGAAGCCAGTAGTAAAGCTTTTCGCTGATTCGAATTATTTCCGTACTTTTAAAGGGCTTTATTTCGCAAACGGGTAAAGATAAAATTTAAATTCTTGTGTACACATAATACTATGATCATCCTTGAGCGTTTAAAAGTGGTTATTTGTATTATTTTTCGATATCCGTATTGTTGGGTACTTACCTACATTTAACCTTCTTCATTTACATCACCTTTCTGTCTCGGATAATTTCTGATCGGTCTATCTATTATTGATAGACTATATTATAATAATATTAATTTGGAAACAATTACTATAAATTTATTTATTCTTGCATATTGAGTACTTATATTATTAAGTGGCTGTTCTAGTTTGTAGTTGATAAGTATAAATTATACTGTAACTTGATGTACTATTTAATATGAATATGTATGACTTTCACATTCCAAATATAAAAGCATTGGAAAATGTTGTCTTTGCTTTACAAAAAGAAAATAATATATTAAGATTAAGATATATTAACTCTAATGGTAACAAAACAAAAATATAAATAAAATATTATATACATGCCATGTATATTTTACTTAAAACTAGGATACCTACTAATAATTTCCATCAAATATAAAATTAAACAACCTAAGAAACAGGATCTTAATGTGTTCATTTATTTTCTTTCTCTACATTTTATTAGCCTCATTACTATAGGTCACTTCTCAACACCAAACATCTGAAATCATCTCTAGCTTAATCAGATTAATTCCTTATGTGATATTTTATTACATATTATTCTATGTCGTAGTTTATTATACATTTTAAGTACTGTAACTTAATTTTTATATCAACATATGCAATTTCGCTGGAAGAAGTGAAACTATTGTTTTTGAAAAAATCAGTTTGAGAGCGACCACGATACAAGTATTAAAAACTATTAAACTGAAATCACTAAACTATCCTGTCTAGGTAGTATTGCTATTTTATAACTCTGGCAAGTGGCAACACAGTTGACTATATTGACAGATCCTGAGGTGACACAATTGACAGGTGACATATTCATTAAAACACATAAGAGTCTTCATCGATCACAAGTGGGCAGGTTGACTCGGAAGAAGGCATTGAGCTCAATGAGGCTGGCAAGAATGAGGAACACGACATACATGAGTAGGCAGATGCCACCAACACGTTTGTCCAGCTGGAACTTGTTGACAGCAAAGGCTACGTAAAGTAGCAAAAGGGAAGACAGCAGCGATATCGCACTGTATTCTATGCCGGCTGAGTTAATACCAACCTGTGAAAAAATAAAGTGTAAGAACAGTTCTTTAGCAGAGCAACGACTTTTGAAAAAAAAAATTTCGCCACTCTCATTCCTTTCGTTTAACCAGTTAGCGGCCAAAAGTGCGGCAACACAATAACAACCAATATTATAAAGGCTCATTAGTATAACGGGCAGAGTTCTATGATCATTTTTGAAGCTAATGTCGACGTCAAATGACTTTTATTAACATTTTTGTTATTACTTTCAATTCAAGAATAGATAAAATTAAACAATTTCGACCTAAGACTCATTCTTCAGAAAACCTTCAGAAATGGCCACAGAGATCTGCCCGTTAACTTAATGAGCCTTTATAATACCCGCTGTAAGTCTTATGAATTTTATTTATGATTAATTAAGTAAACATTGCATTATTTTAGTTTGAAATGGTAATGCAATATAAAAATTTTACGGTTTATCCACAGGTTCATTCATAAAGATCGCAGCATTCAGAAATGCAACAAACCCATTTTCATGTATTGAAGAGAGAGGAGAGAGGTTCTAATGACAATAATAGGTACGTTCACCTGACGTCAACTGTTGAAAAGCAGCGCAAAACGGTTGAGTGTTAGTTGTTGCAACATGTTGGAAATAGTCTGAACGCATTGCTGAGATCGAGAGATATGTGACATGTTTCTGGATACGATTCAAGTTCATAGAAATAATTATTATCATTTCTTTGTCGCTGATTGTATCAGGAGCATTCTTACTAGCAACTTTTACTTCCCACTTTGCGCATGTCCGCAACATACACGTTGACTGTGCTGAGAGTGAAATATTTACGCTCACAAAAATACTCAACAGTTTAGCAACGGTTGTAAGTGAGCGGTATGTCTGAACGCAAGCTCTACCTCAACAACTCAACAGTTGACGTCAGGTGAACGTACCCATTGGCTATCAAATAAAGACTCCTACCAAATACACTAGATAATAATACGTGCAGCTTCCACTGAAAATTGTCACCGGAAGTTACTGTCGCCCAAGCGGCTCGATATCTAACTAGCGTTGATTTGAAATGTCAATTTAATTGAACGAAACGTCAATCTGACGTTTACTTTGCTTATGATTTATAAACTTTTTGACTATAGTAGTTTATTCTAATTCTAATTACAAAACGTTAAGTGTTGCGAATAATTGCGTAAAGCCAAGACAAGATAAATGTATTGGCCTATTGTCATCGGAAGACCTAAATAATTCCTTAATGGTTTTGGTTAAATATGTACAAACATTGCAGCAATGTAATGTGGCTCCGTCAATTCGAAATTTGAACCCTTTCTTGGATGAAAAAGTTTTGATTCGCGTTAGAGGAAGGTTGGTGAATTCTGAATTTGATATGGATAAACATCATCCAATTCTGTTACCGGCAAAAAATTGGTTAACGAAATTAATATTTACAAGGGAACATTTGCGTTTGTTGCATGCTGGTCCGCAACACCTATTAGCATCTGTGCGAGAGCGATTTTGGGCAATTTCGGGAAGATATACGACAAAAAGAGTGGTTCACGAATGTGTGAGGTGTTTTCGTGTTGCGCCAAAAATACTCGTAATAACCCCAATAATGGGTAATTTGCCAGCTTGCAGAATTAATTCTTCTTACCCTTTTCAAAATATACTTGGGTGGACTATGATGCTGGTACAATGAATTTAAATGATACGAAGGGGCGTGGTTGTAGGGTTTCAAAGTCTTATTTATTTATTTATTTATTTAGATTACATCCACTCAACAGCCAAAAGCCAATTATTGGTGGGAGAAATACATCATTACAATGGTTACATCACTAAAATTATAATTATGTACAACAATTATTGAAAGTTCACAACTAACGACTTGATTTCCGAAGTTGACGCAAAGAACAAGTCCAGAGTACTCTCATATAAGGAATAATTAGAGCACATCCTATAAATAGGCGACGACTCAAGCAGACGTGTACGAGGCGTTGGAAGGTAAAACGTTGTTGGGAATCTTGCACCCATCCTCGGAACTACAAAGTTCAATCTACTAAGGAGCTGCGGGCATGCGATAATATTATGCAGAAGCTTGTATAAAAAAACAATGGAGAAAGCTGTGCGACGATCATGTAAGCTGTCCAGTTCAAATCTCTCCAGGAGCTGACTCTGTGGGAAGCCTCTTGGCGGATACTCCGAGTCAGAACGAAAACTTAAATATTTGAGAAACTTTCTCTGGACATTTTCCAAAATATCCATGTGTGAAATATAAGAAGGGCTCCATATCAGAGAGGCATACTCAAGGCGAGACCTTATAAATACTTTAAACAGGGACAACATTGTGTCTGTATTGAGAAATTGCTTAGAAGCTTATATTTGCTTGTTTATATGTTATGGTGACCAAAGCTGTTCATATTGAACTTGTTACAGATTTGTCAACTGATTCGTTTATTTTGGCTTTAAAGAGATTTATTGCCCGTATAGGGGAAAGCCTTCCAATATGTATTCGGACAACGGGACAAATTTTAGGGGAGCAAAAACCGAGTTAGACAAGCTGAGGGTTTTTGTATTAAAAAATAAAGACAGCATTGTTGAGGCTGACAGGCGAAGGAGTCGATTGGCACTTCATATCCCCCGGATCAACTCACTTCGGAGGACTTTTTTTCGTCTCTGACATTTGAAGAGATATATACGTTACTCATACAAATTGAGGCCATCATGAATTCCAGACCTTTGTCACCCCTCTCTCACGATCCCAGCAATTTAAATCCTCTTACTCCCGCTCACTTTTTGGTGGGAAGAAGACTATTGTCACTGCCAGATCCGTGTATTTTGAAGATTCCAGAGTCTAGATTATCGTGCTTCCAAAGAGTTCAACAACTCCAACAATAGGTTTACTTAAAAACTGACGACTTATTTGCTTTGAAACCAGTCGAGTTATGCAAACGAAACTTGGTGGGTTAAACAGTGGCACGCATACGGGTACCAATTAAAAATATTTCAACAAAAATGCAATAAACATCGAAATAAACCACTAATTCACCTTATTATTACTGCTGCTGTATTGTATGTAGGTGTCACAAGCCTGACGTCATAGGCTGCGCACTGACATGTTTGTATAATAATTATATAATATATACGTGTTTTCACGAGTATTACTCGTACCCACCTGTCTGTGCCAAAGTACTTATGAGTAAATACTTACGAGTACATTTTCTGAGTTTCGTACTCGAATTTCAATTTATTTACGAGTACTCTTTCAAGTACTCCTGCCTATATAGCTCTGCGTCAACCCCAACATTACCTGATACACCAAAAACTCTAGATAATTTTATTATGTCTGTGAATATAATTTATTTACATCCGTGCTTTTCATATCCGGTGTCTTGTGTAGTTAGCGATCGAGGCGTGTAGATGGCGCTTCTTTTCATTCTTCACTTTTATTACATGTAAATAGCGGAGAGCTGCACGTATTATCATCTAATGTATTTGCTCCTACTAATAGAAAAACGTTTATTATTGCTGTTCAACCAAACAATCAAACTGACGACTCCGTCAAATGTCAGTTTATTTAATTTTTTTTTTAATTTTCGAATTATTTGACTCAACTCCAATAATTTTTTGTAAGATCAATTATTGTTCGTTAAAACCTCTCTTTTTATTACACGGAAAAAAAGTTCTTGCGTTACTAAATACTGTGACCTGTATACAGTGAGTTCATTGCGATGGAAATTTGGTGTTCACTTTAAAAGCGTGTAGGGGAAAATACCAGGCACCACAACAACCATGACTATACAACAAATAAAACTGGGCTTACATAAATCGACAAGAGCTACCATTTGCGATTTAAATTTTTTTAAAGCCGGCTAGATCCCATGGTTTACAGAGTCAAATTGTGTTGTCCTTCTAGTTATTACATGGAAAAAAATTCAAAATTTTATCTTTTTTTCGAAAAAAAGTTTTGGTCATTTAACCGACTTTGTGTCTTTTAAGTTACGTCAGAGGCCCTTGAGTCGTTTGCAGTTTGAATGGGAACGATCTCCGGTGATCGTTACATTCCCACGAACTCGAGAATAGCCCCCCCCCCAATCCGTTCCCGGAAAATGAGGCTGGTAACAAGTACATCGTGGTCGTTATGGATTATTTCAAAATTATTTCAATTTTCAGATGGATCGACGCTTATGCCTTACCAAATCAAGAAGCAACAACGATCGCCGAGGTTTTGGTCAAGGAATGGATCTGTCGATTTGGTGTACCATTGGAGCTTCACCCAGATCAAGATAGAAATTTTGAGTCCAACCTATTTCAGAACATCTGCACACTCCGCGGGATACATAAGACAAGAACAACTAACTGCTTTGCACCCACAATTTGATGGAATGGTGGAGCGCATGAAAAGGACCGTACATGAGACTACAGGCCAAACGCCGGCGAGGATAGTGATGGGTCGAGAGTTGAGGTTACCCTGCGACTTGAAATTTGGTTGCCCTCCAGGAGAAGAATCCAGAATCAAGGAGCTTTGTGACATTAAGGCTCAGGAAGGCGAATTGTCTTCATAACCCGCAACGACGTCGAGGCCTATCTACAAAACTGCAATCGTCTTGGAAGGGGCCGTATCAAGTTCTGGCGAGGATCAACGATGCGGTATACAGAATTCAAAGGCAGCCCAGCGGAAATCCAAGAATTGTCCACTTCAACCGATGAACACCTTACGCTGGAAACAGTGACAATCCAACAGCAGATGCCAGGTAATCAAACCAGAAGTCGATGAAGATAGTTCTTTCGAATACTTAATGGTCTTGCATTCAGGGACGTAGGTACAAGTCCCGGTTTGGTGTGGTGCGAGAAGAACCGCGCGACTTCTTTGAAGTACTCTCTGATTACAGCTTAACTAAAGTTGCCAAAGAACTGCAACTGCAAATAACCCGAGGAATCGCCACTTCTTCAGGTATAAATTTGGTTAACTTGACGAATTACGAAGACATGATCTGCATCTAGGAAACGCGCAACAAATTGAGCAAAGGGAAGATGAATTAAGGAGAAGTATTTAATACCTAATTACAAGGAAAAGTCGCAAGGAAAGCCTACCTATCGAGACGTATGGGTTACCCTTACCAGACTCCGAAAAGTTCTATTGGCCCACAATCAGCCGAAACTAACGAAGCCAAGACTGGCCTGTGGAGCAGATGGTTTGAATTGGCGAATTGTCAGAAGCATGCTGGATGTCCTGTTCCAATATACAGGCATGGACATCCTAGTATTGTAGAGGGGTGCGTGTGAGAGAAAAAACTGTTAGCAAAATTGTTAGGTCAAGATAAAAAGGTAAGGTATTAAATTTTGAAGAGATAATTAATTTCTCTCTCACTTCAAAATAAAGAGATCAAATTGGGAGCCAGATTCTTCTATACCAATGTGAAACTCTCTCCCTACTTAAAAAAAGGATAGGTAAATGGAAAATTTTGGTATGGCAGTTGTTTTTTTAATTTTGAAAATAATTTTGGTGTCATTTATAAAATTAATAACGAAAGTAATAAAAATCTCCCCTTTTATTAGACGGGTTCTTTGGAGATAAAAAGGTAGCTCTACTTACTGGTGGAGTTGCTGGAATTTAAATAAATTGACCGAGTGAATGAAACTTGTAGTGGATGTGAACACCAAACAGGACGTTTTTATTCTACAATAAAAAATAAATATCGTACTGGTTGTAGATGGTGTTGTTCGATGGGATGATGACATCACGCGAACATTTGTATTAATTTATCAAGAGTCTCTCAAAATCAGAAGTTTCACAGCTTTCGATGTTGTATTTATTCGCGGCCGGGAAGATGGATTTAATTGAAAATGATTAATTACCGAGAACACTTTTGTTTATTCGTGCATTACGATTCAATACTAAGGAAATTTAGTTAGGTACTGCGTTTCAAAAATAACAATATGGCAGCCAGTTGCAAATATTTTGCTAGAGACGCAAATTTTCAAAACGGAGATAAACACTCGTGGGCCCTTCGGTCTTGGATTCAAATGTTGTTAAGATAATTTTGTAGAAGCTTCTACTTTAGGCATTCTAATCATGAAGATAATAGGTAAGGTAAAGGTAATAGCTAAAAATTCAGATAATACAGTATGTCCCCGGATCGACTTTAAAAGAGGAAAAACTTTTTTGTTTTTGATTTCTCAGAAAATTTCACTCTTGATGATCTGGCCTGCTTGATTCCAAATCCCCAAAACAAAAGTTACTTTTTAGGTAACTCGAACGGTTCTTGAGATAATATAACTTTTGTTCAATAATTGGACTTACATTTTTTTTCGTAATTTTTAGACGTAAGCTTGGTAAGATGATTTCATTGAAAAACAACACTGACAGCAGTTGTCAAATCTAACAAATCACTTGAACTGCAAATTAATCTACTGTAGGTATGCTATAATGTTGACTTTACAACAAAGAATTTATCTAATTCAATGTTACGGAACTGGGAAAGAGTGTTACAGAGTTGCTATTAGAAAATTCAATGAAAAATACCCGGCAGTTGCCATTTCACATATCGGAGCATTGAATTATTAATTACGAATTATAGCATACAGTAGATTAATTTGCAGTTCAAGTGATTTGTTAGATTTGACAACTGCTGTCAGTGTTGTTTTTCAATGAAATCATCATACCAAGCTTACGTCTAAAAATTACGAAAAAAAATTTAAGTCCGATTATTGAAGAAAAATTATATTATCTCAAAGAACCGTCCGAGTTACCTAAAAAGTAACTTTTGTGTTGGGGATTTGAAATCAAGCAGGTCAGATCATCAAGAGTGAAATTTTCTGAGAAATCAAAAACAAAAAAGTTTTTCCTTTTTTAAAGTCGATATCTTCTGGATTCAACCTCGAAGAAGTGGCGCACCTTCGAAAATAAATGCCTACCATACGTATGGAGCTCTGCGTATGGTATTTCTTTAATAGCTCCATTACTCGTGGGCCATATGGACCAAGACACACCTAATTCAATGCAGACCTTACCTAAACCTACCTGGGGTGCTGTTCAAGCGACTAGGTGGGTAAAGGGCAGAGGGAGCAGAGAAGATGTAACTGAAAAAGCTTAGTAAACATCGGCTGAGATGGGCAGTTGGACTTCTAACAGAACACTGCCCACTAATAAAACGTGGATCCTTTTGGACAGAAAACCTGACACAAAAGGCCAATAACTAATTTTCCTCATGGGAAAAAAACCTAAGGGAGAAAATAGAGCAACTTCAATGCAGACCTTACCTAGGCCTAACTGGGGTGCTGTTCAAGCGACTAGGTGGGTAAAGGGCAGAGGGAGCAGAGAAGATGTAACTGAAAAAGCTTAGTAAACACCGGCTGAGATGGGCAGTTGGACTTCTAACAGAACACTGCCCAATAATAAAACGTGGATCCTTTTGGACAGAAAACCTGACACAAAAGGCTAACAACTAATTTTCCTCATGGGAAAAAAACCTAAGGGAGAAAATAGAGCAACTTCAATGCAGACCTTACCTAGGCCTAACTGGGGTGCTGTTCAAGCGACTAGGTGGGTAAAGGGCAGAGGGAGCAGAGAAGATGTAACTAAGCAACTTCAATGCAGACCTTGCCTAGGCCTAACTGGGGAGCTGTTCAAGCGACTAGGTGGGAAAAGGGCAGAGGGAGCAGAGAAGATGTAACTGAAAAAGCTGAGTAAACACCGGCTGAGATGGGCAGTTGGACTTCTAACAGGACACTGCTCACTAATAAAAAGTGGATCGTTTTGGACAGAAAACCTGACACAAAAGGCCAATAACTAATTTTCCTCGTGGAAAAAAAACCTAAGGGAGAAAATAGTGCAACTTCAATGCAGACCTAACTAGGCCTAACTGGGGTGCTGTTCAAGCGACTAGGTGGGTAAAGGGCAGAGGGAGCAGAGAAGATGTAAATGAGCAACTTCAATGCAGACCTTGCCTAGGCCTAACTGGGGAGCTGTTCAAGCGACTAGGTGGGGAAAGGGAAGAGGGAGCAGAGAAGATGTAACTGAAAAAGCTGAGTAAGCACCAGCTGAGATGGGCAATTGGACTTTTAACAGGACACTGCCCACTAATTACACCTCTCAATAATAGGAGTGAAAAATATCCCGGATTACAGGAGATGCGGGGAGGGGGAGGAAACCCCAAACCACCTAACAAGCACCCATTGGACTCACACTGAAATACTTTCGGGAGATGGGACCGATGAGATAATTATCCAAAGGGGTACAATAAGCGCAAGCTTCAGTACAAGGGCTTTGAACCTACCCTAGAAGTAATAATAATAATAATACCTAAAAAGTAACTTTTGTGTTGGGGATTTGAAATCAAGCCGGTCATATCATCAAGAGTGAAATTTTCTGAGAAATCAAAAACAAAAAAGTTTTTCCTTTTTTAAAGTCGATCCGGGGACATACTGTATACAGGTGGACTTGCCACCGTCCGTCTACGCGTCCACTCTTCTTCACCTGCCCAGCCTCGACTCCTTCAACCTGACGCTTCCGGTCGCGCGTCCTAGATTATGTCATTTTGCCCCAATTGAATCGCATCCTTTCGATCACACCACCTCCACGTCACTCTTAGGTTTTTATGCGCGCGACTCCCTTCCTGGTGAGGCCTTCTAGCACGGTCCAAAGAAGATCCGTGAAGTTACATGCGATACTTTTAATAGAAAGATCGCTAATAATTTTAGGTAAAGAAATCAATTTATGATTGATGTTCGATATGCGTAGATAAACTTTAACGCCTTAAATGCGTTACAGCAGGCTGTTTCAATCCAAAGGGTTCAGAAGAGAAGACCTTCGACTGCTACTTTCACGAGACTTCCACTTGCAAAAATTTGCAAGTAAAAAAAAACTTGCAAAAAAATCCTGAAGATATCGACATCGCCAAAACAGCCTAAAGATATCGATATCGCCTTAAGCAGACTACCTTTCGGGACGAGAGGCTTTTAAGGAGGGGGCAGTGTAGTTTTTACGAAATACATAAAGGCGCGTCTAGTGAAGCGGAGGGACGGTTGAGAGCTGTTTACAGACGGCAGACACCTGATGAATCACCAAAACACTGAGCCACCGCCAGGTTATTAGAATCGGAACGACTAGAATAATTGTTTTAGATCATGCACCGTACACGGCGCTACGAGAGGTCTAGACTGATTCTAGAAACCTGCACGCCATAATTGTGATGATAATCAGATAACTGTAGACTTAGGTCCGGCTGCACAAACGTAATTAAAAATCTTGTCAGATAGTTACTGACTTTAAAATGCCCTGTATTATCAGAACATTGATCTGATATTGTTGTAAATAAATTCTACTCCCTTTTAGAAGAGTTAATTATCGATAAAAAATGAAAGGTAATTGAAAAAATTCACCAAATTTGCAAAATTTGTAATACGTTTGTGCAACCGGCCCTTAGAGTCTAGAATATCGGATTTGACATACAAGCAACTGCCCGAGGAAGAACTAGTCAGTCATAAAATGGAAGTGAATTGTTGTATAAATATGTATAATTATTAGTGCTGTTAAATAAATATTACTACCTACTACATACTACTTTATCTAAATAGATAAATGTTGTTATAGTAAGTGGAAATAAATTATTAGTTGATTAATTAGTGTGTGGTGTGTGAGAATAAATAATATAAGTGTATAAGTTCGTTCAACAAATCTAATTCGTTCCACAGCATACAATAGATAATTAATAAATAAATAATTGGCTAGTTGAGTCTGGAATTACTTTCTGAACAAACCTTTAACGCAAAATCGTTACAATTCAAACTTTTTCTCACGTCATTAGATATCTTACCCAATGTTTTCCAGCTATAGTGGGCATGAACGTTGCTTTAATGAACCATGGCAATCCCAAACATAGTAGAATATCAAATGTATTTGATCCTATTGAATTGCTAATGCCCATAGAACCATGTCCTGCAAATTAATATTTTATAAAAAATTCAAATTACTTACATATTTACATTCAGGAATTATTGTTTTGATGCATAATAAAGTATCAATTTTCATTAGGTTTATTATAGTATAGAGTAAACAGAATGGAATATTTACCCCTTTTGAAGTTTATTAATTATTTACCTTGCTTTGCAACGATGACACTTGAAACTGCTTCAGGAACACTTGTACCAGCAGCAAGGAAAGTTATGCCCATTACGGAATCGGGAATTTTCAGCGTATCACCTGAAATAAATAAGTTCTATTGTAAGAAATATGCTCTTAGTTTTATGATATAGTTTGTATTATAAACTCACCTATGATTGTTATCATCCAAGCTACGACATACGAAAGCGACCCAATCCAAACAATGCACATTAAAAAAGTTAAAGAAAACCATTTTTTCCATCTTGATTTCTCGCAATCAGGAATTGTAAACAGGAAAACGAAATATATAGGCCAAGTAAAAATCCATGTTATCTGAAACAATAATAATGAAGACATTACGTTAATTATTTTCACTAAAGTTTTTACAAAAATTTTAATGCCTTACAGGCGACAAGGAGATTATTTTAATGAAATGAACAAAAATTTGGCTAACTATTTTCAACACTTTACTATTATAAAAATAATATTTTTTTGGAAATAAAATTTATAATTAACTGATGTAATGTTTGTAGAGGACAGATCCCACAGTCATTGGCCGGCTTACGTTGGGATAGAACCTGCCTTGCATTCCAGGTCTGCCACCAGCAGTGAGGGAATACCCGTCACATCTATTAGCAGTCGCTCATGCGTAGTATTTTTTGTATATCGATTATTATTGTATTAATGCTACGTCATCAACCGTATGCCTGTCATAGACAACAGATATACTTTACTTAGGTACTATATCATTGTCCTATCACACCCTCATACCTTTGGACTACATCAGAAGTGGTGTTTTCGCGCCTTATAATTACAAGTGAACCTTATGCCGCATGCAATGCACAAAATTAAAAAAACAAGCGCGACGCCGATCATCATCAACAACATCATCATCGTGCTCCTTCGATCAATCTTACCAGCATCACTTTGGTAAAGAAGCAAAACATTGAAATACTCCCAGTCAGCGATAAGTCGTACTCCACCTCATGTCATTTCTACATACCAGCAGCCAATTCCTACCCTACTACCGCACGCTCAATTACGCCACTGTTACCTCCTCTTGGTGTTTGTTAATGTGCATTGACCTCTTCTCTTACTACCTCGAAATCGACAATGACTACGCGTATCATTACTGAATCTATCATTCCTTCAATCAACCCCCATCACACCTTTCATTTTTCGACACATGTTTTGAAACACCTAATCTGTGGCTATATGAGCTAGATCTCGAAGCCAAAATTACTAGAGTAAAGCGACTGTGTATCTACATGGTTGAGACCGGTGTTTCCTCTTGTATAAAGAAAAAAAAAACATAAAAACCTGGAAAATACCACGAAATGCAGGCATGGTATACATGGTGTTGTAGAGAATGTTCAAAAAGGTTGTAAATTTTAAAACAAAAATTGTTTCCTCGCTTTCGTTACCGAGATCTAAGGTTTCCTTTTTCAAGAATTTAAATCAACATGGCGGTCAAATTTAAATAACTTCCACTGTAAAACACATGATTACACATAAGCACCTATTATGTTATAACGAAGTCTCTCGTTATAAAGAAATAATTGTAAAGTTCATTACCATTCACTTGACATTTTAGTATATCTCGAGCGTTATAGAGATTAGAGAAAATGATAGGGGAATGTAAGTAATATCATTTGATAGGGAATGGAATAAGGATAATTTTGAGACCAAACATCATAATTAACAGATGTAAATTATAATTTTAATTGTAAATAGAAAAGTAGATTCACGAGAACAACACAGCCTAGGTAGGTATGCTTCCGGTGTTCGAGCGTCATCAAGATTATGAATGGAGATAGGGACTCAAAAACACTATCAATAAATAGATTATTAATTAAGGAAAAGATTAAGCCTAAATAGCATAGCAATAAGTATTAGGATCTATTTTTAAATTACATTTCAAGTAATAAATATTTGGAAGGAAATATACAGTACGCTATAATGCGACTCGTCTGCTTCCGCGGACCGAGCCGAGTCGCGATAGCCGACCGACACGCCCCATCAATGACAAGGCGGCAGCGCAGTGCGCAACCATAGCAACCCTCTGTCTCGCCTATATAAGTAGATGGAGCGAGATTATTACATGATTACGATTACAGCTCTCAGCTGAAAACAAGCAAGGTAAGTTCCAGAGCGGGTCTGGCCAACCGTCCGATCCAGAAAGAGATGTGTTAGTTATTTGCTTACCACCCTTTTCCCGACACTTCATAGGTCGGGTGTCGGTTTCCTTTGTGGTGAGTGCGTTCTAAATAGAAGAAATCGATGCTCGGGAAGATGGAAGTGAAGGACTCGAACTGGGCGGGAAAGTAATATAGTAGGAACGAATGCTTTCCTCAGGTACTCTCTTGTCGTTACGTGTGTTCCTTTTAGCGGAGTGATGTTCCCTAAGATGGATGATGTGTGTCGGTGGGAGGGGAGCCCGACGAGGGTATCCCGTTACTACTTTGAATTAATTTAAAATCTCTAGGAATAATATCAGGCTGCACTCAAGGGGGGAAATTTTATATTAATTAATGATGAAGCTTGCTTGTTTGGTATCTCGTTTGTTTATTGTTGCTATAATTGCTATTTTGTTTGCATGGGGAATGCACAGGGAATCGTAATCACCTTTCACCTAACTCACCACTCATTTCGCTTGCATGAGCATAGTTAATTATTGTAGGGGCTAGATTTAGCACCAAATTAATAGAATGGATGTAAATAATAATAATAATAATTTTCATTTCACTACCGTTGCATTTCAGTTCTCATCGCGGTAGTTTAGTAGCATGCAGTGTTGCACGATTGTATAATTTTTCTTAACTAATCACCTGTTTCGTTTATAAATGTACATACTTACTCAGAATGAGAATTAAATTGTTTTCTAATTAAGATTACTGTTTTATCGTTGCCTAATAAATTATAAAGTTCTGCTACCACCTTTTAAATTAAGCGTTTTCTCCAGAATTAGTTGGAAAGTAATTAAAGCCTACTTCCCAACTAAAATTACGAATTAATAAACACATTGAATTCCTGGATTGAAATCTTCACTGAGTTATTGCGGGTGAAAGCATAAATGGAGATCCAGCAGATATCTCCTGCGGGGAACTGACCTCGTCACCTGTAGATACAGGGAAAATAAAGTTGGCGTCCGAGGGTTATTACGAGTAATACAACACCCTGTATATCGCTAAATAATACGTCACCGGAATTTGTACCGTGACATTTGGCGCCCGAACAGGTCTCTTATTATTAGGTTTGTAGGGCCAGTTTTGGGGCGTGACAATGTGTCCCTTGAGTTCAATAAAATTTGTCAATTTGGCAGCGTTCTTCAAGTTGGAACTTATAAGAAATGAACTTACATAGATTTTGAATAATATTATCGGACATGTATTCCCGCAACAATAATTATTATTGTTTGAAACTTTGTTGGATTTGTCATTTCATATGTTTCCATGGTAACATCTTGTAACGGTTCTTTTGTCACCGTTCCATTCATTTTCAAATAAATAAAATAAAGCAATTTTTATTAATTTTCCCTGTAAGTAAATAATAAACATTTCTGGAACGCACTATACACAATGCCTTCATGAACGCTTGGTGTCGAGAGGTAGGTTACGTTATACGCCGATCCAGGGCGACACTGACATTCGGACTTCCCGGGTCGTTTCGTTTCGACTCGTAGTACCTGCAGAGAGGGGAATACTTGATATAAGGGACGACGCATTGATGGGTGATTGATTCCTTGTTAAAAATTTAAGAACAGACCACCTGTTTTAACAAAATTTAATTGTTCAAATCAAGCAACATGTCGCACAGCTAGAAAGCAACCCCTCGCCCGCTCAGTAGAGGTAAGTGGAACATTTTCTATAGTGTTACTTATCATTTTGCAACACCGGTGAAGGTCAACTGCAAGATGGCTGATTTAATATTATTTTTAAATTTCATTAATTTAGTACTGTTTATATTATTAATTTTAGTGCTTTTGTTTTATTGCATTATTGACGGTGAGTTCTTGAGAGTATTGGAGGTTCTTTTTTAATAACCTCATTTTTTTATCATGTGAAGTGGTTGAGTTATTTAATTCAACACGAAGCACTCTCGAGGACTCGCGCCGATTATTATTATTGACCTGCTGGTTCTGAGTGTTCCAATCTGCTCTAGGGAGTTCGTCCCCTTTTTTTCATGGATGCCTTTTAATATCAAGACCATCAGGACCGATGACAGCCAGATCATGACCGGCTAGCACTAGCACCAGCAGCAGCACCAACACCAGGAGGACTCCCAGGCAGCACCGTGCCATGCAACCACGGCTAGTACTACCACCAGCACCATTATTCATGGCAAATCCTCGGGAAGTCGTGTTTAACACCTTTGAGAGGCAGGCAACAGCACCACCTGCTTTACAAAGCTAAGGGTCGTATGCTAGAAAATGTCATGTGGCGTTGTTAACGTAACACCGATGTTAATCTGACGTTGTTGTTAAAATCAATTCGGTATGCTAGAACGAAATATTCATGATTTGACACTGTTGTTAGGTAACATCATCGTGTTAAAAATGTAACATGAACAATAGCGGCAACGTTGTATATTCGCTGATCACACTGATTACAGGCTAAGAACAATTCACGAGCTAGATCGAAGCCGAACCGAAGTTCAATTTCGTAATTAATCGGCGATCCGAGATGGTCGAGGTCGACTTTGGTTTCGCGTTGTTAGATGTTGGCTAGTGCCTACTGAACGCATGCGCATGATCTATACTGTTGTGTTGTGTTGTAACAAACATAAACATTTCAAAGTAGTAAACATCAAGCAAGAAAAACAATTTAATTAAATAACATTTCCACCAACCCAGTTTGGTCTCCTCATGGTTAAATGTTTTCTTATTTATTTAATATTATTCTGAATCTAAATGGAAAATACACATCAAGCAGGAAAAATAATAAATATTTCCCTATTTACTCCGCCCATGGTAAAATATGTTCACACCATACCATTACCTTATTCTTTTTAATCTAAATGCGTCCCTGCTGTGTTTCTACAGTTAGGTACTAGGTACTTTCTGGAAGAAAGATTTTGGAAATTCAAGATCTGATGCCCACCATTTGTCAGGTATTCAATTTTTAATTAAGATTTTGTATAACAGAAGGGGTTATAAAATACTTCAAACTGAAATTATAGTATAAAAATACTAGGTAGGTACCTATTTGATTAATTTTCAATTTATGGAACAAGATTGTTGATAGTTATAGTTGTTGTGATGACACTGTAAAATAAACATAGAAAAAACACTTCACTCTGGAATAATACGGGGATTTATTAAAAATATTCCCTAAAATTTGACAGCTAATAATAATTAATCGATCCATACGCTGTGATTATTGTAACATGGCCATTTAACATTGACATTCAACTGTTCCTACTCGATTTTCCTTTCTAGCATACCAAATTGGGTGATTTCAGCTTTAACGCCGTTGTCAACATGAAATTTGACATGGCGATGTTAAAGCATTTAACATGGTCACGTGACCATGTCAAAGTGACTTTTAACAACAGTGCCGTTGTTAACAGGGCTGTCAAATGCGAAATTTAGTTTCTAGCATACCACCCTAAGTAGTTCAACCCTTCACTGGTATACGTAGCCTTGTTGCTATTTTTCATGTCACTGCTTTTTTTAACCATTATTTCACCTCCAGGGCTCTAGTGCCTCATTATTTCAATAATTTTCACATTTTATATATCTTCTCCTTTATTTAATAAAGCAATTTTTTAATAATTAATATCGCCCCCCACACGCCATCGTGTGGGTTTCAATGTCATTTTTATACGTTTAATTACTTCATCTTTCTTATTTAATTATTCTATAATTTCTATAAATCAACTATTTCATTATTATGTTTGTTTCATAATTTATATGAATTTGATATTTGATTATTAATTTTTTAATTTTTTTTTATTTAAGAATTAACGTGTCTCAACTACATTGGTTATTGACACAGATACAGTATGTTGTAGCGTGCGCTTTTCCGTATTTATCCAGAATGAATTTACGTGTAGAAAGGTTTACCAAGATGGCGTTTCTTTAGAATGATACCCTCCACAGGTTTTATAGTTTGAGGTATAGTAACGGGGTCAAGTTATGAGTCTGTCAGTCAGAGTCTTGTCAACTGCCACTCGGTGAAGTGACCGACTGAGATATTAGATGACTGATCCTGTGCCGGTTTATCGAGGAACTAGGGGTCGAGAACCGGAAGGATGGTCGAGCAGCTCACTCTCTGCTGGAAACACTCGTGAAGTGAAGGTGGTTTAGTGGAGCGATTTGTGGTGATGGTGGTGATTTCTTGTTGAAAAATTCAGGTATGAAGTTTGTTCTAGTTTTATGTAGTAAAACTAATGCTCTATGTCATTCCTAAATAGACAGAATGAGACTCAGGATAACGATTATCACAGAGTGGAGTGAAGAAGCTCGATGTGGGTGATGTAAACCAATCGGTAAGGGAAGATGGCGATTGGTAAAATTTCAGATAGTGATTGTTGAATTTGTTTTCAGGGCTTTTTCTTTTTTCCTTTTTGTCTACTCGTTTTTTTTCTTCTTGGCTGGTTTCATTGTGGGTCCGAATTGTGGTGCTCAGTTTGGGGTTCAGGAAGTCCTGTGTATGGCTGTGAGAATGGCGTCTTTCTGATGAATGGCAGCCATTTCTTTTTCTTTGTGGTCCAGACTGAAGATGGGCTTCTGACGTCACCAACCGAGGAATGAGGAAGCGGCGTGTTGCATCCTGCTCTTCTGGTCATCCCTCTTACGGTTCTTCAAGTGGAAATGCGACTTAACCAACAAAAAGGTACCTCGTCAATGTTATTTTGTGATTAATACATATTCTCCAAAGAAAAGAGAAGTATATACCTACCAAGTGTTGTTGTTATTTTGACTCAGTAAAATTATTTTGTCTATAGATGAGTTAAAGATCTCATCCAGACAATAATGTTAGTATCTTGCAAATTTGGATTATGCCAAGGTGGCAGCATGTAACATTAATTTTAAATAATCATTAAAATAAATTTTTAAGAGAATAAAATAGAAATTGGACAATTTAAGTAGGTTTAGGAAATCATTTTTAATTAACTTTCTATGAAGAGTATGGTGATCCTACCTGGATCTAGCATTTAGTCTTATTATTGTTCTGTTTTCGAATCTTGTATCTAGTATGTAGTTGATAAAGGAAGAATCCTAGTTGTATTTATTTGTCTCACAATACAATATCTCATCTGCTGGGAAATTTAATGTTGTAAATTGGAGAAGTCCAATAAATTGTTATTTTTTTTTAATGTGAGTTTTATTTTAGTATCTGTGTGGCCTGAAAATAAAAAGACACAACGTAGGGCAGGTCAGTTATTTAAATTTTGAATCTTATATTTCTTTATATTTAGACGATCATGTCAACGAATTTGTAGTTTCATCATCATTTTCTTTTTATGTTTACACCCTCTGTCCTGCTTTGGGTACAAACAAATTTGAAAGTACCCAAACGGGGTCAGAGGGAAAGGTACCTTCCTTTCGCTCATTTTTTTAGTTTTCTTTTTCTTTGGCCTGGTTAGTTAAACATTTTTTTTTGAGATCGAGCGAAGGAAGGGTTGCAATGTTACATGGCATTATATACGGGGTTAATCTTATACATTATATATTATATACAGGCTAATCATTATAATAGAAGTAATTGCCAAATAAATATATTAATAGAAAATTGTTAAGGGCTATAGGCAAAAAGTATTTTCTTAAAGTGTGGTCTTTATTATAAGATCAACGTTTCGACCGAACAATTTGAGCCATCTTCGGGATTCTAAAATGACAAAAAGGAAACAGTTAACGATATAGCAGCTACTTACTAAAGATAACTTACAATAATTTGACCAATTCAATAGGTCTGGAAAAAATATAAAAAAAATACCACACTTTAAGAAAAGACTTTTTGCCTATAGCCCTTAACAATTTTCTACAGGCTAATCTATATATGGTTATATAGCTCAGTGTCTTTCAGATAATCGATGAGATGAGGGAAGTGGCTTGGTGAGCTGAGTATTTCTTTCAGTGTTGTTTTTAGCTTGTGGGTCTCTCGCTTTTCTGAGTAGTGCGGGCATTCTATGAGGAGGTGCTTGACCGTGATTGGAGTGTTGCAGTGTGAGCATATTGGCGGGATTTTGGAGTTCATCAGGTGCTTGTGTGTTATTCTGGTATGCCCAATGCGTAGCCGATGTATAATGACCTTGTATCCCTTGTCAACGGATGAAGCTCCAGAGGTTCGATTGTGGGCTGGATTTCATGTAGCTTGGAAGGTACTCTGTTCCAGTGCTGTTGCCATTCTGTGCGCATTATGCTGCGTAGCCAGGATTGCAAGTCCTTATGGATTTGGATCTCTGCTGGGGGTTGATTTGACAGGGAGGCTTTCTTCGCTGATGCATCAGCTAACTCGTTTCCGGGAATTCCTATGTGTGATGGGATCCAGATCAGCGTGACTGCTACCCCGTTTTCTGTTAGTCGGTGAATGGAGTCGTGTATAGCTTGGACCAGCGGATGCTGAGTATATATATCTTTGATGGAGTCGATGGATGCGATTGAGTCTGTGCATATAGCAGCGCGGTTGTTGCTGGAGGAGATCGTATTAATTGCTTGGAGTATGCCGTAGAGTTCGCCCGTATGAACACTAGTGAATTTTGGTAGTAGGTTCGTTAGTATTTTGCTTTCAGAGGTGGTGATTGCACTTCCAATTCCGTCTTCGCTTTTTGAGGCGTCCGTGTAGAGAATTCTGTCGTAGTAGGCACTACGGACTGTCTCGGAGAAGGCTTGTCTCAAGAATTCACGTGGCGTGTCATGCTTGGGGTAGCTGGTTAAGTGGATATTAATCTTTGGGAGGGTCTTGCACCAAGGGGGAACAGTTGGCATTGCGATAGGTGTGGTGGATCTAAGATCGATGTTATTTTGTAGCAGCGATTGGAGGGTTAGAGAGATTGGTTGTATTTTGGTAGGGCTGTGTGGGGGTGGGGGGGCTCCAGGGGGTAAGGGGGTAAGGAGGGGTTTTACAGGATTATGTGGGTTTGCTGATACTCTGGCGGAATATGTGAGGAGGAGTTGTTTGCGTCTCAAATGTAGGGGGGGCTCGTTGGCCTCGCAACAAAGACTGTCAGCTGGGCTGGATCTAAAGGCGCCCAGCATAATCAGTAGGGCTGTGTTTTGTACCGTGTTGAGTAGGTACAGGAGTGATTTTGCTGCAGACATATAGATGATGCTTCCATAATCTAGTTTCGAGCGAATCAGCGCTCTGTATATCTTCATCAGTGCTTTTTCATCTGCTCCCCATTGGTGGTGTGAAAGGTCCTTGAGAATGTTCATTGTTTTTAAGCATTTATCTTTGACATCTGTGATATGTTGTCTCCAGGTGAGCCTACTGTCGAATGTCCACCCCAAAATTTTACAGTGATCAACGACTGGCACCTGGACGTTGCTGAGCGTTATGACCGGTGATAGATTCCTGGGCGGGCTTCTGCTGAACTTTATTATTTTAGATTTGGAGGCGGAGAAGTTCAAGCCTGTTGCTGTGCTCCAGTGATCTACTTGGTTTATTGCTTCTTGAATAAGGGCTACCGTACTTTCTGTGTTTTTGCCATGACAGAATATTACAATGTCATCTGCATACAGAGCGAATCTTACTGGGCGGCGAACATTTTTGCAGATATCATTTATAGCTATGTTAAAGAGCGTGGGACTCAAGACAGACCCCTGGGGGACCCCGTTCATTTGGGTGAAAATATTTGAGAACTCACCATTCACTGCAACTTTGAACGTTCGATTTGCCAGGAGGCCCTCTATGAAGGCAATTGTGTTTCCTGTGAGGCTATGTTCTTGAAGTTTTTCTAGGATAAGTGTTTTGTTTAGAGTGTCAAATGCGCTCTCGATGTCTAGTATAGCTGCAATGACTTCTTGTTTTTTGAGGAAAGCGTCTGCGATATGTGACTGCATCAACATCAGGTTATCCATGGTGCTTCGTTGAGGTCGGAATCCAGATTGGGCGGCGGAAATGATTTGGTGTTTCTCAGAGTACCAGAGGAGTCGCTTATTGACTATTTTTTCGAGCAGTTTGCACATTGTGCACGTCAAGGAGATTGGCCTGTACGATTTAGGATCGCTGCTGGGTTTGTTCTGCTTTTTAATGGGTAGTACAATAGATTCTGCCATAGTTTCGGGAATTGTTTCCTAATCCAGATTTTGTTAAGGAGATCTAATAATTTGTGAAGACTGCGGGTTGACAGTTTTGAGAAAGATGTAGGGTATGTTATCGGGTCCTGCGGCCGAGTTTTTGGTGGTAGATAGAGCCGATGTGAGTTCTTGTAAGGTGAGAGGGAGGTTTAGTAAGTCGGCGTCTGGGTTTTCGCTCTGGGAGAAACGTTCTATATTGGGTTGTTCTTGGTTTCTTACATGGCTATTTCCGGATTTCTTGTGGAAGTTTTCAGCAATAATAATGTTAGCAATGTGTAGCTTATCATTAATGATTTTACCCTTGTGCGATATAGCTGTGATTCTTGAGTGGGTTTTATTTCCTCGCATCTGTTTAATTTTCGTCCATACTTGAGTGGGGGCGGTTGTATTTGTTATTGACGAAACATAATTATTCCAGGATTCCTTTTTGCTTTGCTTTATTATGAGTCTGGCTTCTGCTTTTAGTTTTTTGAAGCAGATGAGATTGCATTCATTTCTGACCCTGCGGTATGTGTTGAGGGCTCGTTTACATTGACGTACGGCTGTTTCGCATTTTTGATTCCACCAAGGGGCTGCTTTGCTGGTGGGAGTGATGTAGCTTCTTCCGATGTATGTCTCTGCTCCCGCTAGAATGCAGTTATTGAATGCCGTTAATGCTTCATCTATGTTCTCGGGGAGCTCCATCTGTCTTAGTTGATTCTCTACGTAATTTGTGTAGTTGTTCCAGTCTGCCTTTGCGATTTGCCATCTCGGTATAGTGGCTGGGACTGTAGATGTGTTGTCTTTTATCATGATTGGGTAATGATTGCTGTCAAACAAACTTTCCAGTGTACTCCATGAGAGTGAAAGCGCAGTTCTAGGATCGCAGATGCTTAGATCTATTGCGGAAAAGGTTCCAGTAGAGATGTTGAAATGGGTGCTTGCCCCGGTATTGAGGATACAGGTGTCTGAGTGGTTTAAAGCTTTTTCTACGGTCTTACCTCTGCCAAATGTTTTTTCAGAGCCCCAGAGAGTGTTATGTGCGTTGAAGTCTCCGACAATTATGTATGGGGATGGGAGTTGATCGAGGAGATTTACTAGTTCAGCTTCGGTTACGTTAAGGTTTGGTGGAATGTAGATACTACAGATGGTAATTTTATTTGGGCACCAGATGGACACAGCTGTAGCCTCCAAGTTAGTTTGTATGGGATGGTTGACAGAGTAGAGGTCATCTGAGACGAATATGGAGGTTCCTCCACTGGCTCTAATGTATGAAGTTCTGAGATAGTGATACCCTTCGTAGCCCTTTAGATGTTGTTTGTGGGTTTCTTTAAAGTTGGTTTCTTGTAGGCATATGATGTCTGCTTTGGTATGTGCAATTAACTGTTGTGTGCGTTCGAGACGGGGGTAGAATCCGTCACAGTAAGATATTATAGTTGGGTTTGGGGGGGGGGGGTAATTAATAAGATGACTGTAGCGATAATTGAGAGCAATCAGAGAGGGCATCATCTTCATGGTGATCCTGTGATGATAGGGAGCTTGAGCTCACTGTATCCGCGTTTTCTTTCCTCAGTGCTTGCTTAATTTTTTTGGTCAGCCGAGTGAACCTATTTTTAAGAGCCCTATCTGTTATTGAAGGGTCTATTGCATGTATGTCTTTAAGGAGGGAGTCTATATCGCTTGTGAATTGACGAGCCTCTAGAAGGGGGTTGCTACATCCATATGTGTTGTCGAGGAAGGCCACGAAGTTTTCCGCAGGAAGGGTAAATGAGTCTGAAGAGTGCTTATAACAGTCCATTATAATGTTTTTGGCAGCGTCGGATATTTTTGAATCATCTGGGTGACCCTTTTTGCCTTCTTCTTGGTGGGGACATGCTTGGATGGAATATTTGGTGGGGGGTTCATAGACTGTCCGGTTTTGTTTAGGGGGGTCCGTCGTTTTGTCGTCTATGGGAGAGTGGGGATCGCTAGACTCGAGAGATGATGGGCAGGCCCTTTTTTGTCCCAAATTTGGTAAGGGGGTAGATGACTGTGTAGGAGAAGGTTCAGGTTGAGTCCTGTTCCGAGCTGTTACTATTTGAGATGTCTGGAGGTCGGAGGCTTGAGTGTGGTTTATTGCTTCTGCATTTGGACAATTGGTGGCTATGTGGCCGGATTGCTTACATAAGAAACACTCCATCTTGTCGGTGGATAGGAATAATCTGTATCCGTTGTTGTCAAAATTTACAACTAGGGAGGTCTGGAGCTCATAACTGTCATTAGGCGGGATAATGTAGACCTGTCTGCGGAAGGACAGTATATGGTTATAGTCATCACCTGGGATACCAGCTCTTAAAAAGGATATTGGTGAGGCAAGTTGTAAGCCAAAGTCTTTCAGTGCAGTTTCTATGAGACTGTGCGTGATTGATGGAGATACATTGGATATCAGAAGGCGTTTGACTGGTGTGACTAGTCTGCGGACGGCTAGGTCATTTAAGTCTCCTACCTTTATAATGGGGTGGTTCGTTATCAGTTGGTCAACAAGTTCGATGCTATTGAGGTAAATACAAATTCTATTGTTCGATATTCGAGATGCGAAGCATATGTTTTTTGGTCCAATTACTGCTCCAACAGACTTGACGTAATCTAATAATTTCAGGCTATCGATTGAGTGCAAAATAACGGCTTGTTCCTTTTTTGGAAATGCAGGTTTAGGAATGGCTTTCGCTGCAGCAACGTAAGACGTGCTGTTGGCGTTGGTTCTTATTCTTGGCGTTACTTGGTCATTTGTGAGGGACATTTTCGTGGTGTTATTACCCTTGTAGTCAAAGGTAATGCTTGAGGGGTCGTTGTCTACTGCTAGTAGTGGTGATAATAATTGAATTTTCTAATATCGGCAACCAGGCATACGTGTATATCGCACCGCCGGCTGCCTGGACTTAGCTAGTAGCGGTGGCAATGGAGGTGGCTATGTTTATGTCTCTTGTCAGTTTCTTGATTTGATTATTGCAGAATTACTCTAGTATTAAGATCCAATTAAACACGTTCTAGCTTACATATTACATTGGTAGGAGTATTTGTGTGTTTCGAAGAGTTGCACAACTGACCACTATTGATAAATAAATATCGGTAATAGAACACTGTTCATTAAACTGCAAAATTCGTATAAGCTAGGTACCGGAGCTGGGAAGCGATCTTCACTCGTTCAGGTACCGTCGCGAAGTGGCATTATTAATTGTGCCTACCTGTGATACCATTTGTATTTTACCATTTATTGCAATATTTCATTTTTTTGTGATATTTGAATTTGTTCTATTTAATTGTCATATTTTGTGATATTTAAATATCTCTATTATCTATATATTTCTATATTTATTGTATTAATTACTTTAATTATTGTTAATAAAAACTGTTAAAATTTGCTTGTGAATTTCCTTCTGCCTGTGACGTTGTTCATTTGTGTGCATTGCCATAACAATAGGTAAATTTTCATTTTTGAGCTAGTTGGCTGCTAAATAGCATTCCTTACCTCCCCGAAAATTGCTCGGGGTGGAACGGAAGGTTATAATCTCTCTCCGGGTATTCTAAACCTACACACTGTAGGTTTACAGGCCGACTGCAGTATTGTCGCTTTTTTTCACAAAATTGATCATATCTTCTTAAGAAATCCATGCTGAAGAAAAAAGTAAATGCAGTTAGAATCCTTAATCCACAATGAATACTGTGATACAATCCGTACCGCCATTTTGGGATCATCCTACATGTGGATGGTTTGATATAGATAATTAACAATTTTTCTCAACGCACCTCCTTAAACTGAACCCTGATTAAAAGCTTATCTTGAGTTGTTTTGCTCATTGACCCTTAAAGTCTAAAGTGACCCTAGAGCGAAAACATATCTAGTATAAGATCACCTATCATCTGTGCTGGAAGCACAATCACCATCTACATATCCAATAAGCTCAACTCCTTTTTGCCAAGAACAAGGTTGTTTGCATTTACCTTCATAACAATTTCTTCCATATTTATAATGAAAAAACAAAATTTTCCGTCAGGATAGAATCTTCGTCTTGATCTGCTACGATTTCTATTTATTAGATTGTCTTGAAAAAATGGGTGATCTTAATCTAGATTCACGATCAAATGGTCGAATTTGTAAGGCACTTATTTGTTTTTCCAATGAGTCTGTTTTGTCATAAAGATATTCAAAATTAGTTTCTTGTTTGTTGGCACTAAAAACTTCCTTATGTGAATTAATCTCAATGATTTTATCTGCCATCATATTTTATCAAGAAATTCAGCAGAAACGACTAAAATGTTTTTTAATGGAATTTGGTTTTTAAATATCTATCAATAATATTTTATTTAACGAAGCAGTGCATACTCCAATCGGAACAATCAAAAAGTTGGCATTTAGACTTCGTTTCTATACCTTTTCAACGTCAATTTCAGAAAAGGTAACACCAATTTCAGAAAAAGTAAAATCCAATTCAGTAAAAGGGGACTTCAATTTCAGAATAGTTAAATCAGATTCAGAAAAAGTAATTTCAATTTTAGAAAAGTAATCATATTCAGAATAGGTAAAGTCAACTTCATAAAAAGTAAAAACAATTTGAGAATAAGTAATTCCAATTTAGGAAAAAGTACAAATTTTTTTATAAGCGTAAGTATATTACCTTTAGATAAATGTTTTGTATTTATAGCACCATCAATAACTCATATTATTCAAAGTGTTTAAACTTTATGTTATAATTACAATAAAGTGAGTAGTGATTTCACAAGCGCTTAATCAAAATTATAACAAGGGTCATGAAGGTATAACGAACTAAAATATTACCAAGATGGTAAGATGTAGGGAAAATTTGAAGGCGATGAAACCTACGAACCGTATTATACTATACACTAAGTTGAAACAGAAGGTAATAAATTTTAAGTTTCTAGCAGCAAATGGAGTGCCCCAATGGGTAATAGTATGGAAGGAAGGTGCTATGTACCCCAAACGCCTAGGCCTTCAAGGCCCTTTCGGTGTCAATCCTACTGGCCCTCACCGCCCAATCGATCGTATATTACATTTGTCATAAACATTCGAAAATAATTAATCTGCAAAATAGTGTGGGATCGAACCCACGATCTTGGGCTCCGTCGCCAGAGGTCTTCATCCATGCACCAGGAGCCCTTTGTGGGGTGCCCTACAAAGAAACTAATCCATCACAGTAAATACGTCACACCGAAAAAATTATAAAAATAAACATATTATGTACCTATAGTATAATAAATGCATTTATAAAAGATAATTTATTCACAGGAAAGACCCTTAAATCTAATCTTCTGAAATTGCTTTTACCTATTCTGAATTCGATTTACCTTTTCTGAATTTGATTTTACTTTTTCTGAATTTGATTTAACTTTTTCTGAAATAGAGGTTACTTTCTCTGAAGTTGACATTCAAAAGGTATAGTGTTACGTTGATGTTTTGACGAAAAAACGCATGTGTTTTATAAAAAATGTTGGGTTTAAACGCGCTCCGGCGATTTTTAAATTGATCATTCCAGAATGACGTCATTGACAGTTCGGCCATATTGCTTGGGGGAGGGGGGGGGGGCAAACAATTTCGTTTGACGTTTGATTGAATCTTGTCGTTTGTAAACACGGAATGTTTCCAAAGTGTAATAAGTTGTTAAATTGTGGTCCAATCTATCGAAAACGAAAATGCCTCATTTTTGTAGTATTGTGAAATGTTCAATGCTTTCTGAAAGAGATATGTATAGTGTCATTCTTTCGATTTCCTGCTGTTTTGGTCAATAGAGGAGTGAGGAGATAATCTTAACGGACTGTCTGATCAAAGAAGAAATGCATGGATTCATGCTCCGAAACGGAGGCCTCTAAGTGAGTGCTACCTAAGAAATGGTCGTATTTGTTCGAGACATTTTATAACTGACAAGTTCAAGTAACATAGTATCAATCTAGGGTGGTCATAAAATGTGTTTATTATTATACAGAATTAAATACTACACATTGCTTACCGTGACATTTTAACGACAAAATAGCGATTAAGCGAAGACTTTACACATAAAAAACCGCAATTATTCTAGTCCAAGAGAAAATAACGACGTACGTAAACAAACGGACTTTTTACAAACGGAAGTCACATAGTTATTTATTATTAACATTAGACATATTTGTGTACGCCCCCCAGAGAAAATGGCGGACCTCTGTCAAAGTCAGCTGTTCTGGAATGATCGATAAGCATTTTAGGTTATCAATAATAAAAAAATATTAAATTGAAATATTGCTTGTTTTGCATTGACTAAAATTCTTACTTTTCATATTCTTCTTATTTAACAACTAATTAGAGCGTATTCTCATCTCTTTTAATTTGTATAGCAGGTTGAGGTTACAAGTAATTTCAGTCCTGTGCTGTGAGTATCGTTACAGAGTGAGGGATGTAAGTCTCTACATCGAGCCAAATAACATCTCTGATAGACTTTGAAGATTCCCCTGCATCAGCTTGCATACGTGTAGTGCCAAATCGTCCTGAGCCCAGTCAGATTGCTGTGGGGTCGTTTTATTAGAGTAGGATGCCGATATAATTAAGTGTTCCGGTCGTCCTAGGCACAGTGCCTGAGATATTAAACTTTTGGGGATTGCTTGTAAGAAAGATCAGATCTAGAGTATTAGCAATGGCTGCTGATGTTGAGAATTCTGTTGGGAAAGTCAACTATTTGATCTAATTCATGGCTGATAGTGAAATTCTCTTCTTGCAGCGTCCGCAGAGTTGAAGAGGTTCAGAAAAACTTTATTGTGGACATTGAAGTACCCTTCTAACACTATTTCAGTAGAAATGTTGTTGCTGAAGTATGTCTGTATCGGCACCTAAGGTTCGAAGAGAGCATTTATATGCTCTGTTATTGGGAGAATTATAGAGGATGATAATATGCTTGATGGCCCCCTTATTCGTGACTTCAAGGCACATCATATTGGGTATTAAATTGAGGTGATTCAAGTTGATCTTCACGACTGTTCCAGAAGTAGCTATACGTACGTACGTATAAGCGTAAGCTCCCTTTGCAGCTTAAACATACATAGTATACCTCTAGCCGGGGCAGAGCAATGGCTTTCTGATGTTACTGGCTTAAGCTGCGTCTCTGTAAGAGCTATAGTGTGTGTATGTGTGTGATGAATCCCTAGCAAAAAGTTACATCTAATGAAATATATCTGCACCGTTTTTCTTTTTTTTTGTCGTGTGAAGAAATTAGATGTCTTATTGTCGTTTTTGGAGATTTTTAAAAGTAGAATCACAATGTATAAGTAGGTATACTATAGGGTGCGTTGGGCTTGCAAACTCCGTTGACAATTTCTGCTCTTTTTACTCGAAGCACGTTCCGGTACAAGCAGAAGAGTCAAAAAGAGTGACTTTGAAACGATCGACTTTGGATAGAGTCGTGGATATAAGGAGTAAGCTTCATACACCCTGATAGCTTGGTCGTGTTCCTGGAGTGAACATGGTAAAAATGCGCAATACCAATTATTAGTGTCACTTTGTTAACCTCATCAAACAAATTTTATGCAGCGAATCAATTGTCACTAAAAAGGTTTGTACTACAGTAGTAATATGGTTTGTCCAGTGAGTGTTGTCCGGTGAGATGCCACACTGATCCTGTCTATAAACGACTTGATTTTATGAGATTAAATTCGTACAATTAAAATAATTGATTTATATAATAATTATAATATTTATTAATAATAATGAAAAATGTCATTTTATTCTAATTCCATTTCTCCCACAGCACATACGTTGGTGAATGACGCTGCCAGTCAAGTATACATATAGGTACTCTTATTTATTGGGCTAGTTATGCTTCAAAATAAATACTGTGAACGAAATAAACAAAGCGATGAACGATATCAGTTTTAATTGGCTTCATCACTTCGATTTCATAACCTTAAATGACAACAAAAAAATCTGAAAGCTCTTATTAACCGTTCGTGTTTGCATAAAATGCTCTATTTACTCTGTTGTCGCGTGACTTTACTCCTCACTTTGTACTATTCACTCTCACTCGGAGTTTGCAACTCACCTTATATTATTATTCAAACATAACTGCCAAAATGAGAATCCGGCGAAGCGCCTTATACTGAAAAATCAATGCCGACACTACTTTTATAGATAATAATCCTAACTAATGTTCAGCAACGTAAATCATCTTCATCGAAATGGTTAAAATGTTGTCGAACATTATTATATTTTTATTTCAACAATCCGAAATTAAATATCATACCTGGGTAAACAATCCCCGGCCGACAGGAAAACGCCAAAGGGAATGTTCATATGGCCGAGACACCGTGGTAATTTCTTCTCTCTCTAGGGTCCCTTTGTTCTCCGCGCCCCCATCGTGTAGCTGTCCAATTACTGATACCTTGATGGAACCATTCAGATGCGCTGCCATTGCTGGATTTGTTGCCTGTTCAGCTGAAACGTCCGTTGTTGCCTGCTCGTTTACGAGCTCGTTGTTGTGGTTGTCGGTAAAGTACAGTTCTTTTTTGCCCACAGTCAACGGCAGATGCGCCTCAACAGCCTCTATGGACAAAAAAGAACGTAGAATTTCAAAGTATCTTTCACTAAAAGCAGCAAAATTCCAGTCGTTAATAATTTCAAGTCTAATTTATGGTTAGTTGGTTATTACTTTTTTTCAATTAAGTATTATAAGAATTAGAATTTTTTTATTTATTTTACACATACAGGTAATTAACTGAGATGGGACATCAGAAATAAATGAAGAACGGAGAAAGGGAATAGATTTGAAACTTTGAACTACTGTAATAATAGCACCTACATATTTTGAAGGAACAAAAATTTCACATTTATCACCAGAACCGGAGAATTAAACATCAAATTTGCATTTGTTGTCAGCAGTATCGGAGACAATATCGCCTCCCATGACGAATGATATCCGAATAAATATCTATAAGTTAGTTACACTATAAATACACTAAGTACATACAGGGTGGGACATCGAAAAGGTAACAATCCTAATAATTTGGAAAGTGAAGATCTATGCAAAAAAAGCCGAAAGAGGTCGATTTTGTTATCGAGGGGGACATATTTGCTTGACAAATTTAATTACCCCAGTTCACCCCCTTGGCAGGGGTAGCTACCCCTTTGCTTATCATCATAGGGAACAGATATCGAGTGATACATCATTTGAAAGCTACTTGGATTCTCTTTACAACGATATCCAACATTTTGGGTTTCACTTACATACAGAGTGGCCCAACAAAAACGCAACTCGCCTCAATAACTTGGAAACTGAAGATGTACGCGAAAAACGCCGAAACAGGTCGATTTTGTTATCGGAGTAGGCATATTTTCGTGACAAATTCAACTACCCAAGTTCACTCCCTTGGCAGGGGTAGCTACCCCTTTGCTTATCATCATAGGGAATAGATATCGAGTGATACATCATTTGGAAGCTACTTGGATTCTCTTTACAACGATATCCAATATTTTGGGTTTCGCTTACATACAGGGTGGCCCAACGAAAACGTGACTCGCCTTAAGAAAATTTGGGGCTGCCAAATATATATATATCCAAAGAGATATACATCGCGACCACACAGGATAGAGTTGAATGGAGAAAGACAAGGAAAGCCGACCCCAGATGATGGGATAATGTTTTTTTTTTTGAAAGTAAACGATGAACGTCGAAAGCGATTTTCCAATTTTGACGTTTAAAAAGTCGCAGTTTCGATTTTTTCTCCCCGCTTGAAAAAAAAACTATTGATACACAACGATTTATTTATAAAAAAATATTTATTTTTCAAAAATTTCGATTAGGTATTCATTCAACTTTTGAATTTTTTTTCCGTTTTTTTTTTTTTGACTTTCTACCCTTGACCAGTTTGTGATCACACATTCCTTTGCCGCTACCTCCTCACTGGGCCTGATGATAACGGAACGTATTTAAGGGAGATTGTACCTGGCCTGACCAAAAGACCTGATTTTTTCGGCATCAAAGTTGTTTTTCAATAGACAGTCGGTGTGTGGATTCACTTGAACCTGTTTATTTTGAATGGACGCGACTTCATCGACTCTATCGTCAGAAAAGATTGCCGTATTTTGCCATCAATAATACTTGCAAGCGGTGTGTCTTGCTTGACCTGTCCGTTAATGCGACGCGAATATCTTTTATGGTCGACTGTTGGCAACTGCTGAAAAATTTTATTTTCGTAGACAAACGAAACAATTTTTGATCAATGACTTGAGAAAATCTATTGAAAAAAAGTTTTGGAAAAAAATGGTAATTTTTTTGGAAAAACTATCTTTTTTAACTTTTTTTTTTAATATTAAAAAAAAACAATTAAAAAAGATCCCCCGCCCAATAAAAACACAAAAAACTAAAACAAATAGTCCCTTTGTCTGGAATTGAACCACGGACCTCAAGGACACCAGCCTTTAACCTTACCCACTCCGCCACACTGACTATGAATGTTTTTTTCTCATTAACGTTTTGCCATATTTTGGAGTAATTTCCAAGAGCATAATGTCTCAAGTATCGGAAATGTTGAACTACTGACTTTTTATTGACACCAGTTGAAACTACTTCCTTTCTAGGAACAGCTTTGTGGCTAGCTCCATCTCTGATTTGTTTACTGAGATTCGCAAGGTAATTGCTTTTTCAGTGAACTGTCAGAGATGGTAGTGAAAAATTGCAGATTTCTCTGACAAAATCTCTGATTGACATATTGAAAGTTTTATACTTTTCAGTCGTCAAATGGCATTTGCCTTGCAAGTCACTATGTTTCCGACAAATCGTATGCTTAAATGCTTTGACTTTCTTTCTGATCGGCACACTCCTTTGGTGGTGGTGATGTGACAGACTGATGAGACGGAAATAACCATGGAAACATCGATGTCTCTGTCTTCACCATAGGGCAAATGTGTCGTTCAGAAAGCATTATTGTTTTTCAACAATCGGATTGCTGTAATTGATATAATAATTTATTATTACATTAATTTGTTTCATAGAGGTGCAGTTGTTATTATTTTCCATGGCCCTCTGATAAGTTTGAAAGTAAACAAAGTTTTTTATCTTTTGCAATAAATAGTTTTTTTTCATCAGCATTTAATTACAACATAGAAAATGTATAAATAAGTAATAGTTCCCACTGGTTACCTACATTTAAAATAGTAGACAGATACGTCAATAAACTTTCGAAAGATAGTTTGGTAATACTTTAAAATATGGTAAATTGAAATAAAAATAACATGGCAACAGGGCACAAACATCGTTCAGCTATTCTTTGACAGTTGACATGCTGGAAGCTGGACAGAAGAATGAGAAAATGAATGAATGAATTAGGTTTCAAGTTTGTTTACTTTTCGTTTAAAGTGAGGTTACAAAATGTGAAGTACAAACCTGCAAACATCCTTATTATTACTGCAGCAAGATATTTTGATTTTTTGAGCCGAAGAATTCATGAGTTTTTGGATGATGTTCCACTGAACGAGTGAAATGATATTTGGTATCAACAAGAATAAATATACGTCCCCAACTGGTGCAACCAATCCAAAATGCAGCAGCGGAAAGCAGAAATAGTATAGAGAATCTCTTATCAAGTGATACCGCCCCTGTATTAATGTCGAGACAGATTTTCAAGACAGTTGCTTTGATATTTTTATAGTTTATTATGTTCAATATTGATTATGATTTATTTGTTTGGTTTCATTCATAATTAAATCTTGTCTAAGATCCGCCATACTTTTTTGCATTTTTCTGAATACTTCATATCACAATTCATCTGTCTGATATAATATTATAACGGAGTAATACTGGCGAAATATTCTGGATTCGGTTTGTTTTGTTTACCTTCTCTACAATTATGAAGACTCAGCTAATTCGAGACAGTTCTCGCTGACTTGAAGGGAATGACATATTGCCAGAATAACTTACATTCTACTAAATGCCAGAATAATTCTACGTTCTGCGCATGTTCGAGATCGCGTTGTGACTAGAGCTACGCCCGTGAAACTCCTATAAGATTCCGATCGCATCTCAGGGATCTATATAAGAGCGAGCCGTTGCTGTAGTTTAGTTTAGACTGGAGCGCCATAGAGTAAAGAATACGAAGATAGTTAGAGAACAGAGTGAAAAGATTGCGACAAGTGAAGTGAAATCAAAGTGGAGGTCATAGTTGTTGTGTCAGTGTGTGAAAATAAAAAGAACAGCTGATTATTTCGATTTGGAGGTTAATGTTCATTTGTTTATATTTGTGTTGTGACTAGTTTGAATAAAGATCTTGTATCATTGTAAGACTTTTAATTTGTGAATTAATCAAGAGTAAGAACGTAACAATATTTTATCTAGTGGGCAATAATTGAACAGCTAACAAAGTGACAAAGGTCATGAAATGACAGCACCGCGTGAAATAACCGCGAAAGCAATCATCACCAACTGCCTCTCCAATTTATAATGTCCATTCGGGCGTTGAATGTTCGTGAAATTCAACCTCTTGTAATTTCTTAATGGTGACAGAGAAGATATTCGTTCTTAGGTAATTTATTAAACTCAAAATAATCCTCTCTATCCGCTGGTAAAATATCAACCACCCTCTATAATTCACCTTGTATAAATAATTAAGTAAATCTAGTTATGTGTTATGGTTAGTGGGCTAATCAAACAAAACAAATGAGAAAACAAAAAGTGCTTACTTACCTAGGGCTTGAGGATTTGGGATATAGCTAACCGAACCCTGCGATCGTTTTGAATATCTGCGAGCTTGTCTGATCCCTCCTGAAATCGTGCAAGAGTGTAAACACAAAGCTGAAATAGTGCTTAAAGTGCTCCATATTGTAAAAGTTATATAGGTACAGCCAGCTCAAGTTCGCGTGATGTTCTACTTTACAATTCTTTTGAATTAACTCACCCCTTGCGCATTTCTGAATTGATTTGTCGAAATACATGATGAGAATATAAACGGTGTATAGGAGGACTAATGTCAGTGCTTCATACCATTCCACTCGCTCATCGTGGATTATGCAGATCAAAATTGAAACTGTGATTCCGTAAGCTAGGCAATCTCTGGTCAGAGGCCACCAATCGAGGGGGACGACTTCCACTCCACACTGTAAATAAATACATCAATGTGACAATAATCTTTACAGGATAAACTTACAGATAAATGTTTATTTATTTATTTATTTATTTATTTATTTAATTACAACCATCCAACAGCTAGTGCCAATTAATGATGGACTTAAAAATAAGAGAAATAACGAAGAGTAACAGAGACTGCGGAATCTCAAACACAATATGACTTAAGAAATATTCACACTAACAGCCCTAATTTGCGACAGTGAGGTGCAAAAAATATCGAGCTCGCTCTGGCATAGCAAGTAGTTAGAGCACATACTGCGTAGAGTGGTGATAGATGAAGTACTCGTGTACGAGGCAATGGTAGATAAAAAGTGGACTGATGACGAGCTGTCAATCTGGGGACAGCAAAGTTAACAGCAGCCAACAGTTCAGGAACATCAACAAGCCGTTTAGTAATTTGAACAGGAGAATTACAGAGAATATAAATCGCCGCTCGCTTAAGCTAGATAGGCTAAACCTGCTAAGCAGATCCGACTGTGGGAACCCCCGAGATGGGTAAACAGAGTCCAGTCTATAGGACATATATTTCAAAAATTTCTTCTGTACACTCTCAAGTCTGTCGATGTGAACCCGGCAGCCCGGTGACCAAACAACAGAAGCTAGACGAATTCCAGACGTGATCTAACAAGGGTATAGTACAGGCAAGTTATTGTGTCAATATTCGAAAAGTCGCCCGAATTTCTTATAACAAATCCCAATGTTCTCAGAGACGATCTAACTAAATAATCGGTATGTTGATTAAACGATAGCAATGAGTCAAAAAAGACACCAAGATATTTAAAGTCAGAGCAGCGGGAAAAAGATTCGCCTGATATCGTGTAATTATACGTGAGTGAGTTTTTGCTTTTGGAATATGACACACCTCTGCATTTGGCTATGTTTAAGCTCAGTAAGTTCTCATAACACTCATGAATGAGACAAGCTTTGACTGAAGTTCTACTGCGTCATACACAGATTGAATTCTCGAGAGCACCTTTAAATCATCAGCATAGAGGAGGCAGGAGTCTGGAAACAGCGAGGTGACATCGTCCATGAAGATATTGTATATCAATGACCCTACGACTGAACCCTGGAGAACGCCTGAGGGCACCGGGGAAAGAACCGATCTGCAACCGTTTAGCTCAACAAACTGGCTCCTATCCAGCAAATAACTTTCCATCGGCAGAATAAATCCATTAGTAGAGCCAAAATTCTGGAGTTTAGAAATAAAAAGACCATGATGAAGGCTGTCAAATGCTTTACTAAGGTCCGTTTATATCACGTCCACCTGAGTTCCGGCGTCAATAGATTCTGCAATAAACTGGTGCAAAACAGATAGATTTGTCTGAGTAGACCTACCAGCAATGACTACCTTGGTAGGACAATAGACCTACCAACCATACTGGCAGGTTGAGAGCCTGCGTGCGACCCAGGGCGATACTTGGTTATGGAGACAAAATTTAAAGAGTTTGTAAAAGTTATTGAGTAATGCGATTGGACGGTAGTTGGATATATCTGATTTGTCACCCTCCTTGTGAACTGGAATAATTCGAGCTGTTTTTCATTTATTTATTTTATTTATTTGTTTATTTCATAAGCGGGAAACCCCCATTAAATATCAATTTAACAATAATAGTAAATCACAATGCAATATGTAACATAACATAAACTTTATAATAGGAACAAAATAAGTAAACCTAACATAAAATAACATAAAGGTAAGATAATTAATAAGACCACTATGACCACTATCCCAACATAAACAAAACATAAATCAAAACGACCCAATGATTCCCAAAAACAACCTCTAACGAAGGGAGTGAGAGGAAGAAATGGCTTTCTGAACAGCCTTCCTGAAGTGACAAGCATCTGTTGCAAAAAAATCCAAATCAAATGCATTGCCATTACGCAGCATGCGACACACTGGAGAGAAATATCCATAGCTGATACCGTGATGGGAGGGAAGAAACAGGCACTTCTGTCTGGTGTTTCTTGACGGTACTTTGATATTAATCAATGAGAGCAGCTCGCTGCAGTCAACCAACCCATTCAACAACTTGAACAAGTAGCACACTGAAAACATATCTCTACGATCCTGCAAACTTGGAAGGCTCATACGAGCACATAAATCTTTGTAGCTAAGATAACGGATGCCGAGCCTAGATGCAATGAACCTAAGGAACCTCCTGTGAACCTTCTCTATTTGCTGTATGTAGACATTGTAGTAAGGATTTCAAATGAGACAATTCTGAACAATCCTGTTTACATGTAGACTGAAACTCAAACCAGTGTCGAACAGAATACCCAAGTTTTTTACAACTGTTTTTTTAGTAAGAATTTCATTGTATAGAGAATGACTATACTGAACATTGTTACACAACCTACTGAAAGTTATTATGAGACATTTACCAACATTTAAATGGAGACAATTCCTATCACACCACTGTGCAATGCTCACCAAATCCTTCTGAAACATCTCAGCATCGCTGAAATTCCGCACTTCTTTAAACAATTTGACATTATCAGCGAATATAAGACATTTGGAATTTAGAATGCTCAGGAAAATATCTTTAATGAACAGACAGAACAGCACAGGACCACAATGTGACCCCTGCGGCACACCAAACTCAACGTTTATTACTCTTGATGTATTGCAACCAACACGAACCCTCTGAGTGCGACCCTTCAGGTAGCTCCCAATCCAACCCAACATACTACCACAGATTCCCAAAGCAAACAGCTTATTCAAAAGCAGATCATTGCAAACTCTGTCGAACGCCTTGGAGAAGTCCGTGTAGACGGAATCAATCTGCACGGACCTCTCAAAGGCGTTATTAATATAGTTTTGGTAAAGTAACAGACTCGAAGTAGTAGAACGTCCTGCCATAAAACCATGTTGCTCAGGTATGACAAGACGTCTACAAGCCGCCATCATTTGAGCAGTGACTAGACGGTTAAGCAATTTTGGTATTTCTGATTGAATAGAAATACCTCTGTAATTCTCAGCCCTTTCCCGATCACCAGACTTATAGATTCGTGTAATGAAGCTTTCCTTCCAATAATTGGGAAACATGGCACTAGCCAAGGAAAGGTTAAACAAAAGATATAAAGGACGAGTCAGAGTAAAACTGCACTGTTTCAAGAAATAAGTCTGGCTTAGGCGGCGTGAAGTTGCTTTAAAGAGCTGACGTTTCGTTGCTGTGCCAGAGATTCCGGTCCTTGGGGTAAGAAACAATCAATATGCATGGATGGCGTTCCCGGGGTTAAAATTTTCCGGAGTTAAAACGACCCCCCATTCGGATCTCCGGGCGGGGGCTAATCCAGGGGCACATTCATGCAAGAGAAATAATAACAAAACCTCCAGAATGGGCAAATTTATAGTCGACTTTTGTAATATTAGAGGTTTAAACACGAATATCAATTCAGTACACCAACATCTTCAGACTAATAAACCTCACATTCTAGCACTGTGCGAAACAAAAGTCCAAGCGTCATCAAGCACAGTTAATTATCTCTATCCAGGATATGACTTTCATTCCCGATTTAGACGTAACTTCGGAATTGGCATTTTTGTCAGAAGTGACCTCTCCTGCCAACGTGAGGAAGTCTTTGAGCCCCATGACTTCAACGTCATGTGGCTTAGGATAACGGACAGACAAACAACGAGATTTATCTGTTGTTTATACCGACCACCCAGCGATACAACACTTTTTTTGTCCCTCACAAAAACTGTTGAATTCATACAGATAAACTACCCCAAAGCTGAGATATCCATCTTGGGTGACTATGTACATAACATCAACTGACTTAAATACTCAAACTTCACTGATAAAGAAGGCCGTGAAGCGGAATCGTTTGCGATCAGCTGTGGTTTTACCCAGCTCTTTAATGAACCAACACGCATTCCCGATCGCGAGGGAGAATTCGCTAGCCTGTTGGATCTGTTTTTGACCACGAACCCTCAAATATCACGGCGAAAGCCCCACTGGGTTCCTCAGATCATAAACTTGTCTCAACATCTTGTGTCCTACCAATTACTAGTGTTAAAGAAGCAAGTAGACCTCGTGTACTCTGGCACTATAGATCTGCTAAATGGGAAGAACTCAGGGAATATTATCGAGATTTTCCATGGAGGAGTGTTTGTTTCTGCTCTAATGATCCATCTGTTTGTGCTAGGGAAGTTGCTCAAGTCATCCTAACAGGAATGGAAGCCTACATTCCCTTTTCTAAAAAACAGCCCTCAAACAGCAAACCTTGGTTCAACAAAAGATGCAAGGAAACTGTCGCCTCCAAGCAACTGGCTTTTCGCCAATGGCGAGAGAGCCCCGACGGCATAAACCACCATACAATTTCATCCTTGCTCGAAACAGATGCAAAGAAATAATAGATCAAACCAAGGAAACTCACAACCAAAGAATTAGGAACAAACTTCTCTCCTGCCCTAACGGTTTGAAATCTTTTTGGTCTGTAACGAAGGCAGTCAGCCAGAACTGCACCAGATCAACGATTCCACCACTTACACGGACAGATGGGACTATCGCATCCACGGCTACTGAGAAGGCGAACTTGTTGGCGGGAGTCTTTTCTTCATACTCTTCCGTCGACTTTCATGGAAGAACTCCGCCAATGATCCCTTCCGTGGAGACCAAAATGTCAGACATTGTTTTCCGACAGCGGGTCATTAAGAGCATTATGTTAGCCTTAGACCCAAACAAAGCTTCTGGGCCCGATGACGTACCTGTTATCGTACTAAAAAAATGCACCACTGAGCTGTCATCTGTTTTCTGCCGACTTTTCAACTTGTCATATAAAAAGGGAATATTTCCTTTCTGCTGGAAATGTGCACGGATCCAACCTATTCCCAAGAAAGGCAAAAAGACTATACCAAATAACTATCGACCAGTGGCACTGCTTTCAGTAATATCCAAGATTATGGAGAAATCTATTAACCAACATCTTTTAAAATACTTGGAAGGAGCTAATATAATCAGCGACCGCCAATACGGATTCCGCAAACAGAGGTCAACTGGTGACCTCCTCACTTACGTCACCGAGCTATGGAACGGCGCAATCGAACACCATGGGGAGTCTCGAGGGGTTGCGCTTGATATTTCTAGAGCTTTCGACCGTGTTTGGCATGATGGACTATTGGCAAAACTGCAGGCCTATGGCATTCCCGAGAAATTCTGCTTGTGGCTTACGAGTTATCTCGGAAATCGTTCATTGCAGGTGGCAGTCGATGGAGTTCTTTCTGAGACCTTTTCCATCAATGCCGGTGTGCCTCAGGGATCCATTTTATCTCCGACTCTCTTTCTAATATTATTTATCAACGACTTGCTTGAAACAACAAAAAATCCAATATACAGTTTTGCCGACGACAGTAGCCTCATATCTTCTTATACGTTAGATGCGCGAACATCTGCCATCGACGCACAGACTCGCAGGGAGCAAGAAGTTGCCATACTTAACAATGACTTGCGAGACATTCTAACTTGGGGCGATAGAAACCAAGTCCAATTTAATGCTGGAAAAACCCAAGCAGCCATCTTCTCCAAAAAGACGAACGTTTTGGAGCCAGATATGATGATGGCGGGACACTCTCTTACCCCAGCGTCATCTCTTCGTTTACTTGGAGTGAGCCTCGGAGCGAACATGTCTTGGCATGATCATGTTGCAGGTCTGGCGAAGAGTGCTTCTCAAAAACTTGGAACACTCTTCCGCACGAAGAAATTTTATACATCACAACAGCTTCTCCTCTTATACAAGGCTCAAATCCGACCATCCTTGGAGTACTGCTCACATATTTGGAGCTCAGCTCCTAAACATACGCTGAGACTACTCGAGTCTATTCAGAAAAGAGCCATCCGCTTGATTGGGGACCCAGATTTGACAAAAAATTTAGACACTCTCGAACATCGAAGAAGAGTAGCTGACCTGAGTCTGTTTTACAGATATTTTAATGGAAAGTGTTCAAAAGACGTGGCCCGCTTGATTCCACCAAGAACAAGACCGGGCAGAAATACACGTCGAGCCGCAGACGCTCATCTGTATCAGGTTCAGCTCGTTACACCTCGTACCACCCTATTTCAGACTTCTTTTATGTATAGAACCGCATCACTTTGGAATAGCATTTCAAAGGGCGTGTTTCCCGAAGTATACAACCTACAGCGATTCAAGGCCAACGTGAATCGACATCTCCGCTCATGCGCCGTTCCCAGAGCGTCATAGGGATTTCCCTGCAGTGCATGTGCATTTTCCATAAAAAAGAAAGGATTCCATCAGGGCCATTACTAAACTTCAACTTTATAGCAGAAATGGCATCAAATACCTCACACAATTCAACCTGACAAATTTCGCAAAATCATCAAAACTAAAATTAACATCACACCTCGGGGCTGCTGACCGATTATACACTGTTTAAAAGAAGACAGCAAACATCTCAACAACACCCTGATTGCCACGCGACTCCCTACCGTCATACTGCAGAGCATCCGGAAAAATTGCCACCTTTCTAGTGCTATTATATTAACAAACCTCCAAAATGAGCGCGGATTACAACCGATATTAGCCTCAATCTCAGTGATATAATCCTTGTAGCAGTTCCTACTCAAAATCTTGCACTCAGATCTAAGACGATTAAACACTAGATAGTGTACATGCGAACGATGCTGTTTAAAGTTTCTATGTGTCGCTTTCTTTCGATCAATCAGACTCTTCAGTTGAGGTGTTCTTCATTCTCTTCAATCGGTCACAATAGCCAAACTGCTAGAGTTTCGGTCAAACGATCTCTAAAGTGCAGCATGACTTTGCTTTGTCAGTACTTAGATGGGTGACCAATTATAGTGGTAAAAAAAAGTTCCGTGACCGATCGTGCTCCGGGAGGTACGTTAAAAAGGGGGTCCCGGCTGCTACACAGCAGTCGTTAAGTTATGTCAGAGGCCCTTGTGGGTATTCTTGAAAACTTCTGACACTTGGGCTTTACCACAGCCATACGATATTTATTTATTTAATTATTTTTAGTTGCGGTGTAAACCACTTGGGGTAACTTGAGGGTTTAAAAAGTTTTATTGGAACATATCTATCTATTACATGATATAGCAATTTGTAGAAGTAGTCTACAGCCGAATCAACAACGAGACCAGAAATCAAATTCCAATTTACCGAGGCAAGACAATCATTGATTGCCAAATAGTCAGCGTTCCTAAAATCGTAATAATAATGCTGATCAACGGATGATTCGCTACCAGACCCTGAGATGTCGACATCAAGAGTCACAGGAGCTAAACAAATCTAAATATATTCCCCTACTATTGGGTATAAAATTAAGTTGGAATGAATTAAGAAACCCCAAATTATCAGCAAGTACAACAGCATTCGATGAATTGGGACATTCAACCTTTAGACCATGTGGAACGGATAAACATCAGAAACTGAGTTCGGTGGAATGTAGCAACAACACAGCAGATAATTGGCGTCTGCACACTGTACTTCCATAAAAACCTGGTCAAAGCTGTGAAGACTTTCACAGCATACCCCGCTACTTTAAAATTTCTCTCAATCGATCTGTCAGCCCTGAAGACATCATAATCCGTTAACTGAAGCTCTGCACTAGTGATCGCATCACTTAGCCACGTTTCGGTAATAAAAATCCAATCACATTGACTAAAAAATGTGTTATGACAAAAGCTCAATAGTTTAGTTGTGGAATGAGTTCCACCAATATTATGATAATAGGAACTCAAGGTGGTGGACTTCTTCATTAGTTTTTTGCCTTCACAATCCTAGGGATTCCTCGCAAATACTGTATCGTTGCATCGTTCCCTCTGTTACTCCTCCTCTGCTCCAATTCCGTCCTCAAGTTTTTGATAAATTCTCGCTGCTTGATTGACAGATCATTCGATAACTTCCACCCATCTTTGCAAATTTTCTTAGCATTCACTAAAACCTGCTTTGCCGAGTTGGGATCCCTGAAGATAATTTTTAAGGGGCGAGGTCTAGTAGCACCCGGCACACCTTTCTCCAGACGAACCACCTTAGACACATTACAATCATATGGAATGTTTGCAACCAGATCAACTGCGACTCTATCATGCTCGATTTTATCCTCCAAAGAAGCCGCCAATGATTCAGGAACATTATAGACGATAACATTAATAGATCTATTTATACTGTCTTCGACCTCATACATAATTTCCTCCAGTGACACTGTTGATCTCTGTTTCGTCGCCTCTGCAAGCTCACAACCAAGAGCTTCGAGTGAAACATTTCTCAAATCATCACCATCATCTCAGGGACAGCTTTGAAGTCACCGCGACATTTATCGCATGCATAAACCAGGAATCTGGACTTCAAAGGAATACAACGTATCTCAGTGGAAGCAGACCAAAACACTTCTCATGAACACTGCAACCACAGACAGACATCACAAGAAATCCTTGTTGATTTCCTGCTAAAGTCATATCTCATTATTACATTTCCAGCATGTGCTCGCCATCATAACCACACTTTTTCTATAAAACTCCTCCTGATCACAAATGAAATTGAGACAAACCCACAATTACTCAAGAGGATGAAGACCTCTAACACATCTTGTGACTACTTTCTCTTATTAACAGCATCTTATAACATAATTATCAACAACTTTATTCCAGACATAACCCTTGGTTTTGTTTACATTATGATTTTTTTTACAATTGGGAAGTGACATTTCATAGGGAAGTGGCCGCTGCTTAATATCAGATTAAAGATATGTGTCAGTGGCTCCAGCAGTACTTACCTGTATACAATCCTTCACAAAGAAGGACGGGATGTTATCCTCTCCAGAGGTCAAAGTAGGCTTAATTTTTTTAACAGCAGTTAATAGATCGGTGTCTGTGAGTTTACCAGACATAGGAATAGTGACATTATCGTAAGTGGAATCACTTGACACAAGGCGGAACGGCAGTGTTGTTATTGGCAAAACAGCTGCTGAAGAATGAGGCAAATTGGTTCGCCATCTCACATTGGTCGACACTATCTCCACCAGACACGAAGGTTGGATGTCCCGAAACTATCCTCTTATTGTTTACGTAGGATCAGAACATTGTGGGTTCTAGCCCGATGTTACTTTCTATGCCATGGATAAATGTTTGGTGTGCGACCTTTATATCATGTTTTAATCTGGATCTGAGAAGCTTGAACTTATTGTACGATTGGGGATCATGTGAAGATAATGTAGTTTCAACAGTACTTGTGTTTGAGTTTTAGGCTGTGAATTATCTCCCTGGAGAACCAGGGTGGATATTTACGCTTCACCGACGGGGATGTTTTCGGGATGAATTGATCTAATAATGAGCAGATACATGAGTACAACCTGTTCAACCTAGAGTCCGGATCACTATCCATAACAACATCATGCCAGGACGTTGTGGAGAGACACTCATATAGTGAGCTATAGTTACCTTTTTTAAAGTTATAGGAGGGGCGGTGGCGGTCTACGGCTGCGTTAGGTGCAGTTAGAACCTCACAGGTAAGAGAAATCAGCAAAGTTGGATGATGTGGGTCTTCCGGAAGCAGGCCCTCTGGGAACCTTTCAACGGAACACTGTTTAGTCGATAGGACCAAGTAAAGTAGCCTGTTGTTGATATTGTGAACAGAATTATATTGCTTCAGGGACAGTAGGTTACATAAGTTATCGAGATACTCCAACCGATAACCGCAACCACTGTTGCCAGCATGATGTGAAGTGGGGTAAGTGTAATACCGGGGGAAGTGTAACAGTCGGCCATTTTTTTAAAAGTAAGGTTAAAAATGGAGGTTTTGTATATTATTTAAAAGGTTTAGAGTATACATTTTATATATAAACGGTTTTTTTTTCTTCAATTAACTGGATATTTTTTTTACAAGAGTTTTACTAACGTCATGCAGATTTACTTAAATATGGAGTGTGTGACTTGTTCTTATTGATTTTTTGTAATTAATTATTGTGACATAATAAATTTTAAACCCAATGTTGCCATCAGGGGTGTTTTTTCACCAGGAATCCATATTTTGTGTTAAAAAACGGTTACGGAAAACTCCTAACCCTATAAAATGGCTGTTACACTTACCCCTTCTATATTGATAGAGGGGGTAAGTGTAACAATTTGCACGGGGTAAGTGTAACAGGTTAGTTGGTTGGAACCTCAAATAGGTCGGTGAGGAGAATTAACCTTCCCACTTTCATTTGATGCTTATAATGTTAAATAAAATTGTTCACGTTCAGTCACGTTTCAATCTGGTTCTTATTTACAAAAAAAGCTTATAACTTTGTCATTAAAAGTGATATTATCTTGCGGTTTTTTTTTGTTTAAAAGGTATTTTTCACGAGTATGTTACACTTGCCAAAGTTCCTTACATACACAATTTATATGTAAATTATCGTTGAATGTTACACTTGCCCCAAATTGCGGGGTAAGTGTAACACCTTGACATCGACACCATTTTTTTTTACTGAATAAAGAAATATCAGATTTTTAAAAAGTTAATATTTGTAATGTGTTGGTAAGTCTACAAGGAACCCCCTGTAAAAAAATTGTCTACCTATTGCCATTTGTTTCTCTGTACTGGGCCTTAGAAGAGCAACTATGCTTTTTTTCGGTTACACTTACCCCACTCCACGTCGCTAAAGTTAAAATCGACCAAGATTAGTAGGTCAGAGCCAAACTTCACATATAAAACCTCAAGAGCTTCAAACAGAGTGCGCACATCATCAGAGGAAGCAAATTGGGGTTTGTAAATACAGATTATCATTTTTCAGCTTAACATTTACAGAGACAACATCAATTGTAAAGCAATTGTAAAGACTGAAGAGAAAAGATCAGAGACAGTGGGCAAATTTATGCGCTGGGCAACAACCTCAGAGCGGACAGCTACAAGGACTCCACCGCCCCGCAATGTCCCCGTAGCAGCCAAAGACCGATCACTTCTAAAGACTGTGTAGCTTTCAGGGAAAATATATTAATCAGAAACCGAGTCCGTTAGCCAAGTGTCAGTAAGGGCGAAAACATCGAAAAAATCGTGTACCATGATGGAATTAAATATCTCAGACGTCTTTGTATTCAAGCCCCTAACGTTTTGATAGCACAGCCTTCTGTAGCAGTAATACTTCGAGTGGTAGATGATGAGGGGGGAACATCATGAACAGTCATTGGCTGCTATCTGTTGCCGAGAATGTCAGCTCTAAGAGACTGCAATTTATTTTGGTATACCGCACAGGTTCGATCCCAGGCAGCATGATTCTCATAAACGCGTGGGTGTAGTTTACTAATGGAGACATAATTTACGCACTTCAAGGACTCACTCTTACAGTCTCTAACCCCATGTTCACCGCCGCAGTGAGGACATACCGGTCTCTTATTACACTTAGCCGCTATATGGTGAAAACCACAACATTTATAGCATCTAGTCACATCCAGAGCATCGTACACAGGATGATCCCTAAATGGCGGACACGGATAGCACCAAAGCCATGCATTGTGGATTAAAAATTCAAAGTTCATTTAATTTTTTCTGCAGCATGGCTTCCTACAGAAGCTATGTCCAATTGTGTGGAAAAAAATTACAACGCTGCACTTCTTACAACAAAATTTCGGTCTTGAAATGTTTAAGTTGAACCAATTTGATTAAAATCCTCCCCGCCTGTTGGAGATCCTTTGCGGAGATAATTCTACCTCTCGGAATTACCTTTCCCAACGCAAAATATATACCGTTATGCGTAGTATCCTATACCATGACGACGTCCGTTCAATCAACTCTAACAAAGCGTGCCAAAAAATATCACATGCCTCCTTCGCAACACAAACTAGTTTAATGTCGGATTTTAAGCTACGTTTATCATCGTCCGAGTCTGGATGAACTATTGGCCACTCACTTTCCTCCAATTTAATCCACGTAGGACCGCCAAGCCATATGGGATGATTAAGCAATTGTTTAGGGGTATGTCCGAGGGATAACCCGTTCGTTGGATTTCCTTAGCCGTCTATATGATGCCACAACGCGTCAGGCAAGTTATCCTTGATTGTCGCGATGCGATTGGCCACAAATATTTATTTTATATAAGGTGCCCCCAACCAGCTGATCACCGTGGCTGAATCCGAAAATGTTAGAACTTTCGAAATTAATATCCGCTCGCCATAGGCTTCTGCTTGACTAACTTTGATAAAAACACTGCTGCCAAGAGTTCCAAACGTGGAACTGTCAAAGATTTTATTGAATTAACCTTTGCTTAATTAAGACTTTGCTCAAACTAGTTGCACTTCAATTTCTCTATTTTCCTGTGAAATTAACGTTCTCAAATAGACGACCGCCAATATCATAACTGTTTGTTGTTCCGTAGCTGCGATATGTCGAGGATTGAACCAATTGCCGTATAGATGAATAATTATATTATTATTTTCGTATTAATTTTTAGATTCATAGGCTTATTTTTATAGTTATTAATCAAATGTTGACGTTTCGAGACTGATTAGTCCCTTGATCACATTTAATTAACAATAAATATACATAAAAATTATTAAGTAAAATTATAATATAAAATATTATGATATTTACATTAGTCAAAATCTAAAAATGGTATACCTATCATTTGAAACAATTATTTATTTTAGATAATTGTTATCTTACTATTGTTTTTTTGTTGTTTTGTTTTTGAGTTGGTGTCTGTATATTTTTTGTTTGTTTGTATGTGTATATTGTTTATAGTAACTGTGAATGATATTGTTTGGGAATTGGTGTTATTTATGAATTGTTGGAAGTAAGCTTCACTAAAATCACTGCACTAAATAGACATAAACATGACACAGGACACGAATTTAAATACGACAACACAGAAATCATAGACACAGAACGCAACACATAAAAGAACAATCCTCGAAATGAACCACATACAAAAAAAAAAAAAAATAGTATTAACGATAGAACAGAAACCAAAAACCTATCCCAAATATATCAAACCATAACATCAAAACAACCCTCTTCCACACACAAACCAATAAATATTATATATTAAAAAATAAATAAAAATAATAATAAAAAATAATAAAAGTTAACCTGAAGCTTACTCCCACCAATTCATAAATAACACCACTTCCCACACAATATCATTCAAAGTTATTATAAATAATATACACATACAAACAAACAAAAAATAGAAATAATAATGTCATATTTTATATTTTAATTTTGCTTAATAATTTTTATTTATATTTTATTGTTAATTAAATGTGATGACTGATCAGTCACAATAATAGCCAAACTGTAGAGTTTCGGTCAAATGATCTCTAAAGTGCAGCATGGCTTTGCTTGGTCAGTACTTGGATGGGTGACCAATTATAGTGGTAAAAAAAGTTCCGTGACCGATCGTGCTCCGGGAGGTACGTTAAAAAGGGGGTCCCGGCTCCTTCACAGCAGTTGTTAGGTTACGTCAGAGGCCCTTGAGGCTACTTGAAAACTTCTGACACTTGGGCTTTACCACAGCCATACAATATTTATTTATTTTTAAGGGCCTAATCAGTCCCGAAATGTCAAATGTTGATTAATAACTACAAAAATAAGCCAACGAACCTAAGAAGCATACGAAAATAATAATATAAAAATAATTCATACCTACCCATCTTTCTTAATTAAATACCTACCTTTAGTTGTTTACTTATTGGAAACACTGTAAAATTTCATAGAGGTAAATTGGTAGAGAATGTTTTTCACGTAAATTACGTGCCAATCGTTTTTCGAGAAAACATCGTAAAATGTTCAAAACAAACTCCTTCCTTAAAACCATCATCAAGTTTTCAGATTTTTCTTCAGGCTGTTAAAATTTCAAATAGGCAAACAATAATATCCCATGAAAAATCAAGATAGGAATACGTTGAGCCGTGTCATCGTTGTATAGGTACTGCTTTGAAAGTGGAAAATTGAGAATTTCACCTGTGAGTTAGCTGCTCAACTAAAACTTCATCTGCATTTTCGATTTTATCAGACAATTGAAAAATATGATAATATACAGGGCGTCCCCGAGTAGGCATCAACTTATAGTAACTGGTTAAGTTGTCTAGAAAATATTTATGTTGGATTTCTTGTCGTCACTTATGTCTATTTTTTTGATTTGATGCTCTGAGACAAATATGGTTTGTCCAGTGAGTGTTGTCCGATGAGATTTTACACTGATCCTGACTATAAACGATTTGATTTTTATGTTTTAATTCGTACAATTATAATAATTGATTTATATTATAATTATAATATTTATTATTATTATAATATAAATATTATAATACAATAATTGATTTGATTCGTACAATTATAATAATTAGAATTAGTACAAATTAAAACATAAAAAATCAAATCGTTTATAGTCAGGATCAGTGTGGCATCTCACCGGACAACACTCACTGGACAAGCCATAGTTCTCGAGATATTGCCGCTTCATACCTTTAGCTGAACAGCCTGTATGAACAATTTTTCACTATTTGACAAAGTTATGTTACTTTTATCTCATTAAAAATGGCATAACAGACGAAAAATGTCAGACTAAATTAATTTGATTAAAATAATAAAATTTACATGAACTAAATTATTACGCCCAGCCTTACCATGCCTGCTCCGATGCCACAGCAAGCAGCCACGGCGAGGATGTTGAAGACGGCGGATCCCACGATCGTCCCGACGCCAATGTCACCCTCGGTAATGAATGTCCCTATCACATTTACAAACAGTTCAGGTGCCGACGTCGCTGCCGCCATGAAGGTCGCTCCGGCAACGTCTGCCGTCATATTCAGGGCTGTAACAAGTCAAATTAATTGTTTTAAACTGTAGTTTCAACGTAGAAAGCTGCTATAGTATTATGATTCTATGATCCTGTATGTTGGTTGCGACGCTTAATTTTCTTCTTTACTATATCTACAATTAGCTCGTATCCAATCTCAGTTAAGGCTATCCCAGGAATAAATAAGTGAAGTCTAATAAGACGGCGGCCCACCAAGTGAAGTGCATATTTTTTATCAATTGCATAACACGTATGCAAGAACGTTATATTATTCAAACAATAGAACTTTTCAATAAAAACTGGTGGACCACAACCAATTTGCATCCGACCAAGTAACGCCAGCTTACCAAAACTAGGAAAACAATCATCAAAAAATGAGACTGCCTCAAACAATAATACTTAATTATTACTAAATTCACTGCTGGAAGACAGTATCTTGGGTGGTAAAAAATAAAACCAAATAACATACATTGTACACCGTTATCATGATGATCTTACATTTTCTATAGAAAATGTAAAATAATTGCTAGAGACTTGCTATAGAAATGGCAGACACGGATAGTACCACAGCATTCATTGTAGATTAGGGATTCTAAGTTCATTTACTTTTTCTCTCCAATATAACTTTATCAAGAAGATATGATCAATTTGGTCGAAAAAAGTACACTGCACCTTTCTTTAGGGAGAAAGAAAATAGCGTGTAGTTCTATAATACCAAGAAAGATGTTACCATTGAAACATACACGGTGGAGTGCTAGAACGTTAATTACAGATCTGCCAGATAATTACTGATTTTAAAATGTCCTGTATTATCAAAATGCTGGTCTGATATTGCTGGAAATAAACTCTACTCCCTTTTAGAAGAGTTAATTACTGATAAAAAATGAAAGACCTTTCAAAATATTCACCCTTTTTTCAAAATTTGCATAAAATTTATGTTTTCAATCCTTACTTCGTAGAATCTCTGCATACTTATTGATTATGAATAAAACAGTAATGTTTTATAAAATTCTACTGTATATTGATCGATGATAGAAACGTTACACGTGTTTTGCTACTTTTCATGTAGCATCTTCAGACGTAAATAAAATTATTGATACAGTAACATAGCAACAGTATTACCTAAGTGATCATAAAACAAGTAACTAGATTTAAATGAATTTTTAAGAGAACTAACTAAACTGCTCAACAAATGAAACGTTACATAACCAAATTTGTCCTAACTTTGGCACTGATAAAATTTGAATTGTTTCGAGTTATTCAATTTTTGTTTCGAGTGTTCACTGGTTCAATCCCTTGTTTATCAGTCCGTATGTTTGCAAGAACTTGGTACTTCACACAAAGTTTATATAGGGTGGTAAATAAAACAGTTCAAAATCTCAGAAAGTTCGGCTAGCTCCCATTTGATCAAAGATTTTTCTTTTTAAATTTCAACACAAAGATCATGAAGATGGACCTCATATCTCGAAACGGTTTTCGAATTTTCCGATTATTTCTTTTATTTACAGGGTGATCTCAAAAAAACTACTTTTTGGTGTGGCAATGATAACTTTGTTATCCGTGACCCGATTTTCAAAATGTAGGGCTTATTTTAAAGCTTAAGCTTCACACAAGAACACGCAAGATTGATAATCGACTAAGGATAAAAATTGAAAATACAGGGTTGTATTAAAACTAACCCAAATTTTAAAGGCTCCCGAAATTTGGTATTAAGGAAAATTTCAAATAAAGTTAATTTGCCTTCAAACGAACCATTCATCCTGAATACTTCAAGATGTTTCTTCGCTTGCATGAGTTAAGAATTGTTGACATAAGAACAAAATTACAACTTCGTGTTTTCGAATGAGGTAGTCCTTTTGTTATTATTACGCTTATTGTTTATCATTATGGATGTCACTATTATTTATTGTTGTTTGACAGCTGATAAAACTGTTTTATTTTGTCGGTTGAGATGACATTTCTTGGCATGACTTCCATTAATACTTACCGTGATGGCTTGTTAATTCACTCAGCAATAATTGAGCCTGTCATATCGTAAAGAAAGTTCAGTTAAAAAAAAAAGGTTAAGAGGTGTCCATTAAAATGTTTTATTATTTATGTACAAAAAACTATGACATCCCCAAAAAAAGGGGAGTATCCAAATACCAATATTATGACGGACCTCCCCTGGCTTTTACGAGTATAACTGCCGTAACTCTTCTTGGCATTCCCTCCACTAGGTGATGTAAAAACTGCTGGGAAGTAGCTTCCCATTTTTCCTTTATAGCTATCACCCAAATCATCCAAATTATCCATTTGTCCTTCCCTTTCTTTCAGATTTTTTTTTTCATTCTGCTCCAAACATGCTCAAGCGAATTTATATCCGGAGAAGGGTGGTCAATTCATTCTTACAATAAATAAAACAGTTTTATCAGCCGTCAAACAACAATCAATAATAGTGGCATCCATATGATAAACAATAAGCGTAGTAATAACAAGGCGGCTACCTCATTCGAAAACACGAAGTTGTAATTTTGTTCTTATGTCAACAATTCTTAACTCATGCAAGCGAAGAACATCTTGAAGTATTCAGAATGAATGGTTCTTTTGAAAGCATATTAACTTTACTTCAGATTTTCCTTAATACCAGATTTCGGAAGCCTTTAAAATTTGGGTTAGTTTTAATACAACCCTGTATTTTCAATTTTTATCCTTAGTCGATTATCAATCTTGCGTCTTCTTGTTTGAAGCTTAAGCTTTAAAATGAGCCCTACATTTCGAAAATCGGGTCACGGATAACAAAGTTATTTTTGCCACACCAAAAAGTAGTTTTTTTGAAATCACCCTGTAAATAAAAGAAATAATCGGAAAATTCGAAAACCGTTTCGAGATATGAGGTCCATCTTCATGATCTTTGTGTTGAAATTTAAAAAGAAAAATCTTTGATCAAATGGTAGCAAGCAGAACTTTCTGAAATTTTGAACTGTTTTATTTACCACCCTGTATAAACTTTGTGTGAAGTACCAAGTTCTTGCAAACATACGGACTGATAAACAAGGGATTGAACCAGTGAACCATCGAAACAAAAATTGAATTACACGAAACAATTCAAATTTTATCAGTGCCAAAGTTAGGGCAAATTTGGTCATGTAACGTTTCATTTGTTGAGCAGTTTAGATCATAATGTAATTTCTTCAGAATCTTCTTAGTTGTTGATATCAAGAAGAAAATCAAGTAGTGGAGAACGATATGTGTCTATCTGTTCATTTATTACTGTGTATTGTTGATTATGTAAATGTCTGAGGATCTCTAGAGATTCAAGAAAATTTATTTTAAAATAATGATCACAATGATGAAGTAATTCAATTTTGTTGTTTGCTGTTAGACTGTGATTGTTTTCTATTAAGTGTTTTGCAAAATTTGATCTTTCTGGATGTTTGAGTCTGTAAGAGTTTAGGTGTTCGTTGTATCTAATTTCTAGATTTCTAATAGATTTCATAATCAAAATTTGCAATTTAAAATCAATAATTATCTGACAAATCCTTAATTAGCGTTCTAGCACGCCACCCACAGTGTATCGCATTTAAGATGAATTAATCCCTGTAGTTTGCAATTTGAAGAAGTCGGTGCTCGAAATTTTGTACAGTCATACAGACCGATGAATCACACACTTTTTACAATTAACTAACTGAAATTTGATCTCTAAATCCCGCCTACTGCATTTTCCCAATGTGGGCGAATTGTAGATACTTTGCATCGCGGTTAAAGATATCGAAAGTACCTAGTTGCTGGAAAAAGTTTTTCTAAATTGTATTCTAACACCGGATCAGAGTTTCATGACAAAAATCGCATTTGAATTTTTCATTATTTCGGTCTCATAAAATTAATAAAAATTTTATTAATTTTATTAATTTAGTAATTAGAGTGCCATGAAAAGTAATTATCAAATGGCACTGGCTTTGCGGGTTAGAAGTGCAGTCTAACTGTTGAACTGTCTCGGACTGAGTTCGATTCCCAGTCTCGCTCTGGTCGTTTGTGTCGTATATTCTACTTTCTAATAATTGGCATTCTTGAGGTTGGGTAATGAGTAAGTTCTCGAACTCATAATTACTGGAGTGGAGCTATTTTGTCTTACCTACATAGTTAAGACCAATGTTCCCTCCTTAAAAAAATCAGACATTAATGTTAATAAATGTGTTAAATTATTACTTGTCTTGACACTCTAATTGTCAAATTAAGAAATAAAATATTTAATTATTTTAGGTGAGACAAAATAATGAGAAAATTCAAATATGATTTTGTCATGAAACTTTGTATCCGGGGTTAGAATATAATTTGGATCAACTTTAACCAGTAATTTTTTTTTTGATACCTTTAACTCGAATCAAAATATCGATAATTCGCCGTCAGAGACAACTAAATATAAAGAGACTAACAGATCCACGGACGAAAATGGGTACACTGTTAACGCGCATTCCGGTAGCGCATCGCGCATCGTGGACGATGTCTAAACTAAAATGAAGCGGCCTTTAGATCGAAATTCTCAGTTTGGCATACTCTAACGTATAGTTTTGTAATTGTATAAAATTTGATTTATTATAATTTGAGTATTTTATCAAACTAATAATAAAAGTTTAGATAAAAGTTTACCTTTAAAGTACTTAGAAATATATTTTATAATAATTTACTCAATTCAATAACAGTTTCCGATGTGCACTGTTTTCAAAATGAAAAATTGCGATCTTCAGTTGTTTATAACTTACAAACAAAAACGAATCGGACACAATACATGTTTATTGAAAATATAATAGGGTATTCGCAAACGAATCGTTTTTGGAGTAGGCCCTGACACAAAGAGGTTAGCTTTACTTTTCAGATTCATTTTCGAATGTCTGTGAAAAGTAAAACAAGCGATCGAAGGTTTTAAAAGCTATATTTAAAAATTTAATCTGGCAAAATGAGCACGATCTTGAAGCCATATTACCAGAGTGGAGCGACTATGTCTTACCTACACAGTTAAGACCAATGCTCCCTCTTAAAAAAAAGTAGGTATACTTTTACTGCTATACCACTGGATAAGGACAAAAGCAAGTACCTTTTCTAAGAAGCTTGTAAACAGGTTTCTGAGTAAACACTGAGTTTGATGAGGAACTAGCAATAATTCTTAGGTTCCACCACACTCATAATAATTATTCCAGACATTACAATATCCACATTCCATGAAGTTTACTTAGTCCCATTGCGAAAATAACTTTCAACTATTGCAGTTTTTCGCCTTTACCTGAGCGCTTTTAATTAATTTAAGCAATATAAACCATAGAACTAAAACATAAGTATGGATATCACTGATATAAATAAATGTGATATTTGTCCGTTATTTCAAAATAACTATAGTTTTACTTTTTGCACACAAGTGTCTTTATTAAAAAAGAACCGACATATCATCGAGATTTCGATGCGCATTTCTAGCGGCAGCGCCGCAGGAAAGCGACTGACTGACATTTTCGCAATTGTAATTTCAATGTGGTTAAAGATAGAAATATGTTCGGCCAGGCTGGCGAGCGATTTGTCGTGAGCGGAAAGTCGTGGACGACAGAGCGACAAAAAATAAATTCAAACACGTAAAGAACAGATTGGGGTGGCCATACCAAATACACTAGATAATAACGCCGTGTCCTAGCTGCATCTGGGTAGCGCGCTGCGTGCGATGCGGGGAACGCACGCAACGCAAAATCGCACGAGAAATTTTGAGTGTGTCCTAACTGAATACGTGCGGTTCGTGCGAGAAAATGGTTTCCAACCCAACTATTTCTGGTGCAGCTTCAGATGAAATACGTTTTAATTTGTAAACCAGTGGGTTGTTGGAGCTTGAAAGACTTAAAAATCACAGAAAGAAGCATGTTACTTAAGAGAAAGAAACAATAAGACGCAAGCAATGTATAGAAATAGTATAGATTTAATAGATAGATAAATAGAAGGTAGGTTAAACAAGATTTTCCTTACGAAAATCGCTGCGCTTTTCGTAAGGAAAATCTTGGCCTGCCGGCGGCGTCAAGCCTTCGGCCCTCCATGGCGGGCCTTCGGCCCGCAGTGTCAGTAGATCCCAGTCAAAGTTGAAATTTGTCATCAGTTGTTTTTTTTTTTAATTGCAGTTTTTCTATATCAGTACGGCCCTGAAAGCAGTAGATTCCCCGTCAAAGGTAACGCCTGCCACCTCCTTTTTTGTGACTATTTTTTCTATATCGCTCCTGAAGAACCAATATGTGAACTTACGAAAATTCGCGTGGAAGTTATAGATTCGCGTAAAAAGTTACTTTCGTGTTAGTTTGAGTCGGGGGTGGGGGACGTGACCCTTTTCTTAGCCACACGCGAGTACCTCCGTGATCTTATTTGGATCACCGCGAACAGATTTACATCGAAAAATGTGCGAAAGACCATTGAAAATTTTCGCTTCCAAAACCGACTTTGGCCGAATCGCACGCCATTTTATTAAAATCGTTCAAACAAAGTCGGCGGTTATATTAAACAGAAGGTAATATATGCAACTGAAGCAAATTAGTGCACGACATTTGAACTCTTACCGGAAAGTCAATTTTTGCGAACGTAAACTTTGAAATTTCGTGAAAATACTCGGCCATTTTCGATCCGTTGTAGCGTCCCATTTTTGCACTTCAGCGAAAAAAAATGAAAATTGTGACAAAAGAATTCTTCGACTAAGGTAATATATGCAACTGAAGCAAATTAGGGCACGACATTTGAACTCTTACCGGAAAGTCAATTTTTGCGAACGTAAACTTTGAAATTTCGTCAAAATACTCGGCCATTTTCGATCCGTTGTAGCGTCCCATTTTTGCACTTCAGCGAAAAAAAATGAAAATTGTGACAAAAGAATTCTTCGACTACCAAGCGCAAGTCATCCCCGAGTCTCTGTACCCGGAAATTGCGAAGAAAAAAATTTCCGAATTTTTGCTAATTTTCTCGTATTTTTCAGTGCGCATTTTTTCAAATTTTAATACAATAATCACTTCAAATTATTAGTGAAAGACTAATAGTACGTCGCAATTAATTGTAAAAACAATTATTAAAAAAATGCATAAGAAAAAATAGAAATTAAGCCGTTACCCGAACAGAAGCCGCGCATATATTATGGTTACCTATACCTACCGGACGTAATGATAATAATAGCGGGGACGATCAGCGAACGAGGCCGGCTTCGACGGGTCAAGAAGACACGAGCCGTCGCCAGCATTGCCGGGAACGTACCTATTATAGTACATATTGATTTCTTAAAATTGTCATATCTTCGTTTTAGTGTATTTTTTAACAAAAAATACACTATTGAGGACGACATCACTTTTCGAAAATCACCCAAACTCATCAAATGTCCACCGATCATGACCCCCAGATCACGAAAAAGTGGTTTTCCAAAATTCACCTGCCCACGATATATATATATATATATAGTCAACTTGAATTAACTTCGTACTCGTAATACAACGGTTTAATGTTCGTGGGTTGTACGACACAAAAAAGAAAATCCTTGGCCAATTAGATAGTTACTCTTTTATTTAATGTCTACGTTTCGGTATTCTCCACACCTTCATCAGGACAACTGTAATAACAATATTAGTATCTATTAATTACAAACAGTTTTTTAATTGTCTGGACTTACAAAACTTTGAGGTTTATGTTAAAAACCAACATCATATAAAAAAACCAAGAGGATCCAGTCTTTCTAGCAAAAACACCAACCATATTTATGTAAATTACCCAATAAAACACTCACTGTCACATCTAACATTCTACATCATACTTCACAGGATTAAAATCTAAATTAAAATCTATTTTGTTACACAATTTCATATTTTAAAAATAAAAAACCACATGGTCTTGGAGGTGTTTTCTGTGGTTATGTTTGCCATAAGAGAAATCAAAACAAACGGTAGGGATATTCGACTCGAAAATTAATCTTTTTTTCTTTTTCTTCTGTCATGTGTCATTTGACATGACATAATATAATATATATATATATATATATATATATTTATAAGACAAATAATAGGATAGTGGGGGTTGCGATGAGTGGGACTAATAAAAGTAAGAACACTCTTTCTTCTATTTAGTTAAGCTTTCTGCCTTTATTTAGGCCATCTTCAGAACCTACAAAATATATAAAAAAATATCTCATTACAAGCAAAATAGTGAACGGATCAAGGCTATGCATAATGACTTACTAATTGAAGGTGAGATTAGACTTCAAAGTTGTTAAATTTAAAAATATAAAAATATTAAGCAGTTCCATGTTGGTACACACATCCTCTTGTGAAATTTCTCTTAGGAGTTACTATCATTATATTAAAAACTACATTAAAAATTAAGTTAAAAATCATCAAAAATTTTTTTTCTAAAAACAATCATTGAGTCAAGATCACATTTTAAGACTAGTCTATCACAGTTACATAACATCTGCAAGATGGCCAGGTATGATTTTACATCTCTGATACATTAATTTAAGGATTATTTCACTAAATTTTACAATTATTATACGACATTTTTGACGGACAGCTGACACACCCCAACTTTTTAATAATATTTTTCACAATGTCCAGAAATATGACAGGACAAGCGACTGGCAGTTTAACAATCCAAGAAGACAGTGAGTTCTTCTTTTTGGAAGATGAAAAATTTTTCAGATTTTAATACATAGAGAAAATGGCTTCTCCCTCGTGGTTTCTCATAAAAATGTCGTATAATAATTGTAAAATTTAGTGAAATAATCCTTAAATTAATATATCAGAGATGTAAAATCATACCTGGCCATCTTGCAGATGTTATGTAACTGTGATAGACTAGTCTTAAAATGTGATCTTGACTCAGTGATTGTTTTTAGAAAAAATTTTTTTGATGATTTTTAACTTAATTTTTAATGTAGTTTTTAATATAATGATAGTAACTCCTAAGAGAAATTTCACAAGAGGATGTGTGTACCAACATGGAACTGCTTAATATTTTTATATTTTTAAATTTAACAACTTTGAAGTCTAATCTCACCTTCAATTAGTAAGTCATTATGCCATTAAGCCTTGATCCGTTCACTATTTTGCTTGTAATGAGATATTTTTTTATATATTTTGTAGGTTCTGAAGATGGCCTAAATAAAGGCAGAAAGCTTAACTAAATAGAAGAAAGAGTGTTCTTACTTTTATTAGTCCCACTCATCGCAACCCCCACTATCCTATTATTTGTCTTATAAACTAGTCGATGACTACAGAGGAACTTTAATATATATATTTATATATATATATTTATCTATATATTTATATATTTATATACAGGGTGGCCAATTAGTGCGACAAAGGTCAATATCTCCTGTACCATTGAAGATAGCGGAAAACTTTTTTCAAGAAAGTTATTAAGGGTTAAGAGATGCATCTTTTAAAATTATTTTCGACTATACAGGGTGCTCCATAAAGGCGGGACGGTAAAAAGTTCATGTTTTTTAAATGGGACGCCCTATATTTTATTGCATTTTCAGATTGTCTGAGAAAATGTAATAACAATAATGTTTATAGTTGCATTTTAAATTGAGTAGGCTATGAGTTATAAACAAGTGAAAATCGCAATTTTCCAACTTTAAACCCATTTACCACAAAAACGGCTCAAGATATCAGAAAACGGCTTACATGACCCTATCTTAAATTTTTATCTGGTATCCTACTGTATAGTTTAAATGTTTATGCAGGGTGATGGAAAATCTGATAATTTTCACCACCTTGTATAAACATTTCAACTGCATAATTGGATGCCTTATAAAAAGTTAAGATAGGAACATGTAAGCCGTTTTTTGATATTATGGGCCGTTTTTGTGGTAAATGGGTTTAAAGTTGGAAAATTGCGATTTTCACTTGTTTATAACTCATAGCCTACTCAATTTAAAATGCAACTATAAACATTATTGTTATTACATTTTCTCAGACAATCTGAAAATGCAATAAAATATAGGGCGTCCCATTTAAAAAACATGAACTTTTTACCGTCCCGCCTTTATGGAGCACCCTGTATAGTCGAAAATAATTTTAAAAGATGCATCTCTTAACCCTTAATAACTTTCTTGGAAAAAGTTTTCCGCTATCTTCAATGGTACAGGAGATATTGACCTTTGTCGCACTAATTGGCCACCCTGTATGAGTTACTGGTAACTGGATACATTCCTTTGGTGATCTGATAAAACAAGAGGTAAGGAGTAAATTAACCCCAACATGCACTATACAAAACTCAATAGATTTTGAGATATTTCGATTTTCAACTTTTCTTAAAAAAATGGTTTCAAATGTCTTGATATGTAATTTTCAAAAAATCTACTTTAACTTTTTGATTTTTTTTTTTTTGCTGGAATACTTGTCCAATACTATGCTTCCTTCTGGATTAAAAAATATCCTGAGGTATTTCGATCGTGTGAAAATTTCAAAGAAAAACTTTCACAAACTATTTTTTTTTAAATAAGATTTAAAAGTTTTTACAAGTTATTTTCGCAAAATTGTCAAGGCAACTTGCGTACAAATTGTTTTAAAAACTTCCCTAGTGTAGTAGCTATCTAACAAGGTACGAATCTTGTACAAGAATAACAGAATCTCCCCGCTATGTACCGTTACCGAGGAACAAATCCTTAAGTCGGGACGTTTTAAAAAAAATACGGCCCTGAACGGTGGTCTTAAAATTCTCGGATCCGGCCCATCTTCAACATGTCGTATTTGGGGGTCCCGAGCTTCGTCCCTACCAAGTTTCGTCCCGATCGGTAAAACTTTCAGACACTAAGAGTGTTTCCTAGGCTATTCCCGAAAAATCCCGAAATTCCCGAAAAAATGACACTTCCCGGGAACGGATCCCGCTCATTTTCAATGGGCATCGTGCCACGGTGCGCCTCTTCAATCGAGCCAAATTTCAACTTTCCCACATGAAAACTGGCGGCTCTAGAGTGTTTCCTAGCAAAGTCATAGAAGTTTCGTAAGTATACGTATTCCTGTGCCCGAAAAATGTCTGTCTGTCGGTCTGTCTGTCTGTGACTTTGCTAGGAAACACTCTAGAGCCGCCAGTTTTCATGTGGGAAAGTTGAAATTTGGCTCGATTGAAGAGGCGCACCGTGGCACGATGCCTATTGAAAATGAGCGGGATCCGTTCCCGGGAAGTGTCATTTTTTCGGGAATTTCGGGATTTTTCGGGAATAGCCTAGTAATAGCCACTCTAAGTGTCTGAAAGTTTTACCGATCGGGACAAAACTTGGTAGGGACGAAGCTCGTGACCCCCAAATACGACCTATTGAAAATGGACCGGATCCGAGAATTTTAAGACCCCCGTTCAGGGCCGTATTTTTTTTAAAACGTCCCGACTTAAGGATTTGTTCCTCGGTAACGGTACATAGCGGGGAGATTCTGTTATTCTTGTACAAGATTCGTACCTTGTTAGATAGCTACTACACTAGGGAAGTTTTTAAAACAATTTGTACGCAAGTTGCCTTGACAATTTTGCGAAAATAACTTGTAAAAACTTTTAAATCTTATTTAAAAAAAAATAGTTTGTGAAAGTTTTTCTTTGAAATTTTCACACGATCGAAATACCTCAGGATATTTTTTAATCCAGAAGGAAGCATAGTATTGGACAAGTATTCCAGCAAAAAAAAAAAATCAAAAAGTTAAAGTAGATTTTTTGAAAATTACATTTCAAGACATTTGAAACCATTTTTTTAAGAAAAGTTGAAAATCGAAATATCTCAAAATCTATTGAGTTTTGTATAGTGCATGTTGGGGTTAATTTACTCCTTACCTCTTGTTTTATCAGATCACCAAAGGAATGTATCCAGTTACCAGTAACCCTGTATATTTATTTATATATTTCTCCAAAATCGCGAAATTTCGATTTTCAAAACGCTCCTGTAGCTTTATCTTTCAAGATTAGTGAACGAAATTTTGGATTCTTGTAAATCATTCGAATGACGTTAGATTTTCGTTGAAAAAATTTCCAAAAGTCCCATCACTTCTACAGGGTGTCCCTTCAAAATTCCATGAACCCGGTTTTTGTCATCTCATTTCAGGTCGCAGTTTTGAATCTAGGAGGCTGAAATTTTTGTGGGAGTAAGATATCCACAAGGAGTGGTCTGGTATTGCACTTGAGCAAAATCGGCCGAGCCGTTTCAAAATGGCAGCCATTTGAATTTTCGGAAAATTTCCAATTTTTTGAGCCCCCGTATGAGCAAGATGGCAAAAAAACTTTGAAATAAAATTAACAGGATTTGAAGAAAATTATTGGAAATTTGAGTTAATGCAATAAAATTAGCATATTTTCCATTAATAAGCCAGTGTCGTGGGTAGGAAAAAGGGTGAAAATGTGTCAATTCTATAACCGTTTATGAGTCCATTTTTGAAGAAGTTGAACCGAAATTTTCCATTTTTTTTTGCTTTAACATATAATTTGATGTCTTAGCTTCAAGTCGCCTCGATTATTGTAGCACTTTAAACGAAAAACAAAAAAGTTTTTCGCTTGTGCAAAATTAGCTTGCACTTATTAAATCGATGAAATGGTTCGCAATTTCTTTTTTATTTTTTTCACATTCAATTATGAATGGTTCTGAAAATTAGAAGAGCAATCGCAACGACAATTAAATCACCTACATGCGGGTGAAAAAAGTATTCAAATTGGTCTTTTAATAACTAAGATATGACTAGTTTAAAAAATAAAATGTGTAGGTGTATACATAATAGGTACCTGACGTATTACATATACCTATCTTCGCGATCAACACTACAAACTCGAAGCCCACCGTGGTTCAGTTCATTACACCAATGTTTAGTAAACTGTTGTTGTGGGTTCGAAACCACGAGATGATACCATTCTTTTTTTTTTGGTAGGTAGGTGGAGTTTTCCCAAAAAAAAATCGGATTATTTTTTCATTATATTCATTATAAAATAAAATAGGAAGAAAATATTTATTATTGAATCGCATATAAATACACTATTTCTGCGATTGATGCGCGAGAAGGTTTTTAAAAAACCAATGTGGATAATTTTTTCACAGTCATTTTGGCAAATTAATTGTCGTTGCGACTGTCCTTCTAATTTTCCCAAGCGTCCATAAAGAATAAGACAAAAAAAATAAAAAAAGATTAATTTATCGATTTTTTAATAAAAATAAAAGTGTAAGCTAATTTTCGAGCAGCGAGGAAAATTTTTATTTTTCGTTTAAAGTACATACATAATCGAGATGAAATAAAGCCGAGACTTCAAATTATGTGTTGAAGAAAAAATTTTTTACATAAGTTGAACTATGTCGTCGATGGAGGGAGATATATTCGAAACACATCTGAACCGTCTCAATGTCCTGCCGAAGTTTTTCCGAATTTTGACAGTTTTTCCAACGGTTAAGGAAAAAAAACTATATCTATCTTTTTTGTAGGTAAAGGTCGTCTCTATCATAAAGCTTTGTTATTTTTCCGATCGGTCGAATAAATTTTGAAAAAATTTTGAAAAAAACGAAAAATCATGCGAAAAGAGTATATTCCATTCTTTGAGGGCCGATTACCGCTCGCCTAATTATTTTTTCGAAAAACGATCTCTACAAAGTTTGTACGTCCGTTCTTTCCCCAAGTAACTGTACTAGCAGAATCCGTCCGCGATGTACCGTTACCGAGAAACAAATCCTTATGTCGGGACGTTGCAAAAAAAAGTACGGCCCTGAAAGGGGGCCTTAAAATTCTCGGATCCGGCCCATTTTCAATAGGTCGTATTCGGGGGTCCGGAGCTTCGTGCCTACCAAGTTTCATCCCGATCGGTGCAACTTTCGGACACTTAGAGTGTTTCCTAGGCGATTCCCGAAAAAACCCGAAATTCCCGAAAAAAAGACACTTCCCGGTAACGGATCCCGCTCATTTTCAATAGGCATCGTGGGACCGTGCGCCTCTTCGATCGAGCCAAATTTCATTTTTCCCAGATGAAAACCGGCGGCTCTAGAGTGTTTCCTAGCAAAAGTCACAGACACACAGACCGACCGACAGACATTTTAGCGGCCACAGTTTCCAGATACTTACTCAAAATTAATAAAATTTATATTTTCAATATAAATTGTATTATTTTCGTAAGTTAATAAAAATAGGTCTACAATAGAAGTTAATAGACCTCATACTTACTTTAAAAACCTAAATTCGAGACATTTTCACATTCCCAGTGTACACCTTGACTCTTATTCTTGTAAAATAGATTTCTCTTATTGCACAAAATGTTTCGCTTTGGCCCGATGGAAATCAAAACTTCCTGCCCGCAGTAAAAAATTAAAAATCGCAAAGTTTTGACGGATGGATATACAACACATTTCAATTTAAAACAATGCGTGCGTTGCGGTGTCGTTCTATCGTACGACTTTTGCGGGCAACGCGTCTACTGTGGACACTCCCATTGCTTTTCATGTGTTTTATTTTAATCGTTCACCGCAACGCACGCACCGCAGTCCCCGGATGCAGCTAGGACACGGCGTAATACATGCAGCTTCCACTGAAAATTGTCACCGGAAGTTACTATCGCCCAAGCGGCTGAATGTTTAACTAGCGTTGATTTAAAATGTCAATTTAATTGAACGAAACGTCAATTGTCGTTTGCTTGTCATCTACAAAATAAATCATAATTTAATAGTGTTGTTAAATAGCCGGCTATCTATTTTTGGGGATATATATCCGGATACTTAGCAGGATATATATCCGACAGTTTTTGCTAAAAAAGAATTGAATCAAAATGATGTTTTTTGAATAAGTCTTCACATCCTCTTTAATTTGACACCAAATAGCTTATACTTCAGTATAAGAAGAAGAAAGTTATTAACGATTTTCATAAAATAGGAATTTGAAGGTCAACGTCTACCCTAACCTTTACAACAAGAAGACTTGACAACTAGGTGACCTATTTTCTACCTTTAGTTTTTGTTAAATAATTATACCTATTTTAGTATAATATAGGATAGGGATAGATAGGTGCTTTCTACGTTTTATGTTGTTGTCTATGACCAAAAATTGTAAAAATTTTAGAAATGATTATTAAATTACATTAATTGATATGTTGATATGTTGACATATGATAAAATAATATAATAATATGTAAAGAAATAATTTATTATTCATAAATTTCACTAAACAATAAAAAAATTACAAAAACAATATAAACTCCAAAAATAAATAACTTCACTCTTCTCATTCTCAATAGTTATCGAGTTTCATACAACAAAAAACTAGTAAATATGGTTAGTAGGGTTATTTATCATAATTCTTCTTCTTTATTTGGTCTTGTGGTCTGTGTTCTCTGATTTACACGAGCTACTAACTGACACTGTTGACAAGTAAGTCATATTTCAAAAAGTTAATTTTTTAAGGATGTTGTTTCAGATAGGCGCGAAATTCAAAAATGGATATATATCCGCCATTAACGTTTAATTCATGGCGGATATATATCCAAAATGGATATATAGCATTTGGATATATATCCTGACTCACAACACTATAATTTAATATGCAAGTTTATTTACATTCTAATGCTTAAATCTGAATTTATGTAATCAGACACGTGACTAGCAATCCCGTGCCGGGGTTGCTAGTCCCCCATCGGGAGCCTCCCCGGGTGGCGGATAGGGGAAGGTCGTCCATATAGATGACACCGGGGAAATTAAATATCCCGGGGCTGACCAAAACTAGCAAACCAGATGGTAGAGGACATAGAACCCACACAGCTTCGCCCGGTGCGATACCATCTTTCTGGCTTAAGCGGCGTGAAGTTGCTTTAAAGAGCTGACGTTTCGTTGCTGTGCCAGAGATTCCGGTCCTTGGGGTATGAAACAATTAATATGCATGGATGGCGTTCCCGGGGTTAAAATTTTCCGGAGTTAAAACGACCCCCCATTCGGATCTCCGGGCGGGGGCTAATCCAGGGGCACATTCATGCAAAAGAAAGAATAATAACACCTCCGGAATGGAAAAATTTATAGTCGACTTTTGTAATATTAGAGGTTTAAATACGAATATCAATTCAGTACATCAACATCTTCAGACAAATAAACCTCACATTCTAGCACTGTGCGAAACAAAAGTCCAAGCGTCATCAAGCACAGTTAATTATCTTTATCCAGGATATGACTTTCATTCCCGATTTAGACGTAACTTCGGAATTGGAATTTTTGTCAGAAGTGACCTCTCCTGCCAGCGTGAGGAAGCCTTTGAGCTCCATGACTTCGACGTCATGTGGCTTAGGATAACAGACCGACAAAAGACGAGATTTATCTATTGTTTATACCGACCACCCAGCGATACACAGTATAGGACACTTTTTTTGTCTCTCAAAAAAACTGTTGAATTCATACAGATGAACTACCCCAAAGCTGAGATATCTTGAGATATCTGAGATATCACCCATCTTGGGTGATTTTAATGTACATAACATCAACTGGCTTAAATACTCAAACTTCACTGATGAAGAAGGCCGTGAAGCGGAATCGTTTGCGATCAGCTGTGGTTTTACCCAGCTCGTTGATGAACCAACACGCATTACCGATCGCGAGGGAGAATTCGCTAGCCTGTTGGATCTGTTTTTGACCACGAACCCTGAAATGTATACTATTACGGTGAAAGCCCCACTAGGTTCCTCAGACCATAAACTACTCTCAACATCTTGTGTCCTACCAATTACTAGTGTTAAAGAAGCAAGTAAACCTCGTGTAGTCTGGCACTATAGATCTGCTAAATGGGAAGAACTCAGGGAATATTATCGAGATTTTCCATGGAGGAGTGTTTGTTTCGGCTCTAATGATCCATCTGTTTGTGCTAGGGAAGTTGCTCAAGTCATCCTAACAGGCATGAAAGCCAACATTCCCTTTTCAAAAAAAACAGCCCTCAAACAGCAAACCTTGGTTCAACAAAAGATGCAAGGAAGCTGTCGCCTCCAAACAACTGGCTTTTCGCCAATGGCGAGAGAGCCCCGACCGCATAAACCACCACAATTTCATCCATGCTCGAAACACATGCAAATAAATAATAGATATGAAACTCACAACCAAAGAATTAGGAACAAACTTCTCTCCTGCCCTAACGGTTCGAAATATTTTTGGTCTGTAACTAAGGCAATCACCCAGAACTTCACCAGATCCACGATTCCACCACTTACACGGACAGATGGGACTATCGCATCCACGGCTACTGAGAAGGCGAACTTGTTGGCGGGAGTCTTTTCTTCATACTCTTCCGTCGACTTTCATGGAAGAACTCCGCCAATGATCCCTTCCGTGGAGCCCAAAATGTCAGACATTGTTTTCCGACAGCGTGTCATAAAGAGCATTATGCTAGCCTTAGACCCAAACAAAGCTTCTGGGCCCGATGACGTACATGTTATCGTAGTAAAAAAATGCGCCACTGAGCTGTCATCTGTTTTCTGCCGACTTTTCAACTTGTCGTATAAAAAGGGAATATTTCCTTCTTGCTGGAAATGTGCACGGATCCAACCTATTCCCAAGAAAGGCAAAAAGACTATACCAAGTAACTATCGACCAGTGGCACTGCTTTCAGTAATATCCAAGATTATGGAGAAAGCTATTAACCAACATCTTTTGAAGTACTTGGAAGGAGCTAATATAATCAGCGACCGCCAATACGGATTCCGCAAACAGAGGTCAACTGGTGACCTCCTCACTTACGTCACCGAGCTGTGGAACGGCGCAATCGAGCACCATGGGGAGTCTCGAGGGGTTGCGCTTGATATTTCTAGAGCTTTCGACCGTGTTTGGCATGATGGACTGTTGGAAAAACTGCAGGCCTATGGCATGCCCGAGAAATTCTGCTTGTGGCTTGCGAGTTATCTCGGAGATCGCTCATTACAGGTGGCAGTCGATGGAGTTCTTTCTGAGACCTTTTCCATCAATGCCGGTGTGCCTCAGGGATCCATTTTATCTCCGACTCTCTTTCTAATATTTATAAACGACTTGCTTGAAACAACAAAAAATCCAATATACAGTTTTGCCGACGACAGTACCCTCATATCTTCTTATACGTTAGATGCGCGAACATCTGCCATCGCCGCACAGACTCGCAGGCAGCAAGAAGTTGCCATACTTAACAAAGGCTTGCAAGGCATTCTAACTTGGGGCGATAGAAACCAAGTTCAATTTAATGCTGGAAAAACCCAAGCAGTCATCTTCTCCAAAAAGACCAACGTTTTGGAGCCAGATATGATGATGGCGGGACACTCTCTTACCCCAGCGTCATCTCTCCGTTTACTTGGAGTGAGCCTCGGAGCGAACATGTCTTGGCATGATCATGTTGCAGGTCTGGCGAAGATTGCTTCTCAAAAACTTGGAACACTCTTCCGCACGAAGAAATTTTATACACCACAACAGCTTCTCCTCTTATACAAGGCTCAAATCCGACCATCCTTGGAGTACTGCTCACATATTTGGAGTTAAGCTCCTAAACATACGCTGAGACTACTCGACTCTATTCAGAAAAGAGCCATCCGCTTGATTGGGGACCCAGATTTGACAAAAAATTTAGACACTCTCGAACATCGAAGAAGAGTAGCTGACCTGAGTCTGTTTTACAGATATTTTAATGGAAAGTGTTCAAAAGACGTGGCCCGCTTGATCCCACCAAGATCAAGACCGGGCAGAAATACACGCCGAGCCGCAGACGCTCATCCGTATCACGTTCAGCTTGTTACACCTCGTACCACCCTATTTCAGACTTCTTTTATGTATAGAACCGCACCACTTTGGAATAGCATTCCAAAGGGCGTGTTTCCCGAAGTATTTTACCTACAGAGATTCAAGGCCAACGTGAATCGATATCTCCGTTCGTGCACCGCTCCCAGAGCATCATAGGTATTTCCCTGCAGTGCATGTGCATTTTCAATAAAAAAAAAATAAAAAAAAAGATGTAGAAGTAATGAATTATTGACGTGTGTTCATTACTCAATACTTACACGAAAGTGATAATTATTATTACCGGCAACCAAGAACTCTAGATAATATTATTATGTCAGTGAACTTTGCATTATAATTATATCCGTGATTTTTAAAACCAATTTCCGGTTCTGCGTGTAGTTAACGATTGATGCAACAGATGGCGCTCCTTTTCATACTTCACTTTCTTTACATGTAAATAGCGGAGAGCTGCACGTATTATCATTTAATGTATTTGGCTACACTGACACAAAACATTCGCGACATATCGCTTAGCGACTAAGCGTGTCGTTCTGAATTCAACATTGTTTGATATCTGAGCGATTTTTAGTTGTCAACACGCCAACATGGCTTCGTTTTTCAAAAAAAATTTGATATCAGAAGTTCGTGGGCCTGTTCTATGGCAAGACACAAAATAAATGAACATTTCAAAAACATCATTTTTACATCATCACATTTTTACAGACATTCTAAGGTACTGGAAAAACCTTTCCGGATATTTTCGCAACTGTCTGTACAAATGATGAAACTCTCCATACTCCTGTCTGTATTTATTAACGGGATGTACACCATATTGTCTTTTTTAACTCTGAGAAAAGTAACTGAGAAAAACATCGTCTTTAAAAAGCAGAGTAATAATTCGACGTTTTCGTGAGAGAAATATCGCTTAAAAGTATTCGCTTTGCGGTGTACAGAAAGTCGCATATCGCTCACTACATTGTCGTCCACGATTTTCCGCTCACGACAAATCGCTCGCCAGCCTGGCCGAACCCTAAGGTAGAATTTGAATGACTGTATTTCCGATACCAATAAGAAAAAGAGAAAAAACAAACACTATCGGGTGTCGGTAATGCATGTTCCCTATGTCGTTCAGCGTAGTGGGTCATTGTATACTCAAATTCAATAAAACAACAATAAAATTTTTGGTCAATGAGTATATATATTAAGATCTTGTCGACCGGTTTCGGGTTACTAGCCCATCCTCAGGACAACAACTGAAAGTGATGAATGAAGATGTTGTAACAATAATTTACATGAAATTTAAGTCACCATATAGTCAAAAAATTCATACAACTCACTTGTCAGTTTACAAATTCCGCAGTTAGAGCAAAATACATTTTCATCCTTATGGTAATAACAATCAAACATAGGCTCAGGGATGTAAGATGGAAAAGAGAAGCGCTGATGACCACCAGGGTAATTAACACATTTTGAAAAACCTTTCAAAAAGATTTTTTCAATCACATAATCAAAAATTACAATAAAACAAAAACTAGTTTAAAACTTCACTCTGATGTGAAGTGGCGATACAAAATACCCTTTTGTCATCCAACTTTCAGTTGGGATGACCGGGAATAAATATAAATTAAAACATTTGGAAAATTGTTAAAAAGGAAGACTTGCTTGAAGAGCTCATCCTCCTGAAATGGTGAATTGTAAAAGTTATAAAATTAAGTTATTAATTTTTAAAGTTATTAATAAAAAAAAAAAGTTATAATAGAGATGGAATTTATGATAATGAATTTCGCACAGCTAGCAGTATTAGGAAAAAAATAGATCAAAATGGACTTATTGTCACAAAAGCAGATAAAGGTAATTGCACGGTGATTTTGAACAAATCGGATTATGTTTCTAAGGTTCTTAAGTTCATAGATGACAACAACTTTTTACAGATTTCAAATAACCCCACCATTAAATACCATAACAACCTGAGGAGATTGGTTAGGACATTGTCAGACACTATTGAAAAGTACGGGGGAAGGCATTTGGTTCCATCGAATTTCCACCCTCCTAGATTATATGCCCTTCCAAAGGTTCACAAAGAAAATATGCCCATTCGTCCGGTCGTTTCACAAATAGGCACACCGGGTTGCAATCTAAATAAATTCCTTAAAAATATCCTTCAAAACTGCACAGATTTCACTCCACAATTTTCGGTTAAAAACTCCAATGAATTTATTAATAACCTTTCTAAAACAAGAATCAATGCTTCACAAATTATGGTCTCCTTTGATGTCACTAATCTTTTCACCTCAGTTCCCATAGACTTCACAGTTAACATAGTACATAATTATTTAAGAAACAAACTGCCAGAAAAAGACTCTGCAGACATTATCTCATTGCTTAGGTATTCACTAAAACAAAACTTTTTCCAATTTAACAACAATTTTTACGTACAACAGGATGGCCTGGCAATGGGCAACAGTTTGTCCCCCATACTTTCAGAATTTTTTATGAACGATTTGGAAATTAAATTTAGCAAAACCACAATTTTCTCAAAAGTCACACATTGGAGTAGATACGTAGACGACTGTTTCGCAATAATCGATGGAGAGGTGGATTCAGCTTATGAGATTCTGGAGGTTTTAAATTCTATTCACGAAAACATCAAATTCACATTAGAGGTTGAAGAAAACAAAACACTGAATTTTCTTGATTTGACTCTTCTCAATACAGGTAACTCCATAGAATACAGTATTTATAGGAAACCCACACACACTGATCACACCATACATTACAGCTCCAACAGCCCCTTTCAATATAAATTATCAGCTTTTAGAACTTACATACACCGTCTCAATAACATACCGATGTCAGAAACCAATTACAACAAGGAACTCCAAAAAATACAAATTATAGCCCGCAACAACGGTTTTAATGATAAGTTGGTTAGAGATCTGAACAATAATTACGTCAGTAAAGTTGCAAGAACATCTTCTTACATCATTGGTAATACTACAGAGCCTCACAACAGAAAATATTTCTCGTTACCATACATTGGTCCCATTTCAAATAAAGTTGCGAAGATAATTCAAAGTCACTCAGAGTCTAGAATATCCTTCTCTTCCACCAACACTCTAAAACAACTCCTCGTCCACAACAAAGACAAACTTAATATTCTGGACAAAAGCGGAGTTTATAGACTCGAATGCTCCGATTGCAATGCCGTGTACATAGGTCAAACATGTCGTTCCATTAAAACTAGAATTTACGAACATCTTAAGAAACCGGATTCTTCAGCTTTTGGTCACCATTTGAGATTCAATAAACACAAATTCGATGAACAAACCAATGCACAACTTCTTACACAAACAAACAAGAGGGGTCTCCTACTGGACTTGATGGAATCTTCTGAAATAGATAGGGCACTGAGGGATGAAAAGGTTTTGTGTCTAAACCAGCAACAAAATATGTTTTTCAATTTTACTCCCATATACAAGTCTTTACCTCTTCATTGTTGAACTAAGTTCTAAATTATCGTGGAGTCGTTTGAGCACATGATGAGGTTCTTTATGTTTTTAGATTTTTGCTTTACTGTGGTAATTATTATTTTTTAAATTAATTTTATATCATAGCTCTTTGAAGACAATTTGTCTTTTGTTTTTGTTCACATTAATTTATCTTGGTGTATTGTTAGGTTATGTATACCGATTTTTTTTTTTTTTTTTTTTTTTTTTTTTTTTTTTTTTTTTTTTTTTAAAAAGGGGGAGCATCGGTCTTCCCTATGTAGGTAAGACAAAGTCGCTCCACACCGGTAATATGGGTTTGGAGCCTCTTGCTCATACACCCAGCCTCAAGTATGCCAAATAAATAGTAGAAACAACACAGACACCCAGAGCCTTCACCGAGAATCGAACTCAGTCCGACGGATCCAACGATCAAGCAGTTCTCGCTTCTTAACCGCGAGGCCACGCCAGGCTCAATGTATACCGATTGTGATGGGATGTAGGCATGGACACATGACATGACTATATTAGCCATTGACATTGACACTTATATTTCAAATTTGCTATTCTTCTTCTTTTTCCTTCTTCAGATGTTTTCTTCTTTTTACATTTATATTTCTCCGACTTTGGACTTCATAAATGTCATTTGTTTTTCAAATGTCTATTTATTGAATGTGCTTTGACGGGGAATATCTACATCACGATAGTTGACATTTTTGACAAACCTACTCCCTGTCAGAGACAGATGGATGACATCTCGAACAAAGTGTCCATTTTATAACTTTTACAATTCACCATTTCAGAAGGATGAGCTCTTCAAGCAAATCTTCCTTTTTAACAATTTTCAAAATGTTTTAATTTATATTTATTCCCGGTCATCCCAACTGAAAGTTGGATGACAAAAGGGTATTTTGTATCGCCACTTCACATCAGAGTGAAGTTTTAAACTAGTTTTTGTTTTATTGTAATTTTTGATTATGTGATTGAAAAAATATTTTTGAAAGGTTTTTCAAAATGTGTTAATTACCCTGGTGGTCATCAGCGCTTCTCTTTTCCATCTTACATCCCTGAGCCTATGTTTGATTGTTATTACCATAAGGATGAAAATGTATTTTGCTCTAACTGCGGAATTTGTAAACTGACAAGTGAGTTGTATGAATTTTTTGACTATATGGTGACTTAAATTTCATGTAAATTATTGTTACAACATCTTTATTCATCACTTTCAGTTGTTGTCCTGAGGATGGGCTAGTAACCCGAAACCGGTCGACAAGATCTTAATATATATACTCATTGACCAAAAATTTTATTGTTGCCCTATGTCGTTGACTAAATGCGTGTATTTCAGTGAGAAATTTCCTGTATTGCAGTTTAAGGTATTTGTTACCTATTAGAAGTTTAAAAATGGCAGTTACCGTTGCGTTTCCAAGAACGACCAATTTGCACTATAGTCCTTCCTGATGTTTTATGTAACGATTTTTCAAGATATTTCGTTGAAATATCTTTTTTGAATATCTCAAAAAACTTTTTTGGAATTGAATTTGTATGATTTTCAGTTCCGTTAAACAGGCAACTTGAATATTTATGTAATGTTTCGAAAAAATTCTTGTAGGTACCTTCTTGATCCTGAGCGCTTCGGAGAAAATCTTAAATAACCAGATTTGTAGAACATTTGATCAAAAGAGAGCTTTTTGACAATTTTGTGAATTTCTTGCTATGTTGCGCCACTAAAATTATTTAGCAAAACTCAAATTAAGATGCTCCATCAAAAAAAAAAACATAAAATTTAAGAAATTAAAACCATCCTAGAATTTTCCTGATAAAAATTCAATTTGACTGGATTAACTATGAATATCGAGAATGACATTGGCTTGGGACGTGAACGTGAATGGAAAGTGGAAGAGGAACGTTATAGAATTACTTGGAACTTCGAAATTCTCAGGAGCGGTCTTAATTCATTAAATCAAAAGTTCAAAGGTAGATTAAATTAGTAAAAGTGACATGGAGAATTGCGAGCATTTAGCGGCGGTCAGCGTCAATCACCGGACCAATTTTAACTTCACTCAAGTTCTAGGAAATCTAGAAATCCACTCACAACCAATTTAGCTTCTAATTAAATTTGAACCGATTAGAACGTCTCAATTCAATTTCCATTAAAATCATAATAATTAAAATCATTTTTCATCATGAAAAATATTTCAATGCCTTAGAATTTTAATTTAGAGTTCAGTCTCTTATTTTAGATAACGACATTTTATACGGTTTTAGACGTATTACAGAAAAATTCAATACATCTGATCTGCTGATAGTAATTAATATAGACAGAATAACATTACGCCATCACATGCTTTAGTTTTGGAATTATGGTTCTAGCCATTTGGTAATAGGGTAATAAATATGTGCTTAAAATCAGCCCCCATGCAGTAGGCTACCATTTAGACATTAATTTAATTAAAATGAGCTTTTAGTCCAGCGATTTTTGATAATATGTTCATCCGAAGAACTTGGATCTTAATTTTTTTCCAGAAACTTTTGGTGGAAGTATCATGCATAGTAAAACCAGAAAACTTGTGCCGGCGGAATTATGCATTTAAAATTACAGTTCTGTCTTGCGGCTGAAGTAAATTTTTTCGTATATCTAGATATCCTTTTACAACTGACTTTTAATGCTTAAATTTCGTCCAACGGCGGATTAAAGGTTATGTCTTTAGGAATTCCGTCCGCAATTTGTCTGTCGATAAGAACTTATGTGTTATAGTTGAACCAGAAATATAACGAAATGACTTCTGTCATTTCATAACTTTTTTGATTATTGACCTATTGTTGAAGTTATAAAATATGACTGAATCTCTGAATCAGTTCTGCCCAGAATTCTGCTCCAGTCCGGAGCAGAACTTTCGCATTTCGACTTTATATGGAACCGAACTGTGTCAGGTCAGGCCAGAACCAGAGCCAGAGCCAGAGCGCCAGGCACCGGTGCAGTGCAGTGTGCAGTCCAGTCTCCCTCCAGTCTGCATTTTCGTATTTTCGTATAGCCTTTTACCTATCCCTATCCTATACCTATACCTATCACGGTTGTTTGTTGTTATGAATGTTATGATGTCATTCTTATTATAACAGAGTCGTGGAACTACAAGGCGTTATCCCTTTTAATTATTGTAATAAGTTGTACTTCATAAAATACGTAAAATATACTTCTCCACAAATTTTTGGTGTATGGAATTACGAGTACTAGAAATCAGTAAGGAATCAGAATTTAATTTTCCCGCTATTTCTAACCTCTAAATTTACGGGAGTGCACCGTTGCATCGTCAAATTTGACGGTGCAGTTTTTCTTGCTTCGGGACAGTTTCGCCATACGACTCGAACATATTTTCCTATGCACTGCCAGAGAGCAAGTGTAACTCGAACACAATTACGATATGCACCGCTAGAGTTCACTTCAACTCGAATACGATTACGAAAAGCACTGAAACAGAGTCCTACAAATCGAACACGAAATTCCGTCTCGGTGCGCACCCGGAGCAGAAAAGTGCAGTAACTCGAATTCGCTATTAGATTTGTCGTGAGTTTTTGTGACATTTGTGACATTGTGACACCTCCACTTCGACTAAATGTCAATTGTGACCACAGAATAGATACAATCAGAAGCTAAACTCGCCGGCGGTGCCTTTGATCTTTTAGAGACAAGTCACAGAATAGAACACCTCTAGTCGCCATTGCTTCAGAGTAAAAACGCAGGCCCGCCACCAGTCCGCCACAGAATGAAAGCTCATCTCAAATCATGGCGGATCTCTATATGCGCCGAGTAGATACGCGAACTCGGTATTTTTATTGAAGTTTATATTCTGATTGTAGCTATTCTGTGTTGTGACTTTGTTATGTATACAGGGTGTCCCATAATATGTGGGCAATCTCCCGGATTTGGGTAAATTTCGTAAAAATAAATGAAAAAATAGCTATAAAATTATTTCCTCAGAGACACCCCTACAAAGATATTAGCTGTTGAAGTTGAGGGTTGAAAATCAATTTTTTGCAATAACTTTTTTATTTCTTGACCGATTTTGATAATTTTTGGTTTTATTTTGTATTATTTTGGACTGTTTAGAATATAGTGTTTCATAATCTTTGATAGCACATACATAGACCTCGGGATGGCATAACCCCCTCATTCACTTGAAAGAAAACAATAAAAATAATAATTTTACAGTTTTTTAAGGTTAATATTCTTTTTATTTGACATTTTTTACATAAAAAATGTATCCTTGTTTATTTCGAATGCGCGAACCGTTATCGAGATAAACGTCCTTCTAATAGGTGATGCGTTGCAGGAACTTTTTAAATTTCAAGTAAATTTTAACAAGATGGCTGATCTACGACAGTAAATTGAGCGGGAAACAAAACAAAAACTTAATTACATACACGTCAAATAGTGTCAAAGATTTCATTTTATGCAGATTCAATTTTAACTGATTTTAAAATGAGTCACACAAACCCTGAAAATCAGTTAGAATTGAATCTGCATGAAATGAAATCTTTTGACACTGACGTGTATTTAATTATGTTATTGTTTTGTTTCCTGCTCAATTTACTGTCATAGATCAGCCATCTTGTTAAAATTTACTTAAAATTTAGAAAGTTCCTGCGACGCATCACCTATTAGAAGGACGTTTATCTCGATAACGCTTCGCGCTATCGAAATAAACAAGGATACATTTTTTATGTAAAAAATGTCAAATAAAAAGAAAATTAACCTTAAAAAACTGTAAAATTATTATTTTTATTGTTTTCTTTCAAGTGAATGAAGAGGTTATGCCATCCCGAGGTCTAGGTATGTGCTACCAAAGATAATGAAACACTATTCTAAACAGTCCAAAATAATACAAAATAAAACCAAAAATTATCAAAATCGGTCAAGAAATAAAAAAGTTATTGCAAAAAGTTTATTTTCAACCCTCAACTTCAACAGCTAATATCTTTGTAGGGGTGTCTCTGAAGAATTAATTTTATAGATATTTTTTCATTTATTTTTACGAAATTTACCCAAATCCGGGAGATTGCCCACATATTATGGGACACCCTGTATATGTTACGCCCAAACATCGAAAACGCTCACTGAGCGAAAAAAACGACCGCAACGCGTTGCGGACGGCGCATAACGACCAAATACCGAAATGAGATAAATTTTCGCTTTGTGTCCGTTCTTGTTGACCACGACGCGTCGTGGACAATGCTCAAACGGCGTTCTGGATGATTTAGAGAGCCCATAAACCGATATTTCTTGTCTACGCTTGTCAGTAATGTCAGTGGGTTTACGACTGCCTTCGAATGAAGAATCGGACTGGCAGATTTTTATCTGGAAAGGGAAACATATGAATCTTTGGAAACGGAAGAAGATTTTGAGAAAACTTTGGAAGGAATGACACTTGAAAAAGACAATGAAGGGGGAGAAAATGTACTTAATCAATGCAGTATCCTCTGTGGCGGCATGTTCCATTTGCGAGGATTTTTGAGTTACCAAACCATGTAAAACATACAGCTTAAAAGTACACATGAAGTGTGGGATTGAAATTGAAGAAGTGGTATGCAATCAGAAAGCAACGTGAAACTTCTAGAGCCGGAATGGAGAAGCAAGCTGGAAAAATGCTGGCGCTGTTCCGTTAAAAACTATACCTCCTGCTGAGATCGGTCAAAATGTCGTAGTCAAGGTTCCAAATATCGACAGAGGGCGGCTTGCCCCTAGGAGTATTCTAGCTGTAGTTCTAAGCGTTAATGATTCCAGCTTGTATAAGTTGGGACCCAAAGAGGGCGTACTGGAAAGACTGAATAGTCGTAATTAATTCAACTTCGCTGATTAAAATTTCATAAACGCATTGGATGTTCCAAGTTGTTCATTAAATTTGAGAAAAGCTTCAGCTCTTTCGTCTGGATCAAAACAAGGATTTGTCATATGTGCCATTATAAACGTTATTGTAATACAAAAAAGTGCAATTGCAGGGCCAATGAGGTACTTTGAAATTCTAAATGCCACAATAATAGTGCCTGCAAAAACAAGTAAATAGCTTTATCTACCTGCGATTCAGTTACCTATTATTGTAAATAAAGTTTCATGTAGCAATAAGCCTACAATAAAGACTTTGAAATTTTCGGCTATTTCTGTAAATTTACTTAACATATTAAAAGCATGATGGTCGGTTTATGAGCTTTAAAAATCATCAAGAACGCGTCGTGGCCTTTTGAGCATTGTCCACGACGCGTTGTGGTCAACAAGAACGGACACAACGCGAAAATTTATGTCATTTCGGTATTTGGTCGTTATGCGCCGTCCGCAACGCGTTGCGGTCGTTTTTTTCGCTCAGTGAGCGTTTTCGATGTTTGGGCGTAACATATACATCGCTACGAAAATTGTGTACAGTAACTGACATTTCCAAAAAAGTAATTTTAGAGAAGCGGCAAGCAGAAACTTTCGTTGCAAGAAAAATTTTCCGCTTGCCGCTTCTCCAAAATGAATTTTTTAGAACTGTCAGTTACTTTATACAATTTCCATACTAATGTCAAGTACGATTAACTTCTGATACCTAGTTCGATTTAATTTGTTTCATATACGTGGTTCACATAGAAACCATCCAGTTTGTCTAAACACTCCATCCCGCATAAATATACGTCCAAATTGGTTTTTAATGAGAATTAAATGGACAATACAAAGGACAGAGTGTCATTACGTGAATAAATTTTATGTAGTTGTCAGTGGCTCTCAAACTGACTTACACCGTTCAACCGTTGGTTGAATATACATTCCTTCAATAATTATTTAGGCTCGTTCTCACCTTGATAACCTTGTTACTGTTTGTAAAAATACTTCAAAATGAATACTTTTCGGCAATTGAAGGTCCAATAAAGTTAATTTGAGATAAATTTCATTCTTTACATTTAAGCACATCGGCACGAACAGAGATGTTTATACCTACTTTGACTAGATGACGGACTTCCTACTCTGTACTCATGACAAACGCCGTGTTCTTTTGGTCACAATTCACAATATTTCAATCAAAATAGGAATTTCTAATCTGGATTCAAAGTAACTCGTTCTTTTGAAATGAGCTCTCGCTACTTTTGTGATCACGATTCGTAATCCCCTTATCCCAGTGTATCATGAAAATTTTCTGATTCCTTTCGATTCAATTGGCTTTAAATGTGAAACATAACTTTTGAATGTACAATACCCATATTTTGCTCTATTCGATATAAGATTTGTGATTCAATCATATGTATGAATCACATTTATTAAATCATGATTCGTATGATTCGAAAATTGACATAAAAAAAACACGTCAATAAGTGAGGCCTGTCTCTCAAGCGGCGGCCATTTTTTAAGAGCGCAAACTCCTCTGGAAAATTGTGTTGCTCATAATTATATTTTTGGCGGATAGCCGCTTGCCAATTTTTTTTTTCAAAAAACTTCCTTTAAAGTTTTTACTTCAATGCTCTTAAATAAGTGTCAACAGAATCTAGCCGTTGTTGCACCCTTACCGAGAAAAGTCAAGATTGGTGGTATGGTGCAAAAAACAGATACGGCCCTGAAAGGGGGCGTCAAAATTCTAGGATCCAGTCGATTTTTGATAAGTCGTATTTGTGGGTTCCCAGGTACCCCCCTCTGAAATTTCATCCGGATCGGTGCAACTTTGAGACACCACTCAGAGTGTTTTCTAGGCTGTTCCCAAAAAATATCATTTTCCGGGAACGAATCTTGCTCATTTCAATAGGTTTTGTGGGACCATGAGCAGTTTCAATAGAGCTAAATTTCAACTCCCCACGATTTTATGCCTTGATTTTATTCGTCACCCGGTATGTATGTCTGTGCGCGACGTCCCGCGGCTGTAAGAAACAGATGTCTTTCTTGCTTTCTTACAGATGTCATAGTTTTCACAGATTTTCTTTATATTATGTGTTAAATTTTTTGCTACATAGAATGGTTTAATTTTGCTCTCCATTTGTTGCCTTTCTATATGACAGTAAACATAATGAACGTTTTCTATAATAATTTTTTACTAAATTCCTCAGTCAGCACAATCTTTTTCTTTTTTCCCACCTTCCTATAATAAATTTTATCCTTTAATGTGAGTTTATTTTTACCCTGTTTTAAATCTTCATTTTTGCTTTGATCAATTTTTATATTATCTAGTTTAATAAAATTCACAATTTTTAAAATTTCATCCTGATTTGCATATGACTCTTAACACAGGGTTTCTGCTCAAACTATCAGCTTCTACAGTGTATTTTCCCGGAGAGTATATCAAAATTACACTGGGATAGATAATAAGTGAGGTCTCCCAGTTCTTCATCGTTATAGCCTTAACATTCATTTTTTTATAGCGGCTTATTATTATCTGAAAAAACTATAAATTTTTTTCCTATTAGCCAATGTTGCCAATATGTAAGTGCTTCTTTTATTGCTAAACATCCCAAATATACAGGGTGTCCCGTATCGTTATGTTCAAATTTTGTGAGCATATAGTAGGCTTATTTCTAAGCCTAAAACACCCAAAAGTGGCAGGTCTATCTGCATTCGTTACGAAGTTACAGGCCTAAGAAAATAATGTCTAGTAAATACCAGATTTAACTTTGAAAACCACATAAAACTTATTTTATTGACCAAATCTTTAGTTTATCATGTGTTAAACATGTCCTATTCCTTACTGAATACAAGCTTGTGCTCGGAGACCTATTGCAAAAGTAACAGTTTTCTCGTATTTTTTCGCGTACCAGCTCTTGACCAGCTTGCTGAATACGATCAAATAATAATTTCTCTTTGGTGTATTTAGTTACAAACACCAATTCCGAAATATGCTGGTGCCGCATCTATTTGAATCCTAATGCCATTTCGTATGAGCAGGGGAACCTCTACTCTCTACTAATGTTTATTTCGGTGACGTTTACTCATGTGTGGCAATTTTTGTGGCTTACAAAGTTGAATCTTGTTATTTACTAGTCATAATTTTCTTAGGCCTGTAACTTCGTAACGAATAAAGATAGACCTGTCACTTTTGGGTTTTTTGGGCTCAAAATTAAGCCTACTATATGCTCAAGAATTTTGAACATAACGATACGGGACACCCTGTATAGCTTTTTTCTTTTTTTTTTGGTATCATTCAATTTTCTCTAAAAATATGCACAAGGGTTTTCTTCTCCGTTTTGTTGTTGCTGTTTTAAGACAGCGCCTATGCCCTGTATACTAGCGTCCGTATAAATATATATCGCTAGATCTGGATCAAAGATTGCTAAAATAGGTTTAAACACAATAGCTTTTTATTGTATCAAAGGCTTGTTGACATTTTCCCGAACAAATAAATTTCTGACTTTTTCTTAACAAATTATGTAAAGGATCTAAGATGACGGATATATTGGGTACGTATTTTCCATAAAAATCTATCTGACCCAGAAACTGTCGGACATTTTTTTGTGTTCTCAGAACAGGAAAATTCTTTATAGCAATTAAATTATCCTTCAGGGGAGTAATTATTGTGTTATTTTTGATGATGTGCGAAGTTACACAACGTAAAGCCTTTTTTTAAAAATTGCCTCCAATAACAATGACAAGTGTTTAATATGATCTACGAATGACTCAGAGAATATCAAAATATCATGTATGTAATTTACAGCGAAATCTGACAGACCATGTTTCCTAATAATACTACCTAATATTCTCTGAAAGATTGCCGGAGACGTTTACAAGCCGAATGGTAAGCAGGTCCATTGAAAATGGCCCTCTTGAGTAACAAACGCAGTTTTTTTCTGTCTTCAATTTTCAAAGGGATTGACCAAAATGCCGAATTTATATCCAGTGTTGAGAAGAATTTACATTTTCGTGTTTTTACCATTAATTCACGGGATTTATTATTTTAATTTTTGTGATATTTAAGATTATTTATTCCATTTATGAACACTACTTGTGATATTTAAATACAGGCTGCACCATACATATATATCCTTCTCTATATTGCTATCTCCTGAACGCTAAGAGATACAGGGTCGGTTAAATTAGAGAAAAAATGCGCAGTTTTGTGGCCATCTCAAATCCATCAAGACTGTAACTGCTCCTGAAATATCCTGAAAAAACTGAAAAATCGAGATTTCTTATTTTTGACATATCTCTCTTATTATTGGAAATTAATAAATAATTTTTTGTAGGCTTACATAAATCGCTAAGAGCTGCCAATAGAAAAATTTTCAAGGCCGACTAGATCCAAGAGTTTTCATAGTCAACTTTCGTTTTTCTTATGGCCGCCATATTATTTTTTTATGTTGTTCGATATGAAAAAAAAATAATGGAAACGTAAAATTAATAAACTTCAAAAAAAATTTATTTTTATTTTTATTCTTCTTTTTTCAAAGAAAAAATCGTCGAAAGACGTCAAAATTTGTAAAATACGCCGAAATAGTGCTTATTGCCTTTTTTTTTTTGAATTTATCTATGAAATTCGGTCTAAAAAGTTCTTTTTTGTAAAGAAAAAAAAAGAATAAACATTTTTTAAATCTGTTTTTTAAAGTTTAACAATTTTTAGTTTTTATGATTTTTTTATACCGAACAACATAAAAAAAAAAAACATTGGGTAGCTCTTGCCGACTTATATGTATTGTAAGCTCACAAAAAATTATTTATTAATCTCCAATAATAAAAAAGATATGGAAAAATAAGAAATCTCTAGTTTTCAGTGTTTTCAGGATATTTCAGGAACGGTCACAGATATTTTGTATGTCTTGACTGATTCGAGATGGCCACAAAATTGCGCTTCTTTGGACTTGTTTAACCGACCCTGTATCTGTTAGCGTTAGGAGATGTAGAGAATATAGACCAATATAGAGAAGGATATATGGTGCACCCTGTATATTTATATTTTTTTATTCAAATTAAGGTGTCTCGACAGCAGTGGTCATTGACACAGATACATCAGGGCTACATTAATTGATATTGTTCATTGTTTTACAAGTTGGGGTAAGTGTCTAAATTTCGTTGTACAACTCGATGTCCTTAAGATAGTTTATAAGGACTGATAATTGACGAGGTACGCTGAGGAGTTCTTTCAGGTTTCCTTTTAACTCGAAGTTTTGGCGTGCGTCTATGTAATGCACACCATTACAGGTTTCCAGAGTCGTCAGATATTTATGGGTTAGTCGAGTGTGACCAACACGGAGCCTGCGAATGACTGTCGTCTTCTCCCTTCTAGTGAGGGTTGTTGGCATTTTAAAATGGTCACTTGAGGGCTGGACCTCGTCTAGTTTGGTCCGTGTTACGTCCCAATGAATCTGCCAGGAGTGGCGGGTCCTTAGAGCGAAGAGGAATTTAAAATCCCTGTAGATCTGGAGTCTGATTGTGGGTTCCGTTACTGCGAGGCTTCTTTAGCTTCTCGATCGGCAGCCTCGTTTCCCGGTATGCATACGTGTGAAGGAACCCATATTAGGGTTATGGTTGTGCCCATGATTGCTAAATGCTGACAAGCGTCGTGGATGGTTTGTATTAGAGGATGTTACGTGTGGGGGTTCTTGATAGAGAGGATGGATGATAGAGATGTACCGGGTGGGCATCTAAGAATGAACAGCGGCCATATCTTGGGAAATATTGATCCTACAGTTTCAAAATGAAAATTTTCCAAACATTAGTGACTATGCGAAATGCAATGAAAATATTTTCAAGACGGTCGCACTTCCGGAAATACCGGAAGTTGACACCTACTTCGTTATTTTAACGGGAACACCCTTTATATTATTGTATTTTTAAATTGCCTGGCAAAATCGAATACAGGTGGTTTTCACAATTATTGGAATTTTGGTTGAGTAGTTTATGAGTTATAAACAAGTGAAAATCGCAATTTTCAATTTTCAAAGCATCTCACATTGAAAACAGCTCAAGATGTTTAAAAACGGCCTACATGTCCCTATCTTAACTTTTTATAAAGTATCCAACCATGTGGTTTAAATTTTTATACAGGGTGATAAATTGACCTTTGAATTTTCTTTGGCCTGTGATGCTGTTCATGTGAGTTCATTGCCAAATTAATAAGTTAATTGTTAATAATAATTGTTGAGTTAGCTGGCTACTTCAGTAAGGGCCATAGTTATAATGCAGCATTGCTCTTATGGCGCTCATAGTTGCCGCTTTTGTCGTACTTCTGGGAAGCAGGTGTCCACGAGCTTACGCTCTTAATTTTGAAAATTACTTAATTCATTGCACTTCTGTAACGTTTTGTACCTCCGCAGACTGCTCTTTTAACATTGATCTCGTTCATAAGTGAGGATTGCACAACATGGAACAGCACAGTAGAGTTTATAACTTCATACATTAATATTACAATATTCAGATAATAATTTATTAGTGTATTTTTTAACAAAAAAATACACTATTATTATATTCTTTTGAATCCGTCAAAGTTTATTATATTCTTCTTTTTCAAATATGTATCCATTTTATGAACAAAATAGTTTCGATTATATAGTTAGTCAGAACATATTCGTAGGTGTAGGTATACAGGGTGGCCAATTAGTGCGACAAAGGTCAATATCTCCTGTACCATTGAAGATAGCGGAAAACTTTTTCCAAGAAAGTTATTAAGGGTTAAGAGATGCATCTTTTAAAATTATTTTCGACTATACAGGGTGCTGCATAAAGGCGGGACGGTAAAAAGTTCATGTTTTTTAAATGGGACGCCCTATATTTTATTGCATTTTCAGATTGTCTGAGAAAATGTAATAACAATAATGTTTATAGTTGCATTTTAAATTGAGTAGGCTATGAGTTATAAACAAGTGAAAATCGCAATTTTCCAACTTTAAACCCATTTACCACAAAAACGGCTCAAGATATCAGAAAACGGCTTACATGACCCTATCTTAAATTTTTATCTGGTATCCTACTGTATAGTTTAAATGTTTATGCAGGGTGATGGAAAATCTGATAATTTTCACCACCTTGTATAAACATTTCAACTGCATAATTGGATGCCTTATAAAAAGTTAAGATAGGAACATGTAAGCCGTTTTTTGATATTATGGGCCGTTTTTGTGGTAAATGGGTTTAAAGTTGGAAAATTGCGATTTTCACTTGTTTATAACTCATAGCCTACTCAATTTAAAATGCAACTATAAACATTATTGTTATTACATTTTCTCAGACAATCTGAAAATGCAATAAAATATAGGGCGTCCCATTTAAAAAACATGAACTTTTTACCGTCCCGCCTTTATGGAGCACCCTGTATAGTCGAAAATAATTTTAAAAGATGCATCTCTTAACCCTTAATAACTTTCTTGAAAAAAGTTTTCCGCTATCTTCAATGGTACAGGAGATATTGACCTTTGTCGCACTAATTGGCCACCCACTTAGGTATTGATAATAATAATTGTATTTGTGTAAATAATAAGTATGACTTATTATTTATACTAAATGAATGTAAATGCTATGACGCGTTATTTGTCATTCCTTCTACAATTCCTTGCGAGAACACATTTCCTGAAGATCTACATTTATTTATTCCACAGAATAATTAGGTAGATGCGGAATTTGAATTTTCAACTGACAGATACTCTGTTGTAGTGGCAATAGTTGACGTTGCGTTGGTAACCAACCATTGATAATTAAATAATAGAGCTGTCACGTTAATTACAGAGGTCATAAAAGAATTCACGAAGTTATATTTATTTTTGTATTATTTCTTGAATACGAGCAATAATGGACAGCGATTTTGAGTCTCAATAATATTTTTCTGCACTTGAGCTAAAAACCAATACACAGTTCCTTCTTTCTCGAAGACCATTCTTTCTCGAAGACCAACAACATACCACTGAAGAATTTCAGTGGTATGTTGTTTTCTTTTTTTTTTGACGAAATATTCTTGGACCGCAACAACAAGTTCTCAGTTCAACAGCAAATACCTAGGCTCCAAGTAATACGAGTGTATTTAATTTAATATTTTGAAATATTTAATTTGAATCAGTACTTAAATTAAAATAAGACCAAAAAAGCACATGTTAACACACTCATTGGTAACAACATCCCCCTGAGAAGAAGAATAAAGTAAGCACTTGACCTAAGTCCCCTGATGAAATGAAGTAATTTGCAAGTGATAGGCACTACGTGAAGATAGAAGATGAGTACTTATACCGAGTGACAAGTTTCAAAGCAGAACATAAATTCATAAATTCATAAATTCATAAAATTTTATTGAGCCTTTTTACAAAATAATATTGTCCAAGCCACGTCAAAAAAAAATAATCCAACTGAAATATGTCACAGTCTACTTATAGTAAAGATATTCAATAGGTTGTAAAAATTACATTTACAGAGTCCTCAACCATTACACAGATGTATAACAACGAAAATATCAAACACAACACAGAATCAAATTTACAGACTTCATCACTAAGTTTTAAGCATATCACTGACGAACTCGCCAACATCATAATAGCATCCATCGATCAATAATTTTTTCAATTTTTTTGTTAAATGCATCCAACTCAACATTTCCGGTGCGGATGCTGATCGGTAGCATATTATAAAAATACACTCCGGCATACAGTGGAGACCTTCTATAATAAACATGGTAATACTTAACTGGGTACAAATTTAGTTTGCCCCGTGTGTCATAATTGTGTCCATCAGAGTGAGTCATAAATTGACTACGTTGTTTATGGACATAACATAAAGTTTTGTATAAGTAAATTGAAGTCATTGTCAAGATATTTTGAGATCTAAAAGTTTCCCTGCACGATGTGCAAAATCCTAAACCGAATATTCGACGCACAATGCGCTTCTGTAGAACAAACAGGCGACCGCTGTCGACCGAATCCCCCCAGACGGCGACGGCATGCGACAGGTAAGGGAATGCAAGAGCGTAGTAAACTGATAACAGAGTTCTCCTATCAAGTCTCTCACTTAGGGAAGCAATTGCGTAATAGGCCCTATTTATCTTTTTTGCAGCATATTCGATTATGTTGTTTCCAGGTGAGGCAACTGTCCACCACTACTCCAAGAAACCGCACCTTGTCAGCAAACTTAAAGACAGAATGGTCAATTCCAATGTCACCACGAGCAACATCACTCAATCTATTTCTAAAGGAAATGCACTGTGTTTTGTCAAAATTGACAACCAGACGATTCTTATCACACCAATCCCGGAATTGTTCAATGACTCTACCCAACCCCCGAGACACCCCGTCCACATCCGCACCAGACACCACTATAGTAGTGTCGTCGGCATACATGAATGTCGTGCCGTCCAAAATGTGATCAGGGAGATCATTAATATATAACAGAAAAATAAGAGGTCCTAGAACACTCTCTTGGGGTGTTCCGGAATTAGCTAAATAGGTGTCGGAGAGCCTATACCATCCACCTTGATTTGTAACTTACGATTTGTCAAATAGGACAGAATCCATTCGTTTATGTTACCTCGAAGACCAAGTCTCCCTATTTTGTCGGATACAAATGCTGGACAAAGGGTATCGAAGGCGCGAGAGAGGTCAAAAAAGCTGCAACAACAACTTGACCTTGATCCAACCTATCATTAACGAATTGAGTGAACTGATTTATTGCTGTTTCGGTAGAGCGATTCTTCCTGAAGCCGTGCTGGCAGTCACTCAATAAATCATGCTTGTCAAGAAAAGAAGTAATCTAATTGGCAATAGTTCTTTCAAAGACTTTAGAAAATACACTCAAGAGTGAAATCGGACGATATTTAGAAATTTCATTTGCATCGTTATTTTTAGGGATGGGAACAATTAAAGATTTTTTCAGACGATCCGGAAACCTTCCCTGATTCACAGACAAATTAATGAGGGAGGACAAAATCCCACAAGTTACATCATTTACTTTTTTTAGGAAGCTGGCTGTAACTCCGTCACAACCTTATGACACCCCGCTGGAAAGTGATCTTATCACAGAGGAAACGTCACCAGGAGTCACGGGACTCAGGAACATAGTTTCGCTCACAGAACGCCGTGCCACGGTACAGTTGTCGGACAGATTGTTACCAAAGCAAGCAGCCAACTCCCGATCAACCACAGTGGAGAAGTAATCCCCGGAAAGCCCCGCCAATGCCTTTGCATCCTTAACAACCTCACCATCACGCACAATACTGATAGGTTTACGTGACCCCGGCGACCCCCGGAATGAGTTTATAAGTCTCCATGTAGTTTTGTATTTGGACTGTGACGAGCTAATCAGGTTTGAGTAATGATTTTTCATTTCATGTGCAGTGAGTTGCGACAGTTCACTTCTTTTCTGTCTACGTAGAGTGTATTTAATTTAACGTCAGCTATACGTTTACGCAGGTAATTCAGTTTACGAAGCTCATCTGACTTCTGTCGTATTAATAAGCTAAATCTAAATTTAAACTTGTTACTGATATTAGTTACCGGAATTTTCTTGGTTATTAAAGGACAGGCGGAATTATAGCACCATAAAAAATGCTCTAGAAAAGCATCAAAACACATGTCCACCTCGGTGGATTGAGCTACAGTTCTCATGAGGTTATTATAAAAGTTGTTTATAGGCGAAACATAGGCGAATAGCATGGGAAATCACATATTTGAAGTTTATTCCTCACCACTTTTATCTACAAAAATGGTAATGTTGTCTATCGAAAGAGAATTGTTTGCTGAGCATGCTGATACCAAATACTTCATAATTAACAGAGTTTTCTACCATGACAGAATATTTTAAATATTTTCAAAAGATGCGAGCAGCCATGACATGTTAAATTCGGATAAATTTTTCACTGTCAGAGCAAATATTTTCAATTATTTTTTTATTTCAATTCTGATTGAAAATCATTAAAAAATTACTAAAATCCTCATTTAGCATCATTTTGTTTTACCAAAAATTGACTATGAAAAATAAACACGTAAAATAATTGAACTAAAACAATAACTACAACAAATATTCAAATAGTCTTTCATTTTGAAGTTAATATTTCCACCCTTTTATAAATTGTGCTTCGAACTTGTCCGAATTGTTGGTTATTAACGAGTGCACATTCGGCATCGACTAGCTCTGTAAAATTTGTTTGTAAGGTAACCTCAAGATCCCAAGAAAAGTCACAACAAGGATAAGGTGGTAAATCGGGAGATTTGGCCGGCCAGTTAATAGTACCACGGCGATAAACACGCATTAGAATAGCTATTATTATTATTAATTGACAATCTTTTCAGGAAACCGTGTATTAGTAATTGAAAATATTTGTTTTGACAGTAAGAAAATTATTCGAATTAGGCATGTCATGGCCGTTCCACTTTTAATTTTGGAAATTTTTAAGTTTTTCTGGCATGATAAAAAAACTGTTAATTATTAAGTATTCGGTATCAGCATGCTTAGAAAACAATTCTCTTTCGATAGACACCATTACCATTATTGTAGATTAAAGTGGTGAGAAATAAACTGCAAATATGTAATTTCCCATGCTATTCGCCTATGTTCTGCTTTGAAACTTGTCACACGGTATGATTACATTGCCGTATGTGGCCAAAGGAGAATCTTTTTTTTTTTTTTTTAAAAAAAGGAGGGAGCATCGGTCTTAACTATGTGGTAAGACAAAGTCGCTCCACTCCGGTAACACGGGATGTCGAGCATTACTCATTCACCCAGCCTCAAGTATGCCATTTTAAATTTAAACCTTCGGTCGCTTGTTTTATTTTTCACATACATTCGAAAATGCATCCGAAAAATAACACGAGCCGGTGAGTTCCGAACTCGCGACCTTAGGCTCGGTAGGCAGCGGACTGAACCACCCACTAGGCTACGCGAGTCTAAAAAGGAGAATCTTATACATAACTGGCAAAAATACTGAGACATCTACTCGAAGTTGTTTTTTCTAAAAGTGTTAATGAATATTATATAAAATGCAAAGGCAGTATACCTGCCTATCTATCAAATAATCGTCACTTCCCAAATAGGGAATATAATAATAAGCCTTGATAAATAAAGTCATTAATAAAGTAGCAAGAAATAAAATTTTATCAACAAGCACTACGACTTTCATTTTACCTACCTGTTTAAATAAGGAATGTGTTCAAATAATATTTTTATAATGTAAAAGCAATACCTATAAGCATTGCAATATGCAGTCTATACGTTATACAAACTTCAAAAATTATTACTTTTTGACATTTCAACAGAACCTCAATTATTTTTGTCTAGAAATCCTGAAAATAGAAATGTCAATTTCCTTTCGATTTTAATATTTTTATATGAACCTGTGGCACTGCTTCCATTGAACTGACAACGCTGTCAGTTTTTTACCCATTTAAAATGCATTGCCCTATGCTACCCACACTGCATTTTATCTATTTTTTACAGAATTTGAAGCTCTTGTAAACAAAATCTACATTAACAGCCAGATAACCTCAGACGGATGCTGCAAAATGATTGGAATACTTCAAACCAATCTCAACAGGATGGTGTGTCTAGGTTTTTTAATGGGGTTTTCCCTAGACTATATCTCTCAAAGCAAATGCTTCACCATGATGTCAACATCGCATCAGAATATCCTACAGATCGTTCTTTTCCCCATGATCGACGAAACCAATCATATGTAATTTAATAAACTAAACAACATGTTAATCGTAAGACTGCAATTTGTAATTTCAAACGAATATATATATATCTATGGCCATTACTATAGATAGCGTTCTTTCCCTCCCCTAAAATTGCTTAGGGGTGAAATTGAACAATATAGATACAAAGGAACATTCAGTGGTAAGTGTGCTAAATTTGAAGAAAATCCGTAGGCACTATAAAATAAATAATAAAAAATCTTTGATGACCTATAACATCCTTATTTGTAAGCTAGAGAAAGAATGTTAAACGAACTTTTGGCCATATGTTTCTACTAGAATACCCCCTAAACCTTTTTTGCACAATTTCTGGACAGCCTGTGTATAATTTTGGTACAAAATAGAAAAATAATAATAATTGTTGTACACGCTTTTATTGTAAATTTAGTTTTACATTCCAATACTCTTCAAAAATCTTTCAGCAACTCCAAGATAATAAACAGCTTGTGCGATGCCAAACAATGGTGCTATTACAACTATCCTACAAAAACCTCCTTTGAATAAACTAGCTGGTCCTTCCTTTCTCAACGTTTTTGAAAAACAGTCTAACCAATTTCTATACAACATATTCTCTTCTGTTTGTCCCTGAAGTCTTGTTTTTACGACGTCTAGTGGAGTACAAATGAAAGCACTGAAAGCACCAGAAGATAAGCCGGAAATAAATGACCACCAAAAAACTGCTTCTCCCGATTCATCGGATTTTCTCGGACCTGTATCATTTAAGGTGGCAAAAAGTGGAAAGTAAACAACTGAAAAGGATACATCCCTAAACATAGTCGCTCCTAGACCTCTATAAAGACCCAGAATTCCGTGAGTCTTGAAAAGTTTAACAGCTATCTGTGTGGCTGAGGTTTTAACCAACGTTTTTTCTTCGACAGCTCTTCTCCCAGCGTCCTGCATCTGGATTTTCAGAAGCTCCATGGGAGTAGTGACAACTATTTGGAAAAGCCCGGCAAGTCCTCCGGCAAGCATCTGCCTTGGAATCGGAAGGGAGTTATCCGGCAGGGTTAGATGGTAGCGGAAAAAATCATTCATAGTTAATTTTATTGCTTTTTCGGGGGTTATGAGCAGGATGTTGACTCCCGATCCTTTGTACATTCCAAAATATCCTTCAGATTTGTAGATTTTGATAAAAGCATCTAGGAGCGAATTGTACATACGTTCACCATTTGGGCCGACAGTTTGATTCTGGAGTCTGGTCTTTACTAAATCCAAGGGGAAGACCACTGTAACTCCTATAATTCCAGCTAAGCCCCCGTTTATGATTTTAGCAAGTAATGGAAATGCATCTCTGTCGTTTTTTTCATTTTCAGTCTTCCGATTCATTTCCAAGATGTGTCTGCTTCTTATATTGCATCGTTTTATCCTTATCAATCACCTATCTACAATGAAAATAACGTAAAAACTTGAAGCAAATATTGTAATAATTGAAGTTACAGAGGTGTTTAAAATCATCTGTCAAAGTGAGTGAAGTATCTAGAGATACTAGAGTCCCTACATATAGAGTTCAATGGCAGACTCAATTATTATCCACCAATATTCCAATCAGTACAAGGAAATAAGGCCCTTGTCTTATGAAAGGTGAGGTAGAATTAGATTTTCAATATGTTGATCAGGTCTGAGCCTTTGAAAAAATAGGTTTTCTACCTTGGGGGTAACTGCTCGGGCCGTCATCTTGAATTAAAGGTGCAAAAATTATTAAGAGCCCCAATCAAGTTGATGGCTCTTTTATTAATATAAGTCTAGTAATCTCAGCGTATGTTTAGGAGCTGAGCTCCAAACATGTGAGCAGTACTCCAAGGATGGTCGGATTTGAGCCTTGTATAAGAGGAGAAGCTGTTGTGGTGTATAAAATTTCTTCGTGTGGAAGAGTGTTCCAAGTTTTTGAGAAGCACTCTTCGCCATACCTGCAACATGATCATGCCAAGACATGTTCACTCCAATGCTCATGCCAAGACATGTTCACTCCAATGCTCACGCCAAGTAAACGAAGAGGTGATAATGGAGGAGGAGAGGGTCCCGCCATCACTATATCTGGCTCCAGAACCTTTTTGGATAAGATGAATGCCTGGGTTTTCTCAGCATTAAATTGAACTTGATTATTTCTGTCGCCCCAAGCTAAAATCTCTTTTAGGTCCTTGTTGAGTATTGAGACGTCTTGCTCTCTGTGCGATTGGGCGTCGATGGCAGATGTTCGCGCATCCAGGGTATAAGATGATATAAGAATACTGTCATCGTAAAAATCATAGTTTTTTTTTTTTTGTTTCAAGCAGATGTTATTGATATACACTTTCTACCACTCAAAATTCACCCACTAATTCCCGAGGCTTAAATATGCCGAAATTATTTATATCCAAAACGGCACCCTTTTCAAGATACAGAGTCCTTATAAAAGTGGTCAACCAAATACACATTTTTCAGAATAAGTCAAAAGCGGATTAAATAAGAAACTTTAATATTTCACAACATGTTACTATTGTTAAGACCAATGAACTGACAAGTCTTGCAAATATTAGCATACCGGGTGTTCCTGTTTCCAATGTTACTTATCACTTTTCACCTTAGAACTTTCTTATATGCACCCCACTGATTCTCTATTTTTTCGTCAAAAAAGTGAAGTATTCCTTAACTTTTGTTCCTCTTATAAAATTTTCGTATTTTGGACAGTTTTCCCGTAATTAATTTTTTATCATGGATTTAAACTGAAAAGGTATTTGTGAAAATAAATTTTCGAATTTAAATAATAAATTCAACAAAAACTGACCACCACTGATTTTTGAGTTAAAAATACGCTGATTTTGGCGAAATTATTATATATAAAATGGCCACCTTTTCAAAATACAGTCCGTTTAATTAGGCGCTGATTGCATATCGTATCTCTTCCTCCTAAACGTGCCCTAAAAATGCCAAAACCTACTTCCTTAAACTGTACCAAAAATTGGTACAATAAAATCTATACCAATAACCAATTTTCATCCAGATGGTTAGAATCCCTGATACATCCGATTCTTAAACCCAACAAACCGAAAAACAATCCTTCATCCTGCCGACCCATCTCGTTAACATGCACCATGGGAAAACTTCTGCAGAAAATTATTATTAAGAGGCTAGCACATAACTTGGAAGCGAACAATCTATTAAATGCAGCCCGATATGGATTACGTAAACATCACTCGACCACAGATTGCATAACAACATTTGAATCTGATATCCATCAGGCGTTTACAAATAAACAGGAACTACTTGCAACCTTTTTCGATATCCAGAAAGCATATTTTGATAGAACCTGGTGGTACTTCATTCTATACAAACTGAAAAAATGGGGTTTTACCAGCAACATCTGGACCTATGTTCACAACTTCCTCAAAAACAGATCATTTCGAGTTAAAGTCAACGGCACCACATCCCAAAAGAATACATTAGAAACTGGAATCCCCTAAGGGTCCACCATAAGTGTGACGCTGTTTCTGATTACTGTGGACGACATTTGCCAGCATATTAACTCCCTCGTTAAAACCATTTATGACGATGATTTACTTATATGTATACATAGCCGGAAAAGACCGCAAGCACATGAGGGATCTAATTCAAAGTGTAATCTTCAACCTTGAAAACTGGTCCAATTCCTCAGGGTACATTTTCTTTCCCGAAAAAAAAAAACAGTTCATCTTATTTACTATAAAAAGATGGGACACGCCTCTTCAGCTGACTCTACTCGAGAAACTACTAAATTTCACCGACTCCATAGAATCCTTAGGAATATATTTCGACCCTAAGTTCACTTGGAAGAGGCATTTCGAACACATCAAAACTTCATACAACCGATCAGTCCGCCTTATGAAATGCCTATCTAACTACCATTGGGGTTCCGATTCAACTATACTATTATTATTGTATAGATCACTCATCAGATCTAAAACAGAATACTGCTTGGTTGCCTGCTCTACAGAGCTAGCAGAAGGCTTTTAAAGACCATCCAGACAATACAAAATTCCTCTCTCAACATGGACCTCGGGCGCCATCGAACTAGTCCAATTGATAGCTTCTATAGCATTGCCGTACAAAACGTTTTCACCCCCCTCTTCAAAACCACCTATCCCAATCTACATGACAAACAAGTAATCCTTTATGAAATACTTTCTCGAATCTTACGTGAGGTGAACTTTGAGTTCCTAAATGTCCTTCCTCTCCAATACAACCCACACCCCTGCAAAAACGAACCTATACCAAAACTGATCCAACACTCACATATTGCAAGTCTGCCACCCACCCAACTATAATAAAATCAGAATTTAGTAGAATATGAGAAAGATACACCGATTTCTTGTATTTATATACGGATGCTTCAAAAATTGAAAAGAAAATAGGTGACACGTGTTGGTGACATCAGAAGAGTCAACTTGTACCACCTGAGCAACTGCAGCATCTTTACAGCAAAAATTTACGCATTCTACAGGCAACTATATCCACACTAGCAATCCATATCAGCATTATGTAATTGTGGGCGATTATTTCAGTTCCATCCAGGCCTTTTAGAAATTCTTCTCAGACTGCTCTCTAACACAGTCCATCCAAAAAAAACTTGCCCTCCACCCGGTAAGCAATAAACATCCAACATTCATGTACCCTCCCATGTAGGCGTAACAGGGAATGAAGAAGCAGACCAAAAATATCGTCAAGCAGCCATATCGGAAATCGTAAGCAGCCAAGTAAATACTCATACCGATGTTAAAAATGATCTAGAACAGAAAATCTGGAAGATACGCAACACATACTGGCAACAAAGGTAAAGCTAACTACGAGGCATCCAACTTGACATCCTTAGGTAAATCTTTTCCCCAAAGTCGAGAAGATCTCGGGTAATAGTGGATAAAATAAGAATCGGCCATACTAGTATCACTCACGACCACATTCTAAAAAGACTCGAGTCACCTTACTGTGAAACATGCCAAGAACGAACCACAGTTGAACATCTACTGCTCAAATGCACCAAGCACGATAACGAAAGGAACAACTTCAGGCTACCTAACAACATGAAAGACCTATTTGGAAACTTTGAAGACACCATTAACAAACTTCTTTACTAAGCTAACGTGTTTGTAATACCGTATCAATGCCGCTAAATAAATAAATAAATATCTTATGGCTGTGGTAAAGCCCAAGTGTCAGAAGTTTTCAAGTAGCCTCAAGGGCCTCTGACGTAACTTAACGACTGCTGTGAAGCAGCCGGGACCCCCTTTTTAACGTACCTATCGGTCACGGAACTTTTTTATTTACCACTATCAAGTTTGGTCACCCATCCAAGTACTGACCAAACAAAGCCATGCTGCACTTTAGAGATCGTTTGACCGAAACTCTAACAGTTTGGCTATCAATGCCGCTAATAACCTAAGATTGATGCGGTTATTTCAGGATATTAAAAAAATCGATAACACTGGCAGTTTTGGAGATAAATCGGTTTTTGGTATGCGAAACACTAAAAAGTTGGTGATGCCAAACACATACCTACAGGTAAAAATTGGGTTAAGTTGTTGTTATTAAACCTACCTACGTAATGGATTACTATTGACGGAACTTGTCAAAATTCGCATAAAAGTCAATTTATCTCGAGAACCGTCAGTTTTGTCGAAATAAATTTTGGAGTACCTTTTTTAAAGACGAATGACCAGGGCATTTAAAAAATAAGTGCCAAAATGATACTTGTCAAAACTTTAACACAACGAGTGTGATGGTAAGTAAGTCAGTTCCTGACTTCCCTGAAGACGACAAACATCTACTCTGTTATGGCTTAGTGACGCTTTACGGCCTCTATAAAATATTAAAATTTTATCGAATTATACAGGTCGGTTTAAAAGCTAGAGCCAAAAAAGTAAATCGTTGTGTACCCTTTTGGGGCTCTGTATCTCCGTTTCGGGACACTTTAGGAATTTTTTTAATGATAAACTAGGTTTATTTTGACCTCTCCTGTATGATCCCGAGAAATCAGAGGTACTTACCGGACAACCTTTATAAGAAACTATTTGGAGTATCACCGCGAAGTTGTAAAATTTCTTTAACAAAACTCGTAATTTATCAATTTATTTATCAAGATTTTCTAAAAATAATTTAGGAATCTGATTGCAGGGAATCGTTTGGGATGGATAAATAGGTAGTTATCGGAGTAATATTACTCCGATAGGTACTCTAAAAATACTCCGATAAATTACTCCGATAAATAGTTATCGTAATAATATTGATTTAAAATATTTAGTTTTTGATCACACTGTAGTGATTTGGTGATTATTTCTAAAAGGTATTAAAATTCTTTTTTAGTGATAAAGGACCACCAGAATAAGTAACTCCCAAATATTTGATTTTATCTGCAGGTCCAATAGAATTAATCGAAATTGACGAGGATGAAATAAAAGTTTAATTCAACAAATTTCCACTTTCCATAACAATTATTATTACAGATAACTTTCTAGGATTATTTTGAAGTCCTATTTCATTCAACAAGTTTTCAGTCATTGAGAGAAGACAATTTGCTGAATAATAGTGGAGCGAAATCCGGTGTAAAAGTTATCGATTTTTTTTTTTACGTATAACCAGGTCAGACCTAATAGGTTTTGTGCATTACATAATTCTGCATTCAAAACGCCTATTTACGACATTTTTTGGTAGATCACGAATTTTATATTTGAAAAAAACATAAAAATTTGGGATTTAAAAAAAATGTACTTTTGAACATTTACATAACTATATCTTGAAAAGTAATTAAGATAATAAAATGGTTCTTTCATGAAATTAAAGCAGACAAATGTGCGCTTCCAATGGTGTATGTTGCTGCTATTAAATATTTATAGCTGATTTGCAAAAATAATAGAAACGTTGTACGATGCAAAACGTGTATTGATATTTTCACTAAGCGACAAACTTTTTTATTTATGAAAATTTTTGTACACATGCAGCAAACAAAATGAAGCCAAGATATTGTAGAAGTTTTTGTATAAAAAGTATTTTTTGTAGGGATTGCCGTTTGGTAGTTATGATTTTTTAAACTTATGACGCGCGCCAATATCCTGTGCATGTATTTTGCCCTTATAGAGAGAGCGCGCGTTGAGTCAAACGCAAGCCTACATTTCCTAGTATTATTATAAGAATAAAGGTAGGTAAGCCATAAAACATCCGTTTCAGTCTTACACACAGGCTATTCCTACTTTACCTGACAGGTAAACTTTTAAGGGAACCTTCAATTTATAGGAAATAGGTATTTATTGCCATCGACACGTGCAGGTACTTAGGCCAGGGTTCTGGTCTGCAAATTAAGGAAGTTCTCAAACGTTCTCAAAAAAAGCATAGTAGGTATAATCTTTTAATGCTTGAAATTGAAAGACTAAGTACTTATTATCCTTATTATTATTATCCGTTAATGTTAATTATTATTAGAAAATAAAATTAATATCAAATTCCAATTATGATACCTTTTGCTTATTGAAACGTGACATAAACGAATGTTTTTTCTTAATCTCAAATGAATTTTTCTGTAACTAGAAGTAAAAAATATCTACAGGGCGTTTAAAAAATTGTATTTAACCAAAAATAAAATAAAAATTCCAATTTCATTTCAATGACATTAGTTTTTAACAATATTATTGTTTGTAGGGCACCTAGCAAGCAACTTATAAAAATTATACATAAATAGTTTATAAGTGTTTGTGCATACTTATTATTGAATTTTATTACGTACTTTTATAAATTTTGAATAAACGAATATTCATAATTCATAATAGAATCTAATAGATTCTGAAAATTTTTGAGAGCCACTGGTTAGTAGTAACCATGCAAATTATGCATCTCTCTATCCATGCAAAATTTTGCATCTTTCTATCCTTCTAGAGTTTTATTCAACAAAGTGTCTTCAATGATGGAGTGCGTTATTTGTAGAAAATCTGTGAGTGTTGGAGACAAAACAGTTGTACAAAAACCGAAACAGCGAGGTTTGTTGTCATTAATTGCATCTGCGGAAAAACGGCAAGATGAATGCGGAAAGCGAATTCTGCTAGAAAGAGAAAGTATTTTAAGTGGAAAGTTTTTAGTTAAATATCATATGGCATGTAGGAAAAGTTATACAAGTAATCAGAATATTAAGTCTTCTCAGTCGGATAATGGTCACACTTCTAAAACTGACACCCGTCAATCTAATAGTGATTTATTTAATATTCGAACTATGTGCATGTTTTGTAACAAATGCGGAAAGAAAAAAAAGCAGGGTTTGACATCAGTGCAAACTGGTAAGTTTAAAATCAATCATCAGATAAGTTCTATTTGTATGTAGGTACTTAGTATATATTATAGTAAGCATTATTATGTTCCTTATAGGAACTGGAATGTCAACTTTTACAAAAATCATAAATGCTGCAAAAGAGCGAAACGATGTAAATATGATTTCGAAATTGTGTGGATATGATGATTTATTTGCATACGATGCGAAATACCACAAATTATGTTACAGCAGCTATATTGCTCACAGAAATATTGAATCGCTCAAAAAACGTAAAAACCTCGTTAAAAACGTTTCAGAGGCGCAGCCACATCCTAAACAATTAGGTAAGAACGTTGACACATCGAGCTCATCGCCTATATCAAGAAGTAGTAGTTCTGCGAATTTTTGGAAAAATGAGTATTCAGATATTCAGATACTGCATAGAGCGGCTGCTATCTTACGAAACGAAATGGCTACGTTTGAGGTTAAAGCTAATAGATTTCCTACACCCAAAGGTATAAATAAAAATGAGTTTAAAAACCAGGTACCTAGGGTATTACTGTCATTCCTATCATGGCTAATAGATACCAATTTATATAAAAAGGTAATGTCTTATTATTATGTTAGAGCTTTTAAATAGATGAATATAATTTTGGATTTGTTTTTGTTGATTTTTAGGCTGAATGTGAAGAAACCAGCGACTTGGCAGTCATTCCAAGTAATATTATAATAGGAATTTTTGAAAAAACATTTCGAAAGAACAGTTTTCAAGTAGGATTAGGCTTACACCTTTATCACCTCATTCCCAGTAAAGGAATTTTAGATACTTTATCGCAACTTGGATTGTCTTGTTCATATAATGATATACGTCAACTAACCACCTCATTAGCAAAGAGAGAACTTGATGATGGAGACATATATGTACCCCAGAAGTTAGAAATAGTAAATCCCGCGAGAAAAAACTATGTTCGCGCTAGTATGGACAACTTTGATTTAAACGAAGAAACTATTGACGGAAAACATACTACACATTCTATGGCCATGGTCGTATTTCAGAATCAACAGTGTTTTGAATCCGAGATTGAATCCATCGATGATAAAATTGTAGGATCTAAGTATACTTTAACCAACGAAGAAGCAGATATAACGTTCCAGCATATTTTAAAATATAACAAGCCAAAAACTCGTCCCGAACCCTCTAGTTTTGTAACACTTAATAATATCAACACAGGAAAATTTGAATATTCAAAAAAACTGAATTTCATGTGGCGATGGATGCGTGCTTTCAAATCACAAGACAACTTTTTAGTGTGGACAGACTTTAACAATATTTTGTCGAAAAAAATATAGATGTTTCTAATATTACATTTCTTCCATTTTTGAATTCACCGCCGACTGAGTATGATACCATATATACTGCAATGGTTCGATTGGTACAATTAGCGGGTAAACTAAATCAAGACCATATTGTAGTAACAGCCGATCTAGCAATTTATTCTAAAGCACGAGAAATATTATGGAACCATCCTCCAGAGTTGGAAGGAAAAATAACGCTACAACTTGGTGGAATGCATTTGACGATGGCATTTATTGCTAGTATCGGTTATATTTTTGGCGACGGAGGCCTATCATCCCTACTTGTTGACACCATTTTTGCGGAAAATTCTTGCCGACTTATGCTACAATATTCTCGTGCCATTCGTGGTTTAACCATAGCAAGTGATGCTATCTCTCGACTGTTTTTGAAATCTTTCAAGAAATGGCATGAAGAAACGACAGAGACCATACTTATTAGTGCCGAGACACAACAGTTTATCAACTCAATAACGTCAATGTTGCTAAAATTTGAAATAAACGAACACCAGCTGAAGAATTTATTAAGTCAATATGAAATCTATAATAAACATATATCCGAATTTGCCAATTCAGGTTCTTCTTCGTCTTCAACTTTCAAGTACTGGTTTTTTTTTCTCGAAACCGTCGATCTTCTTCTGAAGATGTTGCATGCCGAAAGGGAAGCCAATTTTGATGCCCATTTATCGGCAGTTTATAATGTGTTGCCATATTTATCAGCTGCTGGATGTAACCTTTATGCCAAGTGGGTTCCTGTATATTTAAGTGATATGGCAACGCTTAAAAATCAAGTGCCGTATATGTATAATTATTTACTGGACGGAAATTTTGTTGTAAAGAAAACCAACGAAAGAAAGTTCAATTGCGTAGCGTCAGATATGGCTCTAGAACAGTCCATCAATAGAGAGTGCAAAAGTCGTTCGGGAGTAATTGGATTTACGCAGAAACCAAGTGCACTACTTCGCTGGATAATTACCAAACATACTTTGGGAGAATACTCTCAAAATTTCTTAGGTAAGTAATTACAACTAAGTAAAGGTTTTCTGATGGTAGCCTGTAAGTTTGTTTGAAATTATTCTTACTAATTCAATAGTTCAACCTATGATTAATATTTAATGTTGTTTCAGAAAGTACATCAAGACTGCAAGTTCGGCAGCGGAAAGAAGGGTTATCTATGCAAAAGAAAAACGAAAATGATGTTTTAAACATATGTCAAGTAGTTGGGCAAGACTGGTGTAATCCGTTTGATTTAAACAATGTTCCGTCTTGCTTAATAAACATTACGACCGGGAAAGAAGTTAACGACGATGTAGAAAAAAGTTTGACTGGTTTTATAGATGCAGTGCAAAACAAAAGAAGTGCAGTTTGGGATAAAAATCAGACACAACAATTTTGGAAACCCATGCAAAGAAACAAAGTCCTCTCATTCAAAGAGAATTTTGTAAGCAAAAGACAACAAAGGGTACCTTAATTGGCTCAGAATTAATGTTTCGCCGAAGCACAAGTAAATGAAATGGACTTAGCTCAAATACTTTCGCACGAACTTACTTTGGTTCCCATGTCATTGTTTAACGAAGATGGGTCAATGAGAAAAACGGCAAAGTCAGAACTTGTAAAGAAACTTGAAAATTCAACCAATACTCAAATTGAATGTCCTACAGTGCAGTCATTAATAATAGACGGAATGGTAATGATTCAGGAACTGAACGAAAAACAATTTGAAACTGTTGATGATTTGGCTACAAAAATGTTGAAAACAGTTTTAAGTTTTTCGCGTAAATGTCAGGCTTCGCGAATTACAGTTGTTTTTGACACATATTTACCTGATTCTATTAAGTCAGCCGAAAGATTAAGACGCGGTGAATGCAATGTTGCTGAATACAATATTATCGGAAGCAGGAAAGTATACAAATTTCGTGAACTTCTGAAATCTATAAAAAACAAACAGTCTCTGCTAATATTTTTAACAGAGTATTGGATTATTAACGGCCCTGGATATCTTCAAGACCATGACATAATAATTATTGCGGGAGGTTTCAAAAATCCGGAAAAAGTTGTATTTTTAACCAAAGACAACCCAGCAGGAACAATAAATGAGCTGTATAGCAGTCAAGAGGCAGATACCCGCATTATTTTACATACTGTGTATGAATCGAAATGTAGTCAAGACATTTTAATAAAATCTGGTGACACCGACGTGCTAACATTACTAATTCACTTCTGTGCAAAACTCCCCGAATTAAAGGAAAGTAGAATATTTATGCAGCTCGGACATAGTGACAATCAACGGTACATATCCATTAAAAAAACTATTGAACATTTGGGAACGGAAGTAAGTATTTGCTTATTATCAATACATTGCCTGACAGGATGTGATACCACAAATGCTCTTTATAAGATCGGAAAGAAAACAGGGTTCGAAATTTTTAAAAAGAACATGAATGATTTGAAGGACTTATCGAAGTTGCCAGAATTGCCCGAAGAAGAAGCACTGCAAATTGCAACAAAATATACGCTTCTGTTGTATAAAAATAAGGATCCCAGTATAACGACGCTCAACAGTTTACGACTGAAGTTAGCTACTACGTCAAATAAACCATCATCTGAGCTTCCTCCGACCGATAGTGCTTTTTATCAGCATTTTCTGAGGTAATTATTGTTGAAATAATTTAAGTTGGTAACTGAACTTGTCCAGTTTTAATTTACTGTTAGGTTGGCAATAGGCAACATGTTCTTCTTTTTATAATAATAATAATGATGATAATAATAAGAATGAATAGAGAACCACGAGTGTACTTTTATTTAGTAAATAAATATAATTTATAAAATCCAACAAAGTAAATAAATAAAATATCACGACAGGTTATGGGTCTAGTACACGCTGGTCGCTGAGTAAGATAAAAATTAAAAAAGCACTTGTTTGTATCAAGTGAAAAGAAAAATTAAGAATAAAAACGTGCGCTATGGTGGGAGCGATTCATTAATCAAAATGGCATCCAAAGTGGAAAATGAGGATATTTTAAGCATAACAAGATTAAAAGACAGTGCTTTATTTGGTCTTTGGGACTTTGAGGTGAAGATTTTATTTAAAGCAAAACAACTTATGGAAATTGTAAATGGAACAACCAAGGTCGCCGACTGTGGAACTGATGCAGATAAAATTGCAAAGTGGAACATGAAAGATGCAATGGCTCAACATGTCATCTTGCGAACAGTAGACAAAATAGTAAAACCTCATTTGATGACCTGTACATCTGCCCATGATATGTACGAAACATTGAAGAAAATATATCTGAAGAAAACTGATCAAGAAAGACAACTGCTCATGCAGGAATACTACACCTTCAAGTTCGATAAAACTAAAGACATGCACATGAATATTAGTGAGTTACAAAACATTGTGGTCAAGTTGAAGGCTCTAAATGAAGAAATTTCACAAAACATGTTGATGTCAAAAATTTTGACAATTCTCCCTGAACAGTTTCAGCATTTCAGTAGTGCCTGGGATTCTACATCAGGAGATGACAAAACTCTTGATAACCTAATTTCAAGATTATCTATGGAGGAAGATAAATATAAACTAAAACATGAAGAAACGCCTGTATCATTCAAAGCAGAAGTGAAAAATAGATACAAACGAGAAGCTACCTGCCATGCATGTGGTGAACTGGGACATTTTAAATCTGGGTGTAAGAAGAAAAATGAAAACAAGGAGCACGAATATAAAGTGTCACATATGAAACCTTGTCCCATCTGTAAACAAATGGGCAAAATTAAATCAAATCATACCGCTCAAAATTGTTTTTATAAAGATATTGCATGCAAGTATTGCAAAAAGTTAAATCACAAATCAGAGGCATGCTGGTACAAGAACGAGCAAGAAGAAAAGAGAAAATATAACAATAACAACTCAAACCAAAATAGTAAAGTTTCATTTCTTGCCTGTAGTGTTGAATCTATGTTCACTAAACAAGAAGATAAAAATGTAGAAATGGTGGTTGACAGTGGATGTAATAAAATGATGTGCAAAGATGAAGGTATAATATCCGAAATAAAAGAATACAATGACAGTGTGAAAATTGCTCAAGAAGGAGCATCTATGCCAGTAAAAGGGTGCGGTAAAGTTGAGTTTGAAAACTGCAATCTAAAAGAAGTATATTACGTGCCAAATCTATCACGTAATCTTTTTTCAGTAAACAGTGTGACAAAAGCTGATGGCACAGTATATTTTGACAAAGAAAAAGTATATATACTAAGAAATTCACTTGAGATACCGAAAGAGAGTATTGTAATTGAAGGAAGAAAAAGTGAAAATGGATTGTATGTGATAAATATGAAGAAAGATACTGGAAATGCTTACATAGCTGAAAAGTCAAATCAATTTGAAGAATGGCATCGAAAGTTTGGTCATCTTAGCTACAGTCAAATGGATAAGATTCCAAACATGTGTAAAGGAATATCTTTTGACGATAAAAGCCAACGTGCGAGTTGCAAAATATGCGCAGAAGCTAAGCAAGTCAGAATACCATTTAAAACTGTCAGAGCCACGGCAAACCGTCCTTTGGAAATAATCCATACTGATATTTGCGGTGCTATTGATCCACCAACTCACGACAACAAGAATTATTTCATAGTCTTATTGGATGATTACACACATTTTTGCACGGTGTATCTTCTAGAAACGAAAACGTCGGGTGAAGTTTATCAATGCATCAAGAGATTTATACAAGAAGCGGAAGCAAGATTAAACTTGAAAGCAAGCAAAATAAGAAGCAATAATGGGGGTGAATTTCAGAATATTCTCCTCTTTGATTGGTGTAAAGAAAAAGGTATAGTACAAGATTTTACCATTCCACACACACCTCATCTGAATGGTAAAAGTGAACGGATGATGTTGACCCTTTTAAATAAAGCAAGGACACTCATTTTCGATGCAAATTGCGAAAAAGAAATGTGGGGCGAAGCAGTTCAAGTTGCATGTTACCTGACAAACAGAAGCCCAACTAGAGGAATGGATGTAACTCCTGCAGAAAAATGGTTTAATATGAAACCAGATCTAAAGTATCTTCAAGTTTTTGGAAGAAAGGTTTTCTCCAAAATTGTCAAACCATTGAAGAAACTCGACAGCAGAAGTCAAGAGGCCATGTTTGTTGGTTATGCCCCTAACGGCTACCGTCTATGGAATAGCGAAGAAAGGAAGATCTACATTAGTAGAGATGTAATCTTCACGAATGAAATGTTCCATACAGAACCAATTAAGGAAAATTCTAATATAGATTTTCTGGAAGATGAAGAAGTTGTCGAAGCAGAGAATCAAGAAAACGGGGAAGAAGATGAAAGAAATGAAGAAATACCTAGCCAAGAACCACCAAGAAATGAAGAATTCCCAAGACAAAGAAGACAAACAAAACTACCAGAAAGATTTAACGATTATGTGATGAATTTTTCAAAAGAAGATGAACAAGAAGAGAATGAAGCTCTACTTACCTATAACGAAGCTATAAACTCAAAAGACAAAGAAAAGTGGAAGAAAGCAATAAGAGAAGAGAGAGATTCTTTAATGAAAAATACAACATGCGTCTATATAAATGAAGACCAAGCAAATGGAAAGAAAATACTCACCAACAGATGGGTATTTAAAGTGAAAGATAATGGCAAATTCAAGGCGAGACTAGTAGCAAGAGGATGTAATCAAAACAAAAACGACATGGAATATGAAAATATATACAGTCCTGTAGTAGACACGATTTCTCTTAGATTGCTGTTTGCTATTGCAGCCCATAATGAATGGCATATACAAACCTTGGACGTAAAGACTGCTTTTCTCTACGGAGAACTGGAAGAGGAAATTTACATGGCAGTACCTGAAGGGTTTGATCAGCCTGGAAAAGTCTGTCTCCTGAAGAAATCTATATATGGATTGCGCCAAGCTCCATGTCAATGGAATAGAAGGTTTACAACTTTTCTTAAAGATCAAAATATGTTACAATTGAAGTCAGATCAATGTATTTTTAAGTCTGTAAATGAAGACATGTACTTAGCCATTCATGTTGATGATGGTATAATATTTGGAAAGGATAAAATAAAAATTAAACAACTTCTAGAAAAACTGAAAAATGAATTTGAAATAACAACTTATGAAGAACCAAAATCCTATCTGGGAATTGAGATTGAGAAGACCGAAGGTGGAATTTTTATATCTCAAGAAAATTATGCGTTGAAAGTATTAAACAAATTTAATATGCAAGATGCGAAGCCGATGAAGACTCCAATCACACAAGATATTTACAAAAACGATGATGAAGATTTAGAAAAGAAAAATGATTTCAACTACAGAGAAGGAATTGGAAGCCTGTTGTATTTGGCATGCAAAACTCGGCCAGATCTGAGCTTTGCCGTGAATTTCGAGAGTAGATCCATGGAGAAACCTATGAATCAAGATTTTATAAATGTAAAGCGAACCCTCAGATATTTGAAGGGAACAAATTCATATGGGATTTTTTATGGAAGCTCAAAAACTAACCCAGAAGAAACAATACATTTATGTGCTTACTGCGATGCAGATTTTGCAGGTGATAATAATGTCAGAGAAGATGTAGCACAAGAAATTAGAAGAAAAAGCACATCTGGATATGTCATTACGCTATTTGGAGCACCAATTTCATGGTCTTCAAGACGACAAAGTATTGTAGCTCAGTCGACAATGGAAGCAGAATTAATTTCCGCCTGTGAGTGCGTTAAAGAATTGAAATACCTTATAGAATTGCTGAAAGAATTAACCAACCAAGAAGTCAAAGCTACTTTATATATCGACAATCAAAGTACTATCAAGCTCATCAAGGCAGGAAGACTTAAGAAAACTCGCCACATTGAAGTGAAATATTTCTTTATAAAAGATGAGTACTACAAGGGACTTTTTGACATGACCTATATACCGTCTGAAGATAATGTGAGTGATGTGTTTACAAAACCTCTACCTTTTACAAAGTTCGAAAAGTTTGTGAAAGAACTGCTTACCTATTAAATGTGTAAAAATAAACTGTCCTGCGTTTACGGGGAAGTGTTGAAATAATTTAAGTTGGTAACTAAACTTGTCCAGTTTTAATTTACTGTTAGGTTGGCAATAGGCAACATGTTCTTCTTTTTATAATAATAATAATGATGATAATAATAAGAATGAATAGAGAACCACGAGTGTACTTTTATTTAGTAAATAAATATAATTTATAAAATCCAACAAAGTAAATAAATAAAATATCACGACAATTATACCATTTTTGCATCAATTATAAGCACTTGCATTTAATTTTCATTCTAATGTTATACTCTCAGGTTAAAACTGTACTATTATTGTTATATTACAGATGCATGAATCAATTAAAAATATGGTACGCTAGTGATGTGGCGAAAAAAGAGCCGGAAGATGCTGGGCGTTTCGGGTGGGTTTACGAAACCAGTGGCTGGAATCCAGTTTTCGCCAATCAAGAAGCAGTTCCAGAAATAATTAGGAAGTGCTTAACATTATATTGCTCTGATAAAACATGTATCAACAATAAATGTACCTGCAAAAAGGAAGGTCTAAAATGTTGTTTACAATGCAAATGCAAGACATGCAATATTGTGTTTCATTAATAGCGGACTCTGAAGAAAATGAAGAGTTTTAAATCGTTTATTGTATGAATAAATATTTGTTGTGATTTAATTACTTGTCAATCATTACCCTTTTTCACCCCTCTGACAGCGCCATTTCTTATTTTTATAGCTTCTTAAATTTTTAGTTTACGTTTACTACAAAAACATACTACCTATATAGATAGGCAAGCGACTGACTCCATGCGTCTGTTGCGTCCGCATACCGTGCAGCCATCGCGCGAATTCGTTCACAATTGAAAATTCATAATTAAATAACCACCAAACGTAAGATAATAATTTATCTTTTAAAAACTTTCTCGATATTTTGGCTTCAATTCCTTCGCTGCATGTGTAAAGAAATTTTCAAAAACAAAAAAGTTTCTCGCTGACTGAAAATATCAATACATTTTAGTGGAAATTTTCAATTACCTATTGATTTCGCAATCAAATATAAAAGTCCTTAAAACAAGATTACCACCAAACGAAGCGCTTATATATGCACTTCAATTTAAAAAAAAAATTCGTCGATAGCTCAATTAGTTTTAAAGATATGACAATTTATATTTTTAAAACGCAATTTTTCTGAATTACAAATTTTTGCAATTTTTTTCAATTTAAAAAGCCCTGACCTACGGAAAAATGTCGTAAATGTCCATTTATTGTTGGGAATAGTCTAATACACCATACGTATAAGTGGCAGCTGGTTATACGCCGAAAAAAAAAAACGACACATTTTTGGTCCGATTTCGCTCCACTATAATGATAATTTCAAATTAGAACAGTGTCATTTGCATAACTCATAATAGAAATACAGGGTGTAACTAAATAGGTGTAAAACATTTAAGGGGGTGATTCCTCATCGAAAAAAAAGATCTTTCATATGAAGAAACTTCATTGGAGCATCACTTGTTAAGATACAGCCCCTTAAAGGGGGTACATAAAATTTGTTTAAAAATTTTTTTCACAAGCACTAAAAAGTTACAATATTGAAACTAAGCTGACATTTTCTACTACCAAAAAGACACTTAGCCAGTAATTTATTTGGTTAGAACAACCCCATGGTTGTAAGGGGTGGAAAACGCAACCCCTAAAATTTATTTCCAATGCAACTTTTTGTCTTATTATTTGTTTACCATTTAAAAATTTATTTCCGATAGCCTGTTTCATTCTAAACAAAAAATGTCTCTTGAATTTTTTGCACAAAATAAACCAGTTCGCAGCAAAAAATTATTTTACGAACTACGAAATTTTTTAAATAAGTTTTTTCTACTCCCAACTTTTAATATGCATATTAAATATGAATCACCAGTGCTTTAATGGGTCTCATTAAAATACAAATTTTCATTAAAGCACTGGTCAAGCTATCCAATGGCAGAGGAGCATTTGCAATCGAATCGGTTCCTTTTCGCTCACGATCGGGTCGGCAAGCCAACCGAAGTCACAGAGTTGTCATACTCACGACAAAAATTGCCTTGTGATATAAGTTCTGTATTTCTGAAAAAAAATTCTGAACGTTTATTTAATTTAGAACATAAGTAACATTCAAAGAAAATTTATCAAGATTTTATGTTACCTTAATTAATTTGATAAGTAGGTATATCGTGTAAAAGATGGGAAGATAAAGATATCATTCGTAGCGCTCCGTGATATAGTATTCAAAGCGGCAACGCTGCGACCCGCGTTGCGCAGTCATACAATATCGTAATTAATGGCTGTCGATGTTATTAAAATTATTAATTAATCTCAAAATCGAAGCGTAAAATTCGGAATTCGAACTTCGCATAATAAAAATTACGCAGTAGTGAGTAGTGCCCTTTAAACTTGATACTAAAACATGTCTCAGCAGAATAATCTTAGCAACGAAGAGAGAATTTGGTACCTAATATGCGTAAGCAAATAGCAACCTATCTTGACCTCAATGATCCGCAATTGTACATGGGTCATTGTTAAAATATATAATTTTTTAATCTTTTCTATGAAATAAAAAAGGGTCGTAGAAAAAATAGTGTATGGAACTCGCAGATAATGGCTATTAATACGCTCTTATGATGGTTAAGACACTCGCCTACGGCTCGTATCTTAACCATCATACTCGCGTATTAATAGCCTTCATTATAAGCTCGTTGCATAATATGCTATTACAGCTAGGAAACACAAGTTTATTCAACTGAATATATTTTTATTTTAAGAAAAAGCAAAAATCATGCAATAAACTGTTAACTACTGTTCTAGTATCGACACCAAGGAATAGATTCCGTGTCGAATTTTTTAGTTTTCTAACTAATTGCTACTTTAAGTTTTGTGATTTCTTTTTAAAAAGACTCATTGATTATGGTAATTAAACGTAATTATCGGTGACATGCTTTATTCTTACCATGACAAATTTTTTCTACAGCTGGTACGAAGTACTTATCACAGACAACTGCTAGCGCGACGAAAAGGTAGAGTGAGACCATAATATGTGCAGCAACAGCGCCTCCTCGTCTTTGCTCTACGGTGAAAAAACCTCTAGGAAAGTCATCTATTGCCGGTGGCGTACAATTGAGTCCTGAAAAAAAAAAGATAAGAAAGAAATAATAAAAAATAAATAAAGTTTAAAAGTGATAAAAATTAAGTTAAAATTAAGTGGGGTCATATTACCTCACTGTGAAATAAAGTTTAATGTCCGGTTGCACGAACGTAATCAACAATCTATCAGATAATGACCGATTTTAAAACGCCCCGTGTTGTCAAAATCTTGGTCTGGTATTGCTGGAAGTAAAGTCCACTCCCTTTTAGAAGACTAAATTACCGATAAATTACCGATTGAAAATATTTAAAATATTTACTATATTTTCAAAATTTTGCAGTTGAAAACTAGTAACTATTTAAAAGCCCTACATCTGAAAAGTATAAAAATTCAAAGTATTATTTTTGTAGATTGCAGTTTTTTGATTCTACTGAAAAGTCAAAGTATTTTTTTTCAACATATACCTAGGTAGAAAATTTGTAGTTTGATGATTCCTATATAGAAATTAAATTGAAAAACGATTATAATTATTATTTATTTTGAAACCCCGCTAATAATAATAATTACTGAATTTTATCAGAAACTTTTATGAATTGAAAAATGTGTCAGTAATTATTATTTTCTATGATAATAATTAATGATAAATAATGTTATACACTGTGTTGCATAGGAAAGGAAACATAGGGAAATTAGTATGGAGCAATATTTATATCCATGAGACCTGTGACTATTTTTTTTTATACCCGTTGCTATGGAAATGAGTTCACATCGTTTTCTTGGTGAAGTCATAACAATGAGTTTTTAGGTTTATATTATAATTCCATCTGTCATTGAGGCCTGGAGGTAGTATTTATTGTTTTACACATCGCGATTGATAATAATCCCAAGATCCAAATGGTAATTTACATGTTACACACTAAAATGTTCAAACTGAACTCGATGAAACTACATACAGGGTGATTCATGAGTGACCTTACATAGACCAATGGTGATAAGCGGACTTCAAGGCGGGTCGAAAACCACAAAAGAAATGTTTTTTGTGTGATTGGTTAAGAAGTTACAGGGTGTTTTATGTCTCAGGTACAAAACTTTGATAGGCGATATTTCTGAAACGGATGGAGATATTTTTTTGAAATTTACTAGGAATGGTGCATTCCGGAAACTCATCAAAACCCCATTCTGAGTTAATTAAAAATCCAGGACCGGACTTGAAAATTTTTGCCCCCATGGTCTTTGTTGAAAAAGTTTATTTTCTGACCGTGCTACTGAAAAACTGTCATCGAATTTGAAAAGATAAGAAAAAACTCTATAGAAATCATTCCTCAATTTGAACGGCACACCCAAACCGTCTCGAAAAAGAAATGTCAAAGTAAAACTTCTCAGTAAATTATCGTTTTCGAGCAGACCTATTTTACTTAATGTTCGTCTGAATTCCTTCAAATTTATTTTTTGACTTGTTTCTGTGGGAAAAATGTCAGTGTAAATTAAATGTTATCAATATTAATGTTATAAACGGTTCTCAAAATGTCCTTTACCAACTTCAATACATTTCCTGCAGCGTTTCCATAAATTTTGGTTTGCTTTTTGAATTATTTGCCTGTTGTTTCTAATTTCATCAGCAACTACCAGTATTCGCGTCCTGAGCTCCTCTCTGGTACTTACTTCCGTTTTTTAGACTTCCTGCTTCATATGGCTCCATGGGTAATAGTCTAAAACAGTGAGGTTGGGGGACCTAGGTAGTCAGGAATTAGGGCCGCCGCGCCCGAACCAACGATTGGGGTACTCATTGTGGAGATGCTCTCTGACATGTCGAGAAAAATGCGGTGGTGCCCCATCTTGCTGGAAGGAAAGAGCACGCCTGTTCACGTTCGCCTCTGCAAGCAAGCCGGGCAAAATGACTTGTAGGAAAAGTAAATAAATTTCCCCTGTGAGCCGCCCAGCAAAAAATGGGATCCTATTAGGGTATCATTTGCAATGTCACACTGCACATTTATAGAAAATCTGTTGCGAGTTCTTCTGAACAACAGAGCGCGGATTTTCATATGCCCATAGGTGGGAGTTTTTTTTTATTCGTTACACCATCCCGCGTAAACTGAGCTTCGATCAGTACACAAAATTCTACGCAGTCCATTCAATGGAACTTCATTGAATGGTTGAAGCCTCTGTACGTTTTGTACGTGACAGGGATGGCATCCGCTCTTCTTTTTTTCAAAGTTCGCCATACTCTTGATTGAGAAATGCTCAGTGCTTGCCCAATTCTTCGCGTACTTGTACTTGGATTTACTGCCACCATCTCCACGATGTTTTGATGGCTCAGATTTTCCAATTGAGGTTCAGCATTCCTTTGAACTCAGGGAAATATGCCGTGGTTTCGGGAAAATTGGAAAACAGACGCGAAACGTTACATGGGCCAGTGTTCTTCGATTGTGATCTTCTATGGAATTCTCTCGCAGCTGCTCTTGAATTTCCATTGCAGAAACCATACACAAACATAATGTCTGCGTATTCGTTATTAGTGAAATGATTTGTGATTATTAGTGAAATCTGAAAATTTTGTAGTTGACACCTGATTTCCCAGTAATAAAGCTTGGCCTTTTGTCCAACATTTTTCCCACAGAAACAAGTCAAAAAATAAATTTGAAGGAATTCAGACGAACATTAAGTAAAATATGTCTGCTCGAAAATGATAATTTATTGAGAAGTTCTACTTTGACATTTTTTTTTCGAGACGGTTTGGGTGTGCCGTTCAAATTGAGGAATGATTTCTATAGAGTTTTTTCTTATCTTTTCAAATTCGATGACAGTTTTTCAGTAGCACGGTCAGAAAATAAACTTTTTCAACAAAGAACATGGGGGCAAAAATTTTCAAGTCCGGTCCTGGATTTTAAATTAACTCAGAATGGGGTTTTGATGAGTTTCTGAAATGCACCATTCCTAGTAAATTTCTACAAAATATCTCCAGCCGTTTCAGAAATATCGCCTATCAAAGTTTTGTACCTGAGACATAAAACACCCTGTAACTTCTTAACCAATCACACAAAAAAAATTTCATTTGTGGTTTTCGACCCGCCTTGAAGTCCGCTTATCACCATTGGTCTATGTAAGGTCACTCATGAATCACCCTGTATAATACTCGATAAAGTGATGAGTTAATAAAAAACACTCATTGGATAAAGGTATAAAAATTTAATATAACATATCGATGGTCTAATTCTAATACCCCGTAACTGTATGAATCAATATTTTACAGGAGAGAGCTTTTTTATTTTTAGTTTTAAAGGGCTAAATATGATTCAGGAGATTACAAAACTTTTTTTGTAGCCAATTTCCCAAGCCAATACGGTGTATTTCAACTCATGATCATGACAGAGTAAACGTATAACCGAATGGCGCGAAAAAGTAAAATTTGGATTTTTTGCAGATACAGGATATTAGAGTTAGACCATCGATATCATAAACAAAATATTTCAAGGAACAAAATAATCATTTTATACCTAAATCTAAATTAGATGTTCAAACAAATTTCCGTTTTCTATCAAACAATAACTTATAATCTATTATAAAAATGTCTCCTAACATTATCCAACATACGAGGTGTTATATTAAAACATGCTTCAACAATACTGTCTTTTAGCGATTGCAAATTTGAGAATAAATTTTATTTTTCAAATATCCCCATAAATAAAAATCATTCGGAGATCCTATCTGTCCACTGAGAGTTGTCCGTTGACATGCCACACTGATTCTGACTAAACAATTTCATTTAATCCGATTTGAATCGTACATTTATTTCTAAGTCGAACCAGATGTGGTATCGCAGTTCGTGTCAGTGGCGTGCGTTGAGGAATAATGAATATCCTACAAATATATTATTTCGACAAGTTATTGACGAAGTAGAGCCTTGCAACTTTTTGATAACAAATATACATAAAATGCAAGTAAATAAGAATGATAATAATTATTGTTATCATCATGATAGAAATATCATGTCACCTACCTGCTGGTTGCCGTTTAAAAGAAAGAATAACACCTCCGTTTTCTTATTTGCAAGTAAAATATTCCAGCAATTTAACCACAAGACCACGTACTAGGGAGTTCAATCGTTTCCCAGGAAAAACAAGGAAATAGATTTTTAGGCATTCGCGCAATTAATAAGTTACTCATAGTTTATCACACCGTACAATAACACAGGTAATTCTGCTAATTTCGTATTAAAAACGTTTCAAATCACAACACAAACCTTATTAGTATATTTAGCGCTGTCACTGACACTACTGACAGTAACCGATCAGCTGGACGACAATCTTTCGTATCAATCTAAGCGTATCAAGAAGCGAGTCGATACTTCCGTCTCACTCTCGCTCATCTTTTTAGAATTGCTGACGATTCAAACGTATTTCTGACAATACGTCCCATTTTAACTCGATTGACTATGCAATGCAATAGAAGGAGTAAGAAACATAACGAGATGATGTATCCTTAGTTATCACAACAGACAACTCTCAGTGTACAGACTTTAAGTCAGGAGACCGTGGCGGCCATTCGATAAATCCTTTCCTACCTATCCATGAACCTCCAAATGTCGATAACCTCCAAATGTCGCATCTAGAAAATTCCTAACATTCACATCATAATGTCCTGGAGCTCCATCATGTTGATATGATACGGTTTCAATGTCCTCGGACAACTCAGCTAAAGCAAGGCAAATCTTAGTGACTGATAAGTTGTTCATGTAAGCATCTCCCGTCAATCGTCCATCGATGAAAAAAGGTCAAAAAACTGTATTGCGGAAAACACCAGCCTAAACGTTGACACTCTGACTGTACTGAGTATGAGTTTCAACGAATAAATGAGGATTTTCGGTGCTCCCGTGACGATAATTCTGTACGCTCGGTGCACCATGAAGTGTGAATGTAGCTTCATCGCTGAAGCAAATTGAGCTTAAGAAGTTATCATCTTGCTTACATCTCTCCAACATTATTTCACAAAATCTTATCCTATTCAGCAATTTAGGGCTGCAGCTCTTGATGTCTGAAGTACTTATAAGATAAGTACTTGTGTTTTTTTTTCAGAATACTGTATGCATAAGTAGCTTCCAGCCCTGAAGCCCTTGCTTCTCCGTATACTGATGTTTGGGTCGGCCACCACACAAGCAAGGACATCAATTTCATCTTCCTCTGTGTATTTTCTTTTCCCTGTTCCAGCATACTTTTTAGTTCTGGTGTAAACTTTTACACTCCATGCTAACACAACCAGTTGCCCTAAACTTCTCCAAAAGTCTACTTTTTATAGTTTTCAGGAATGGCATCGGTCGGTTTTCAAAATACAAGGTGTCCCAGAGCTCATTCGAAGCGCTCTCTGTCTTTGCTTTTTTCGAATTTTGTTTTTGCAAATTCAAGTACAGGATCAGAATGGCCATAATTAAAAATTATTTTGGAGTATACAGAGTGTCTCATTTGACAGTGACATATCAAAGTAATGTTTTTTTTTAAATGGAAAGCTCCTATGTTATTGCATTTTTAGATTGTCTGAGAAGAAAAAATAAGACTAGTTTTTACAGTTGGTGTTTAAATTTAGAAGTTTGTGAGTTATAAACAAGTGAAAATCGCCATTTTTCAAGTTCAAGGCCCTGTACAACGAAAACGGCTCAAACAGAGAAAAACGGCTTACATGTCTCTATTTTAACTTTTCATGCACTATCCTATGATGTAGATAAAATGTTTATACATGGTGATAAAAAATTTGAAAATATCTAAGATTTCTCGACGCGTCGCCAAATAAAAAAAAACAAAAAAAGTACAAATGTTGCTGTACCATAGGATTGGACATAAAAAGTTAAAGTAGGGACATGTAAGTCGTTTTTCCGTATCTTGGGCAGTTTTCGTTGTACAGGGCCTTGAACTTGAAAAATGGCGATTTTCACTTGTTTATAACTCACAAACTTCTGAATTTAAACACCAACAAACTGTAAAAGCCAATATTATTTTTTCTTCTCAGACAATCTAAAAATGCAATAACATAGGAGGATTCCATTTAAAAAACATAACTTTGATGTGCCACTCTCATATGGAACATTCTGTATAGTAAAAAATAATTACCTACATACAAGTGATTACGCGGCGAGTTACGTTTTTGTTGGTCCAGCCTGTATGTAAGCGAAACCTAAAATGTTGGATATCGTTGTGAAGAGAATTCAAGTAGCTTTCAAATAATGTATCACTCGATATCTCTTCCCTATGGATAATAAGCAAAGGGGTAGCTACCCCTGCCAAGGACGTGAACTTGGGTAGTTAAATTTGTCACAGAAGTATGTCCCCCCGATAACAAAATCGACCTGTTTCGGCGTTTTTCTCATACATCTTCACTTTTCAAATTATTAGGCTTGTTACCTTTTCGATGGCCCACCCTGTATACATTTTCACTGCTCTTCGAATTGGATTTTTGAAATTTGCCATTTTATCATAAAATATTAGTGTACCTACCTACTTAGTTGTTTAGGTACCTACATGTGAAAATTTCAGTTCAATTCCTTTGAAAACTGGCTATAAGATGGATATAAAAATTTAGCAATTTTACTCCTTTTGCTATGCACGCCACTGGCTAACTAATTAAAAAAAAATTAAAAATCTACGCCATTTTTATGTTTTGCTTCTTGAAATAATTCTTGAAGGTATGTATTTGTATTTGTAGGTATGTATTTGAAGGTAAACTGTATTTTTCAGATCAATTTCTTCAAAAATGAGCTCATAAATGGTTTTAGAAATTAAAGCGAAACCCAAAATGTTGGATATCGTTGTAAAGATAATTCAAGTATCTTTCAAATGATGTATCACTCGATATGATATTCCCTATGATGATAAACAATGGGGTAGCTACCCCTGCCAAGGGGGTCAACTTGGGTAGTTAAATTTGTAACGAAAATATGCCTACTTTGATAATAAAATCGACCTGTTTCGGTGTTTTTCGCGAAAATCTTTAGTTTCCAAGTTATTAGGGCGAGTTACGTTTTCGTTGGGCCACCCTGTATGTAAGGAAAACCCGATGTGTTGGATATCATTGTAAAGAGAATTCAAGTAGCTTTCAAATGATGTCTGTTCAAAAAAATCGACCTGTTTCGGCGTTTTTCGCATACATCTTCACTTTCCAAACTATTAGGCTTGTTACCTTTTCGATGGCCCACCCTGTATAACTGAATCAGATTAAAATTCACTATTTACCTATGCGATTGATGCGCAAGAAAGTTTTTAATCGAACTGCGATTCCATTCATCGATATTTTCTCACTAAAATCAAAGGCAGTTAGAATCAGAAAACATGTCAACATGTACTCTCTTAAGGCAGATAATGGATAATTCTAGCGCCATATTAAACAAAAAAATATTGTCAGTGATTGTAGAATGTACTACAAAAACGCAAAAAGTTGTATTGAAGCTGTTGTGACTGCTTAGGTGGGTTCGAGGATCGGCCCTTGTACACTAATAGAAAAGATTTAATTGTAACTGTCGTTTATTCACAAATATAACTATAACTATATTAATAACAATTGAGAATGCAAAAATGCAACCATTTTCGTTGCCAGTAAAATAGGAAGTGGTTCTTCTTATTATCATCGATGATTAAAAAATTGAAATTGACAAAATCAATGACATATATCGACAGTTCCTGATTGACATAAATATAGGCTATTCTTCTTCATTCTTACATTTCTAGTTATGGCCTGCCGATGAAATACACAATAAAAGCGGTCCCCCAAGTTTAAATTTTTGAAAGCTGCTAGGTGGGTAGGTACATTGTGAAATAATACATACATAGAAAATCATAACTTTGTGATAAAAAGTCATTCTACTCACCCCCAAACATAGAATTTTATAAGCTGTCTACTTTCCGAAGTGGATTAAGAGTTTATTGTTTGCCATAAAATAAACGACCTTACAATACCGACTATACCTACTTACTAATTAAAATTTCCGGCAAGTTTACGATGGTTTATCGCATTTAAATACACTTATTAGCCTATGGGCTTATTAGCCTACATCTGTCATAGAATTCATATAGCATTCAAATGCTATGAACTCTATGAAAGATGTAGAAAATCTAAGTAGCATTTACACTTTTTTTTTGTAAAAACTGATAAAGAAAACAACCAAACATAATTTAAATTGATTTCAAAAAATTTTTTGATTCTTCCGAGATTTTTTATTTCACAATAATTACAATAATGTTAAATTATAATAACAATATAAAACTTACACAGAGATGAAGTCGTCAAAAAACAAAAAATATTATATGTATATCAAATCTTCTTTATTAATTTTTTTTTTAATAATATTAACAACCAAGCGGCCGAAGAAAATTTCGCTACGCTCGATTGTAGCCGATAAAAAAACCAACCCTTTTTAGTCAATCGAAACCCCAGCACCTATATACCTTCGTGGCGGAAAATCACTTCGTAGACTTGGGGGGGGGGGGGGGAATTTGACCCCCAAGGAAGCGGCTGAAGAAAATTTCGCTTACGCTCGATTGTTCATTTTTTCCCCAGAACATTTCTATCCGCGTGGCACTGATTCTGTATATATTTTAAGTCTAATAAGTATTAAATTAAAAAACTTAAATAAAAAACCTGAACTTTTGGCAGTCTTATAAAAGTTCCGCATGGTTTTCCCTTAATTAATTTTTAATTATGGACTTACACCAGCAATCCAACAACGAAACACGCGCGTTTTTACAGGTTGTCCTAGCAGCATCAACGTTACCCCAGAAACGATGTCTAAATGTCAACTTTTTGATTGTTCTGATTGGAATATCAGTAACTCGCGCACTCAGAGCATGCTGCGGTAAACTTCACTTTTTAAGAGTGGTAAATTGTCTTACTGCAGTGTTGTAAGTTCTTTTCTTCCAAAGATATGACCATTTTTGTAAAAAAAGGTGGCATCACTGCACTGAACATGTGAATAAGTTCGGGTTAGATGGTATTTTTATTATTTTCATTTCCATAGCAACGAATACATTTGAATATTTTATATTCTAAGTTGAGTTTAGGCGGTTGTCAAACTTCAAATTTCGTTCAGATTTAGGTATGGTATCAATTTCCAACATTCTCAATTCTTCTGTAAAGAGGTTTTGTGAAAAAAAATTGATGAATTATATGGTATCCGTTCCAGAAATTACAGTAACCTGAATTTTTCTTTAATTTTTATCAAGGTTATTGAAAAAATTAGCTTTCAACTCGGATGAGGGGAACTCTGTAACTTGAAAACTAACCGTTGGATTCAATTTTTTTTGCAGAATATCCTTAATTTTAATGGACTCTATATCGCCCTGTATTCGAAGTGCGCGAGTTACTGATCACCCTGTAGGTATATCGTCACGGGCGTCACGTCGAATAAAACTATTAATAACAGATATTTGAAAATCTTAATTCAAATATTCAACAATTTATGATCTCAAAATGTACCAACCAATAATAAAAAGTAGCGTGAAGTATTCGTGGAAAAAGGTCTTATAAACTCTCACTTTATTTAGAGCACTCCGGCTTCACTCACGCGTATTCTAAAGACCATTATATCTGTTACAGTTAAAACCCGTTTTCCGTTAGAACTAATTTTCCCTAGTTAAAACTCGTTTTTACTAAATGGCTTTGTCAAAACTAGTAATACCTAGTCAAAACTAGAATTTACCACTGATATATTTAATTTTCAGATAAAACTAGTTGTCACTCCGAGCTTAAGTTAAAACTAGCACTAGAGAAACTAATAATTGGGGATTGAAAACAAGATATAGTTTTAAAAATATTTATTAAAAAGTTCTAGGACACAGAGTCATATGTACCTAGTAAAACTAATAATCTTAGACTAAAGGAACATCTTAGGGAACATCGACATAAAGTAGTTGCCAATGTGACAATATTAAATAAAAGTAAATAAAACAATCAAACAAGTCAACAGAACATAACCATAAAATTTAAAAAAGGAACATTGGTTAACATACAATGAAAAATAATGAAACAACCTTAAATTTAAAAAAGGATGACGATCTACTTGTTATTGCAAGACAAACTATCGTGGCATTGTGAATTACAAAGGTACCGATTTTTCTTGCAGAGACACCTTTTTGACATACATCCTTTCTTGCATACGCAGCGGATACATGGCCTGCTCCTATGGCTGCTAGCTTCCTTAGCAACAGTTCTCAAAGGTAAATTATGATGCCACTACTTGTCGACTCACATTTGTTAAAACTCTGAGGTCTTTATATGCTGATGAGCGTATAGGATAAGGGTCAAAATCTGAAATGGAAGATGGTGCACTCCGTTGAAAAATAAGTTTTCTTTGCGTCAACCGGTTTAGTGTAAAATGGAAACGTTAGAGAAAATGTATCACGCGTATCTAAAGTATTCGAGGATGCAGAGAAGACAGCCCAATTCGTGATATGAGGGTTAGGTTTTTGTCTGTTGCCTAAACCATCTTTTAAAGACAATCGTCTGCGATCAGCATGAGTGTTCCTAAAGACGTTTTTCGTGCATGGATTATTGTCACCTTGTTTAGCCGTGTCCACCATAGTGTCTTGACGTTTACTTCTCAGGCATCTTTTCCTTCTCCAGTTGCATATCCGAATCGCGAGAAGATGCGGCTACCTCTGGCCTTATGCTTTTCCCCTTTACAAGATAATTTTCTCGTCAACTTGTGAACAGTATTATAAGTCCATATATTTATTTCCTTCCGAAAGAATTCCCAAAACGTTGAAAAAGTATCGTTCGAAGTTTGTTATCCCCCGTTATGTCAGACATTTTTTTCCTCTCACTCTGATCTTACGATCACGGGTAACATCAAGGGATGACATATCCCACAAATAAAAATCACTATCACAGGTAAAATCAGAGGTTGTAAAGGGGTTAGAGTGACCTTCTCCAAGATAACATTCAAGCTGGGAAGCTAGACGAAAAAAGCATATCTCACTTCTTTTTTGACTACGCTATTGGAGCTGGAATTCCTTTCCTGGGTAATATCCAGAGAAGACGTCTCGCGACCAATCAGAATAAGGCACGATCAACTTTAACCTCGGTTGTATCAGCTTCAACTGATTCGCTTCGGAAAAACACGTTTTGTCTAGTAAGAACTAGTTTTAACTGATATTAGATTTTAATCCCTAGTAAATTCTAGTTTTAACAAAGGAATTTAGTAAAAACTAGTTATAACTAGGGATAACGCGTGCTATCTAAAAACTGGTTTTAACTGTTAGGCCAGTAGAATGGTATTTTGAGTTTGCGTTATCATGCACAAATTTTGTACTATACGAAATTCGATAGAATATCATTAGGAAATGTTAAATCCAAATTTGCAGCACCGTGCGATTTTTTTTTACCGAGTTATGCAGAAAAGCGTTTTTTATTTTATTTTCACGAATATCTCGGCTTCTATCTATCGCACATAAGTACACTGATAATAAAAATAATATTGAGGTTTAAAGTTAAAAATTAGTCTTTTGAATAAGGTTTTTTGCAAATTACTTATTTTTTCTGCATTTTACCGCTGGAAAGCTCAAGTAGTTTTTTGAAGAACAGTCAATTACCTGTGCACTGGTAGGTCAATCTTGAAAATCCAATAATCCAGTCTCCGGCAATCTATGCGCAAACATGTGCATGTCGGTGATGTACAATTTTGAATTGACGAATACATTCGTCAACGACTCGAAAACTCGCATGAAAAATTGAGCATTTGTTTTAATTTACATTCAATGTGCAACATTTCTACGTTTATTGTTCATAAATATTCAATATTTTAAATTGCAAAACACACAAGTTAATAATCTTTATTTTGAATACTTTCTTTATTGCATGCTTAGTTGCTAAATTTGAAGTAAAAAACATATGAGTGTATTTTTTTTTAAGAAAAATCAAGTAATAATCAGTTAAACAAAGTACAAAGTGCTTTTACAAGAGTCAAGATTATAATTTTATTTTTTTCTAGCACGTTTCGATGGGCCAGGTTCTTCCTCATTTTCTTTGTTTACTATTCCACAATAAATTTTGTCTGAATTCTTAGCTCGGCTATAATAGCGAGGCAGGGGAACCGTGGTTAGCAAATACATGTCTTCATCATCGCTGCTGTCGTCAGTGATTTCCGCGACGTTTAAACAACTTTGACCTGAGCAGTTCTTGCAAACTGCAGAGCATTTCAGTCCTGCTTTTCTGCAGCCACAAGCTGCCCCGCAATCTTTTGTGCATGCACAGGAAATAACTTTGAGATGTGAAGATGGAATTGGATCTTTAGTGCTCATTACGGGTTCTAATCCACATTTATGTCTCTTCCAGCCCCAGGTTTCCGCTTCCAAGATATTGCCAAGCCATGCTTGGATTTGGTAACAAGTTCGAAATGAATGCTGCTGAGCAGCTCACTCTGATGGTGGTAAAGAAGTAAGATTCGATTTTGTCTTTTGTCCCATGCGGGAGAAAAAGTTGAAACGAAATTCGTCGTAGGATTTTTCGTTGTTTCGGCCATAGAGAGCGATAAAAACTTATTTTCCTGTTGACGCAATCAGTTCGTGGTTCGGCTTTTTTGATTTAAAATATTACAACATTTGTTGCAGATGATTTTTTCTGGTTTAAGAGTAGAACTCAGTTTTTTCTGACCCTTTTCCAAGTTTTTCAGACTTTGAGACAAACATTGGTGACGTGTTTTCCGAGTTAATATAAATTGACCGTTTAATTAGTCACGGTGACTAGAAGTTTTCACGCAACTAAGAACGCACGTGATAGCACCGGGAAAACATATACTGACAGATCCCAATATCTCACACAAAACTCACTTTCATGAATAAAATAGATACACACTACAATTCCACTCACAAAAGATAAAAAATCAACGAAAAAAAAAACGGATAAGATACCAATTTTCGACATGCACAATTTCTCAGGTGGATTACCAGAGACTCGTTTATCGGATTTTCATGATTGACCAATCAGCGTAACGGCAATTGACTGTTCTTCAAAAAACTACTAAGGCTTTCCAGCGTTAAAATGCAAAAAAAAATAAGTAATTTGCAAAAAACCTTATTCGAAAGACAATTTTCTAACTTTAAACCTCAATATTGTTTTTATTATCAGTGTAACAAAAATAATATTAGTATAAAAAATGTAGGTAATTCCATAACGAAGAGAATGGTATGTAATTTCCTTATGTGCGATAGATAAAACCGAGATATTTGTAAAAATAAAAAATAAAAGTTTTTTTGGCATAACTTGGTAAAAAAAAATCACACGGTGCTGCAAATTTGGATTTAACATCTCTTAAGGGTCCTCTATCGAATTTTGTATAGTATAGAATTTGTGCATGGTAACGCAAACTGAGGACATTTTTGAGGACGATTCTACTGGCCTATGTAACATATCCACTTATACTTTAATATACTATTATTTCACAGAAACGATTTTTTTTCACATTTATTGGCCTTGTTATGAAATTGTAATAGACAGTAAAGTTTTTCATTTAATAAATTTTTTACTTATTTTGGAAAATATGTTATCAGTCGACCCTCTTTAAAGGGTTGTATCTTGAAAAGGGGGCCATTTTAGACATAAATAATTGCGGTTACATCGGAATAGTTTTACCCCAGGAATGTGTGGTTGAACGTTGCTATTGAAATTAGTATTTAAATTACAAGGGATATGCAAAAAAATACGTTTCCAGTAGTATAGGTCCATGATACAAAATTAATTGCGGGAAAATAATGCAAGATACTAAATTTCGATTATAAATTTAATTAAATTTAAATTAAAATAAATTTATTATAAAATTTGTATTAAAATTTAGATAATAAATCGCATAGAAGCAAATTTTTGAAAATTTTTTTCTCCGCGAAGTAAGTTATTAAACTTTCTTCGATAACAGGTAATTAACATCTTAAAATCTCTCGCATATGTTTGTGGTGCGTGAGCTATCAGTTCACACAGACATACCTACAGGACATCACTTTTATCGACGGAGTCCGAACGACACTATATTTGAGACGTTTTACCAGAAAATGGATCTCGATCTTGGCTCGAGAAACACAACAAATAATTATTGTTGGCTGCTGGAGAGTTTCAAATTCGCTGGTGCAATCTACTGCAACGAGACCCACCAAATTTTATTTTATAAATAATATTACTTATTAGGTATGCCTAAGCGAATTCAACTTTCTCGTCGATGTAATATAATGATTCGATAGAAAAAAAAACAGAAATAACTGTGGGTAATTTTAACAAAGATTTTCAAACTAGACTAGAACATTTTAGATTGATTTGTTTACGATGAAATAGTCTAGCTTATGTTTTTAGAAGTAAAATTTGATTCCATTATTCAAGCGTTTATTTCAACTAGACGAAACGGTTCAGGATAAAAAGTTGCCACAGAAATTCTCTCAATGATGCGATAAGACTAAAAGATCTCGCGCAAAAATTCTTATTGCAGCTCTTACAATAATATTATCTCAGCTTTCTTGCGTGAAAATGCTATGAGCCTTGAACTGTAGACACGCCTGAACTAAGTTAAATTGGTTAAGACTTTCATATTGTTCAGCTTCATTTACTTCCATATATTTCAGAAAGTTTTGTTTGTTCTTTTAACCGGAGGATACATTTTTCATGAGGCTTTCCGCTTTTGTTACCGGAAAAGAACTAAGTTGAAAAACGGATCCCATAATGCTTTTTCCTAACAAAAATAATGAATAACTGTAGATTTTGGCTGATTCTGAATCAGCGTTGTTATTAACATGGTTATAAGTACGATTAAGTTTAAAAAATCATAATATTTTATGTAACATATCATACTAACCGTCCGAATTATATTTTTCATTTCAACAGAATATGCCAAACAGTTTTTTGGTTTTAAATAATTATGTAACAATATTGATGGTTGCCTATATCCTTAATTGACTCGCGTCTCCTAAACGACTCTATACAGGGCGCACCATATATTCTCCTCTATAAGATATCTCGTCAACACTAAGAGATACAGGGTCGGTTAAAATGGAGAAAAATTTTGTGGCCATCTCGAATCCGTCAAGGCATACAAGATATCTGTGACTGTTCCTGAAAAAAACTGAAACATCGAGATTTCTTATTTTTGTCATATCTTTCTTATTATTTGAAATTAAAAAAACATTTTTTGTAGGCTTACATAATTCGGTAAATATACAATACATCCACGTCTCCTAAGTTTCATCAATTTTTTCGGGAACGAGGAGCGAAGTAGGGGTGCTGGGTGGGTAAGAAGCTAAAAACAGCCTTTGCAAACTAATATTAAGGTCACAACTAAGGCCTCTTTGACACTACTGTCGAATTTATATTTTTTTCATCACTTTCAGGGCAAGGAATATCTTTGAGATTAACAGTAGCACGATTTGTATTTTTTATTTTGCATTTATTTTGCATTTATATTCCAACATCAAATCCTGTGGTCTGGTCACGATATGAGAAAGCGGATATAATGCCGAGTCCGTGTCTGTATACGTTTAGAAGCGCTTGGCATTGTCGTAAGTGGTTACATCCGAGACTCGACGTATTTAATCGGTGCTTGTGTCAGGACCGTACTTTCATTGCACTCTCAAAATCGATTTTTAAAGCAGTTTTTTTGCCTTCCCTTCCATTTGCAAAGCAAATGAATACCTTCCTGGTGTTACTATAGGTATGTTCTCCACCCCTATATAGGTGAAACTATAGGAGACGCGGATTTATATAATGACCCATAATTCGGCACAAGCTACGCATCTGATGTTTCAAAAGTTTTCAAAGCCGACTAGATCTTAAGAGTTTTTCATAGTCAAATTTCGGTTTTTTTTCTGGTCGACATATTATTTGTTATGTCGTTAGATATGAAAAAAAAATCCAAAATTTTTATTCTTCTTTTTTTGCTGGAAAAGCAAATTTTTTTTCGTCGAAATACGTCAATTTGAAGTCATACTGTTTGCGTTATGGTTTTTAATTTCTCTAATGTTTTCTGTCTAAAAAGTTGTCTTTTTTAAAGAAAAAAGAATAACAAAAATTTTTTTAAATAAATTTTGAAATGAAGTTGAAATGAAAACTCTGGGATTCAGTCGGCTTTGAAAATTTTTGAAATGTCAGATGAGTAGCTCCTCCCGACTTATGTAGACGGCTTATGTAGAAGCTTAAATATTAGTTCAGTCAAAGTAGGATTTAATTGCGCAATTCATGCGGAAAAGAAAATATTTTGTGTGGGGGTTAGGTGGTCAATGGAGAGTCTAAATCCAAAAATGCGACCTCCTACCCCTTGTAAATAAGCCGCCATATTAGTTTTAAGGGATGAATGTTTTTTTTTGCACTTTACGACGTTAATTCGCATTTTACCGAAAAAGTGTCATTACTTACTTTATTCAGAAAAACATTCTCCACAAATTTGCATATACATATCACATTTTTTCGTATTTGCAATATTTAATGACCTACAGGTGATTAAAGAACAAGGGGGATGAAAAATTGGTATTTTCGGAATAACTCCTTTTTTTCAATCGCAATCCAAAAAATGTTCCCACAAAACTTGTAGCGCTCACAATTACGAACATATGCATAGAAATATCTTATTAATCGGACCAATTATTGTTGCGCAGTACTGCGTCGAAGTTATCAAGTAGCGCGCTGCGGTGAATTGCGTCACCGACGATTTCCCCACAAAAGAGACACAGGCGTTGAAAATCAAAAGACCGCAGCACCCTTGGTGAGTCGGATGTGGATGAGGAAGTTGGATTGCAGTTCCTCCGGGTGAAAATTATAAATTGATAAGAATTTATGGAAATTGATAGAAATCGATGGGAATTGATAGCACTCTATGAGAATGAAAAAAAATCGATGTAAAAGTCTATGGAAATCTACAGAATTGAATGAGAATCTATAGGACTCCTCGAAAATCTATGAGAATTCATATAAATTTTCGGGAATTCACGGGAATCGATGGGAATTAATAGAAGTTGATTCTGGAGTCAATGGGAACCTATAAAAAATAATGAGAATCCATGAGAATGAATATTTGGGAATCAACGGAAAATGATGGAAATTCGTAGGGATTGTTGGAAATCGATGGAAATTGATTTCCACATGGGAAATGAACGAAATCGATAAAAACGTGCATGTCAATCTATAGATTTTTTTTCAAATCTATAGGAATTAATAGTTGCACATGATTGATAAACATTGATAGGAAATGATGGGACTTCTTGAGAATCTATATGGGGATTTATAGTTGCACATGGGGATTAATGAAAATTGATGAGAAATCATGAGACTACTTCAGAATCTATAGGAATTTATCAAAATTTCCGGGAATTGGTGGGAATAAATAAAGAAGTTTATTCTGGAGTTTATGAGAATCTATCGAAATCATAAAAAATCTATGAGAACTAATGAAAATATTTGAAAATTAACGGAAATTGATGAGAATGGATAGGAGTTTTTGGGAATCTATCGGAATTAATAGGAATATTTGGGAATTAACGGAAATATGGATAGAAATTAATGAGAGTTGTTGGAGGCCAATAGCAGTAAAAATTGAGATACTGTCAACAGATATGAGATAAATTCGAATTTTAGAGAAATTATTAACAATCACTATCTATTCCTGAAATGTACCCTAGCGCCGTGAAAAATATTATTCACAACTATCTATAAAATATGAGAAAATATATAATAATTTATGATAATTAGTGAATATCTTGCAAAATAATATAAATGTTTTTTTTTTTTACAAAATATAACATTTAACGATTTCTACAGCATGAAAAATTCATCAACGTACCTTGCAGCTAGTGCCAGCTTCGGATTGGTGTAGTTTTTGTAACAAGCCACGTGCACAGTCACTGTCGAAACGTCGTTAAACATGAGCTCATTTTCTTTGTCTCCTCTCGTATTCGCGGATTTCCGAAGAGTTTGTACCCCTTTTTCTTTAATAACGCGATTTTCGCCGAGGTCCAAGGCCTGTTTACAGACGAAACAGTCACTCACTTTGGAACACTGGTCGTTTCCCAACTGATCGTATAACTTTTTTTAGGGACGTGTTTCCCAATTTTCACGGGCAGGCTAATGTTTTTTTAAAAGAGCATCTATTTTCTAGGCTTGTCTAGACACATTTTTATTCGTTTAACAACATCTCAGACAAATCTTATCTATATACGGCAGCCCTATTTGGAGCGAGTCGGCGTGGGTTATCGCTTACCTGAGAGACCAAATGGGCCCGATCTCACCTTAATGACTTCGACGCACTACTGCGCAACAATAATTGGTCCGATTAATGAGATATTGTTATGTAAATGTTCGTAATTGTAAGCGCTACAAGAATTGTGGGAACAATTTTTGGATTGCGATTGAAAAAAAGGAGTTATTCCGAAAATACCAACCTTTCATCCCCCTTGTTCTTAATTAATCACCTGTAGGTCATTAAATATTTTTTAATATTATATTGCAAATACGAAAAAATGTCACATAATATGCAAATTTGTGGAGAATGTTTTTCTGAATAAAGTAAGTACCTAATGACACTTTTTTCGGTAAAATGCGAATTAACGTCGTAAAGTGCAAAAACCTCATTCACAAGGGGTAGGAGGTCGCATTTTTGGATTTAGACCTTCATTGACCACCCGACCCCCACACAAAATATTTTCTTTTCCGCGTGAATTGCATAATTCGATGCCTTTTTCGTCTAATTTTACTGGACTATATTACCTTATTCGATTATTTAAACTGCCAAAGGTATTATTTTGGAAAAACACAAAAGGACAAATTTATTTACAAACATTCCAAACAATGAAGGAGAGAATCCGAAAATCCAAGTGAAACCTATTATTTAATGTAAGTTTAATATGATCTACTTCAAATATTATTTTTCTATGTATTTTGTCAGTAGTTAAAATATATAGTCCGCGAGAAAAGTAAGGGATAAATTCGATAAAACGGAAAGCGCTGTTTTTTTGAATATATAAAAAAAGCAAGTCGATTTTGTTTGTGAGTTTTTGAACTTTTGACATAATATTGGGGTATACAGGGTGATGCGCGAAAAAGTGGTGACGTCATCGGTATTTTTTTTAAATAGCAACCCTTATTTTTTATTCCATTTTTTGATACTTCATTCAATTGCCAATATGGTAATGTAATCATTTTGTAACCCTTAACGACGAAATTTCTGTGAAAATAATTCAATTTGGAGAGATTCAATTAAATAGACAGATTTAATAGATTTAATTTAATTTAACAGATTTAATTTAATAGACTTAATAGACAGATCTTTTAAAATTACCATGGAAACAGTCATTTTTATTTGATTTTTTTTTATCGCTAATGTTCCGATTTTTACATCAGTAAAAAGTGCACAATTTCGACTCACAAGCTGTTTTCTCAGAATTTTCATTATTTAAGGTTACAAATTGATTACATTATCATACTGGCAATTGAATGAAGTATCAAAAAATGCAATAAAAAATAAGGGTTGCCATTTAAAAAAAATGCCGATGACGTCACCACTTTTTCGCGCATCACCCTGTATACTCGAATGTTATGTCAAAAGTTGAACAACTTAAAAACAAAATTGACCTGTTTTTCATTTTTTTCAAAAAAACAGCGCTTTTCGTTTTATGGAATTTATTCCTTACTTTTCTCGCGCACTGTACATACAATCGACGTCAAATTTGATTAGAAACAGCCATCATAGACTTGTGAAAGGTAGTACAGGGCCAGTATTCAAAGAGGTACGTACGAACATAATTCAAATTATCCCTAGCCAACTCTGAATTAAAAACATCAGGAATAGGATATAAACATTATTTTTCTGTCTGAAAAAGTGCCGTGTTGTGATTTTTTTTCACACAAGTGGTCATATCTTCTTAGCGAGCCTTAAAAAGTAAATGAACTTAGATTTTCTAAACCACAATGGATGCTGTGTTGCTGTCCATGTCTGCCATTTCGGGATCACCCTGTATTTTTTCACACTCTAAACTGAAAATTTTCATTCGACGTAAGATATACCCACACATTCAAGCTGAAGGCTGTTTCATTGAGGTAAAAAAACTGCATGAAACGGTAAGAGATACGAAGTCGGTTAAATTACAAAAAAAAAATTGGGCTGTTTTGAGACGAGAATTTGGCTTTTTTTTCCTCAATATTCCCAGAATTTCCTGAAATATCCTGAAAAAACTTGAAACATGCAGATTTTTTATTTTATGAAAGCAATTTTTATCTTGGGTTTGCAGTCAAAGTAATATTAGAATTCTCTATATTTCTTTATTACTAGCTTTCGAAACAATTTCGTTTCTTCATCAGGTATTAATATGAAAAGCGAGGTTAAAAATTAAGGCTTGTAGCCAGATGGAATGTAATTTGAAGCAATTGGTAATCAGAAACATAAAACGAAGAAGATGGAACTTTTTGAAAGATATGTGATGAAATTGATCAATTATTCATCTAACGAAATTGTCTCTAACTCTAATAATCCTAATGAAAGATAGTTGGCGTCTGGTGAATTCGTTGCGTGGCACGAACCGGAGAGATTTTCCTGATTGATTTTTCCCTGATGATGTCTGTGAATACTGTTGTTCTGTAGCTGATGAGTTGGTGGACAGCTTGCCTACTTGTACCCACTATTTATGACTATTTTCTTAAAAGGTCAACTCCCATCAACTCCAGTTTTTATTTTTTATTCAGTGACATCAGACTTACTGAACATCATTGCCCGTCCAAGCGGTTCACGTTCGTTTGACTGCTACAAAAGTAACAGCAGGATCATTACGGAAACCGCTGACGTAATTATACAACCGCTCGTGTCACCGTATATTTAAGTGTTTGGTGAATGGGGTTTTCCCTAGCGCTTTTAAGGTCAGCCGAATGACCCCCATTCTCAAGATAGGTAACCCTGACTTATTGTCTAATTACCGACCAATTAGCATTACGCCTATATTTGCGAAAATGCTAGAGATGGTCATCAATAGCAGACTGCAGGGATCCTTAGATGCTGTGGGGGTTATCGGTGAGGAGCAATATGGGTGGGTTTAGAGCTTCCCAATCGGCCGTGCAAGCTATCAGGAGAGTATTGGAAATGACGGTTGAGGCATTTGAGAAGGGCAAGACTGCAACGGCATCAGTTCTGGACCTTTCACGTGCTTTCGATTGTGTATATCATTTCATACTGCTGGCCAAGCTCGAATACTGGGGAGTAAGGGGTATTCCACTCAGGCTTCTTGTATCATATCTTGATGGTTGATCTCAATATATTCAGGTACGTGGTGCTAGATCTGCGTCTGTCACAGTGTGCAGAGGAGTACCACAAGGATCGATCCTTGGCGCTCTCCTTTTTATTTTGTACACAGTAGACTTTAAGACTTGCCTTCGGGATGACGAGTGAGTACTTTATTGGGATGATACAACTTTACTGAATATTACCACTGATGTAGACAAGCGGATTTCTGCAGTCGAGGACTGAGTAAGACGGGCCTCCGAATGGTTTATCGCCAACCGGATGAAAGTTAATCCAGAAAAGACGCAGACTCTGACCTTTAGAACAAGGAATGTATACTCCTGTATTGAATCAGTAAAGCTTCTAGGTATCGTTCTTGATGATATACTTTCAGGCGTCTCCATATAGCCATGATTTCGGACAGACTTGCTAGGATTGTGTACCTGCTCAGGTTAGGTGGATACAAAAGTTAAATAAGATGATGGATATCTCTGCGAGTTGAATTATGGAAAAAGAGGTTGGACTTCTAGAAGAGACGAAACCCGGAATCATTGCTACAGTTGCGGATCCAGGTCAACCTAGCCGTTGAAGGGCAGATAAATGGCAAATATGTTGCCATGGTACTCGACACCGGATCATCGATCTCATTGGTAAGGAAGGACGTCGTCTGTTCTGCTGTAATTCGTCATCCATCGAGGCGGGTCCAGTTGAAGACAGCGACAGGTGAAATCGCAGATATCATCGGCGAAGCAGATGGCTAAATCAAACTTGGAGTCCTGGAACTGCGTCAGACGGTTGTGGTAGCCGAGATTGAAGACGACTTTATTCTAGGACTAGACATCATTCAACAGCATGGACTGCGGATTGATCCAAAACAAGGTATCCTGAGATTGGGTGAAGAAGACTTGGTACTGAGCTCCATGAAATCACAGAAGGTAATGACAAGTCTCATTGCGAGTTCCGCGACCACCATCCGAGGGTTCAGCGAGCAGATCGTCCCGGCCAGACTGGAAGTAGATCTTGGAAGCTGCGTTGGGTTAGTCGAGCCATCCCCAGATAGTAATAAAAACCTGATAATAGCCAAGACGTTAGTCAGCACTGACCGGGAGATTCCTGTACGTGTTACAAAGAAGGTTACTTACTTGGAATTTGCGTACCAGTAAAGAAGATCAGCTGTTGCGAGAAAATCGAGAGCAAGGAGCAGGCAGATACAAGGAGTATGAAGATTGTTCTGTCTGAGGTAGACTTTCAAGAACTGTCGGAAGACGAGACAAGGTTTGCGAAAGAATTTTTGAAGAGGAACCAAGACGTTTTCGCAACAGGAAACATGAAGTTAGGCAGAACGGACATTGTGCAACACAGAATAAATACAGGCGACATCCAACCAATAAGACAAGCACCAAGACGACTGCCGATTGCGAAACAAAAAGAGGTATCAACCATGCTGGACCAAATGCTGAAAGATGGAGTTATTGACAGCCCGTGGTCATCGCCAGTCGTATTAGTAACCAAGAAGGATGGCACAAGGAGGTTTTGCGTCGATTATAGGAAGCTGAATGATGTTACAAAGAAGAACAGCTACCCGCTGCCAAGAACCGATGACATTAATTTTATGTACCTTGTCTGGCTCAACCTGGTTGTCAACTTTATACCTGAAGAGCACACAGACGATATAGAGAAAACTGCATTTTCTACTGGCACGGGTCTGTACAATTTTAAGGGTATGCCATTTGGTCTCTGCAACGCGCCAGCCACCTTTAAAAGGCTGATGGAGATGGTTCTCCGAGAGCTGACCTGGAAAACATGCCTAGTTTACGTGGAAGATGTAATGGTTTTGGGTTCCACTCTTCAAAATCATAATCATTAACAACCTTCAGGAAATTTTTATTCAGAGCTGCCAACCTGAAGTGGAATCCAGAATTTCAATTTCAATTTCAATTTAATTAACGGACTTGCCATCTTACATATAAGCGCACACTTACAAATATGAATAAAATAAACTAAACTAAACCAAACAGAAACTAAAACTAAAATACAAGTATAAATAAATAAATAAAACAACTAGTACTATATCATGAACATAGCATGAGATTTGTCATCCGTATAGAGAGGTCTTCAAGGACACCCTGAAAGATCTAGCACTCAGATTCCGCATTTGTGATCTCAGGTCAAGCGAGTTAACCGAATTCGATATCCTGGTAATTGAGGAGTGCATTCCATAGTTGGTCCTATGGAACCCAACCTCAAGCAGTGGCAGTTGCCTTAGCTGTCTGGAGGGAGCAAAGATTGTAAACAACCGCAGTGCCTCAGGACATTTTATAATGGATTTAGTACTTTGAAGGCGAACATGATGTCGCTGTACGTGCGTCTGGTATGGAGACTAGTAAGTGAGAGAGACCTTAGTAAATTAGGATAATCGTTGGAGTTGTATGGAATGTTAAACCGGTAACATAACAGACTTACGAATTTTTTCTGGATTCCCTCAATACGATCAATGTGGATTTGATAAGTGGGAGCCCAGATCACAGAGCAGTATTCCAAAATTGATCGAACCAGTGCCGTAAACAGCACCCGAACGCATCGAGAGCTGGAGAAAGATCTCATTAAAATTATGTTCCCTATTTAAGAAGACGGTTGAGTTTTTGAGACAAGCCGTAACTTCCGAAGGAATCCAGACCAGCGACAGCAAATTAGCATCGATTCGTGATTGGCCGACTCATAAAGACAGACATGAAGCCCGAAGATTCCTCGGTCTTTGTACATACTACCGAAGATTTGTCAGGAAATTTGCGGATGTAGCAGCTTCGCTCCATAAGCTTACCGAATTGAACACGCCCTTCATCTGGGACGCCAAGTGCGAAGACGCTTTCCCAGATCTGAAAAAGGCTTTGATTTCTAGTCCGATTCTGTCATATCCTCAAAGAGAAGGAAAGTACGTACTTGATACTGACGCAAGTAACATCGGGATAGGTGCTGTTCTATCACAGGTTCAAGATGGTCAAAAAGAGCGAGTCATCGAGTACAATAGCAAGACCTTGACGAAGCCCGAGATGAACTACTGTACTACCAGGAAAGAATTGTTGTCGGTCATCAAATTGGTGGAGCATTAAAAAAAAAATATTTGTATGGGAAGGAATTCCTGATCAGAACATGCAGGAAAGAGCAAGAAAAAGACGAAGACATGAGAGACATTTTAAAATGAAAAGAAGAGAATGGACCGAGACCAACTTGGGCAGAGGTTACTTTACGTATCCCAGAATTTAAAGCTCCTTAGTGACAATGGGAGTCCCTGCAAATCGAAAATGGTCTGCTGAAGAGAGCCTGGGAGAGTACCGACGGAAAGAAGATCATCATGCAGATAGTGGTTCCAAGGAGCAAAGTTCCGAAGATTATCGAAGATGGCGGTACATCAGGAGCTCACTTCGGAGTGAACAAGACACTAGCGAAAGTTCTAAAGAGGTTCTACTGGGTGAACTGCAAGCACGATGTCGAAACCTGGTGCCGTAAGTGCGAGAAATGTGCTGCAAGCAAGGGCCCAAGCAGAAAAAAACAGCGGCAACCGCTTTCTCCTGGTTGCCATGGATTATTTCAGCAAGTGGTGTGAAGCATACGCCATACCGAACCAAGAATCTGCTACAGTTGCCAGAGTCTTGGTGGATAATTTAATTAGCAGATTTGGCGTACCTTTAGAGTTGCATTCCGATCAAGGAGGAAACTTTGAATCCCAAGTTTTCGCTGAAATGTGATAACTGCTCTGGATAAACAAGATAAGGACTACACCTCTCCATCCACAGTATGACGGTATGGTGGAGCGATTTAATCGAACAATAGAGGAGCATCTGTCGGAGGTGGTGAGCAACAATCAGAGAGACTGGGACCAGTACCTGTCTTTGTTGCTAATGTTGAACAGGGCAGTCATCCATGAGACTACGGGGCAGACACCGGCCAAGGTTGTATTCGGCAAGGAGATTCGGCTACCCTGTGACTTGGTGTACGGTTCATCAAGCAGTCCACCATCCGAGATCACAAGCTATGTCGACCAATTGAGAAACTCCATGGCGGAAGTGCATTCCCTGGTCAGGAGAAAGATCAAGTTGGCCAGCGATCGAATGTAGGCGAGGTACGACTTGAAGGTAAACTCCGGCGGCTTCACAGAAGGAGACAAGGTATGGTTTTATATTCCAACTAGGAAAAAGACTTTGTCGCCCAAGTTACACCATCATCAAAAGGATAAACGACGTGGTGTATAGGATACAGAGGAGCGGAGCCCCCAAGTGCAAGATGAAGGTAGTCCACCTGCATCGTCTGGCACCCTACTGTGGAGACAGCGAATAAGTTCGTTCGAGCGAGACGCTCGAAAATAGAAGGGGGCAGTATAATGAGACAGCTCTGGAAAAATTCTAGTAGTTGCTTCTTTAACATTCTAGTCCACCACTTGCTTGTTTACATTACATTCCAATTACATTACATTACACTCTCGAAAAATTCAGTTTGTTTCTTAAAAATTTTAGTTTCACATTAATTGTTTGTTTACATTTTTTTTATGACTTTAGCCCATTCGGGGAACTGACACTTTCGCCACAAATCCAGTCGCATGTCAGGAATAACACATTGACTGACAGTGTGCGTTCCATTAAATACCAGAGTGGTTTCGCGAACTACCTGACATTTTCAGAATCCACGGCCAGAGATATAGAAGCGGAGCTGTCGGCGTTCTACCAGTAGTAGTAACTTGGACGTGAAAGTGAAAGCTGAAGTATCGTAAGGAAGACAGTTTAGTAGTAGCCAGTAGTGTTATACAGGGTGTACCAGCTCATTCGAAGCGGTCTCTGTAGGCCAAACAATGGATTTATAAAAAAAATATATATCATATATCATAACTTTAATATGTCATACTGTCATACGGGACACTCTGTATAGTCCAAAATAATTTTAAATTATGGTCATTGTGATCCTGTACTTGAATTTGCAACTTTTTTTTTAAAGTCCATCGTTTGGCCTACAGAGACCGCTTCGAATGAGCTGGAACACCCTCCATATATGTATGTATAGTATAGTGAATGGTGGATTGTGAAGTATAGAAAAGTGGTGTAACATCTGAGAGTGGAGACAAGAGGACAGCAGCTGTTTATTGATTATATAGATTTAGAGGTTATAAGTTTAAAAGTTGTGCTTGTGTTGGAGAATAAAAACATTTGCAGACTTTAGTGGTGATTTTATAATTCTGAGACCCGTAACAATTTAAACATAATAAGAAGAAGACAAAAAATATCAAAAATTCATCTGGCAACTATGTCCTGTTCGTTGTTATAACACTTCAACCTCATAAAAAAGAGACATAACCAAGCTCCAGCCAATGATTGACAGCGCAATTTATACCCAGTGATTTCTATCACCCTACACCATAACCCCATTCTATTATAATAAAGTGAACGGTGTATAGGTAATTAAATAAACACTAAATAACAACACTTATTTCACTGTTTCTCCTTCTTGCTTGTTTTTTTTTTAATTATTATTTTTTAAATTTTATTTTTCATTATTGTTTGATTCATTTAATTTTTAAATTATTGATTTAGAAGATTTTGAGGTAACAGACAAAACATTGCAGCTGGAGTATAAAAAAGGTGAGTTTGTTCTAATTTCTTGATATGCTGTGACATTGTAAATCCATTTGAACAGTGATTAGCTGACAAGCTATTGAAATGCACTTGATTCAGTTTGTGCAACCCAAACAAATGTAACAAAATGTCACATTTGAACAGAGATTATCAAACAATTTGTCAGAGCTATATTTGTACAACCGGGCTTTTAGTCTTGTACAAATTATTATCACTTCGTCCAAAGAACGTTCGTTTGGAAACAAACCATTGCATGACAGGATCGATTTGTTGCTAAGCAACATGCTTGCGAACACTTCCTCAAGTAATTATAGCCAAATATATTCTTGGAGCGATTTTAGAAATAGAATATCAATTGCCTTATTATCTACCCGGTATCGTGGGTGAATTATTTCGATATTATTTTGGGAAATACATGCATATAAGGTACTTATATTATGTAATATGTTCAGTTCCGAATTATTCGATAGGTGTGTTATTATAAGAATTGGCGAGACCAATAATTTATAAATTTTTCTGAGGCAATTAAAACTGGATAGAATATTCATTTACGAAATGTTATTCTTGAAAATATTATTGATTATTGGTTCAAAAATTTCAGAAAGCATCATTTTATGTGCTTTTAGTTGATTTTAATAAAGTAGGTAAGTAAACTGAGTATACTACACCTATTAGAATAAATAAAGGCAAAATACTAAAAATTTATCTATTATAAAATATATGAAAAACTTCATTATAAAACAACCTAACAAAAAATAATTACTCAAATAGGTAAACAAAATAAACAAACATAATTAATTATTGTCATAGGTTTAGTAACTGAAACAAGCCGTAATATATCAGGAAGTGCTTTCATATCTGAGAATTTCTGAGTATTAATTTTTATATTCGCTAAAGGTGTTATTGTTTTGTGAACTAACGGTTTTAAATCCATGTATTTTTTTACATTGTAATTTTCTTTATGAAGAGCTGGCGAAGATGGTTGAATTGAACTTCGAGAACTACATTCAGGCAGAGTTAGGGTATAGGTCATGGTCACTCCCAAGGTTATAACACCACACAAATTGATTACATTATCTAAGTATAGAATAGAAAATTCTCTTTATACCTGTTGAAATCTGTTGTGTGGAGAAATATCAACTGTTTGTGATAGTTAGTAACTTTTTACAGCACCAAATGGTAATCTTGTAACATCATAAGGAATTTTTTCTCAATTCTCAAATATTTCAAATATATCAAACCATAATATCAAAACAAATCCTCTTCCACACACACACACCAATACAACAATATATAATATTTATTAAAAAATAAATAAAAATAATAATAAAAAATAATAAAAGGTAACCTTACTCCCAACAATTCAAAAATATTTTATATTTTATTTTATAATTTTTATTATATTTTATTATTAATTAAATGTGATCAAGGGACTAATCAGTCCCGTAAACCAATACCAAAATAATAATATAATTTCTTATTACTTATATTTATGTACTTGAAATTTGTATACAGAGTGATCGATCAAAAATGTGATGATTTTCTCCACCCTGTATAGAAATTTGAAGTACCTACCAATAATATACTGCATGAAAAGTTAAGATAGGGACATGTAAACCGTTTTCCCATATTTTGAGCCGTTTCCGATGTATACTGTTTTGAAAATAAAAAACTGCGATTTTCACTTGTTCATAACTCATAAACTACCTACTCAAGTTAAGCTCCATTGATAAAAACCACCTGGATTTGATTTTTTCGGATAATTTGAAAATACAATAATAAACTGAATGTTCCCCTTGAAATAACGATAAAAATTTATCGTCCTTGAAATAACGATCTTGGTGTCCACTTCTGGTATTTCCGGTAGTGCGACCATCTCGAAAATAATTTCAGTGACTTTCTCTTGGTCACTCAAGTCTGGATATTTTATATTATGTGGCTCTAAGACCAATAGTTCCTGAGATATGGACGCTCCATATCCCTTACTGACCACTCTGTAGGATTAAATAGGTATACAGGGTGTTCTACAAGCTCTATGACAAACTTTGACAGATGGTAGGTTGCTTGATTTTAAACATATTTTTTTTAATAAACATGGGTCCGATTCGTTTTTGTTTAGAAGTTACAAGCATTTAACCTTTATTAACAATCAACAATAAAAATTTAAATTAAATGATAATCATAAAACTTAAGACTATAAAAATTGTTCGAAATGTCCACCCTCAGCTTGAATGCAAGCCTCACATCGACGAACTAAAGATTCGGTCACTCGAAGAATGAGATTTGGATCATTTCTTATTTGGTTAGCTGCATCTTGAATTCTTTCAAGTAACTGCTGATGGGTAGCGATTTCAACATGGTAAATCAGCTGCTTCATGTGTCCCCATAAATAAAAATCCAGAGGAATCGGGAGAACGAGGTGGCCATGATATTGGACCTCCTTGACCCATCCATTTATTCGGGAAATGTTCATTTAGCCAAGCAGCAACTTGTCTTCCTCTATGTGGTGGTGCACCGTCATGCTGATACCACATATATTGAATAATATTGAGTTGCACGTCATCAATAAACTCTAAAAGGTCGTGTTCTAAGAAATGTCTATAAAGATCTGCATTTAAACGATCATTTAGAACATGCACAGGTAATAAATTATTGTTGAAAATGCCACCCCAAATGAGATCCAAATCTCATTCTTCGAGTGACCGAATCTTTAGTTCGTCGATGTGAGGCTTGCATTCAAGCTGAGGGTGGACATTTCGAACAATTTTTATAGTCTTAAGTTTTGTGATTGTCATTTAATTTAAATTTTTATTGTTGATTGTTAATAAAGGTTAAATGCTTGTAACTTCTAAACAAAAACGAATCGGACCCATGTTTATTAAAAAAAATATGTTTAAAATCAAGCAACCTACCATCTGTCAAAGTTTGTCATAGAGCTTGTAGAACACCCTGTATAGACGAACACAACAACCAAGGCGAGACTGGGGTTTGAACCCAGGCGGATTAGCGTCAACGGATTAGTAGTCTGCAGTTGTAACCCGCTAACTTACCACCCGCTCCGATTTTTACGAATTCTTTAGATGGATAGTGCATGAGAACTTTCTTTTGCTTCACAGATCATACTTATTTTTCTTTGGTAATAATTGATATCAAACATTAAATTTTGCTCTAAAAAGAACAAGACACCTTGTACTATTATTATATTTTTAAATAGTCTGAAAAAAGAATACAAGTGGTTTTCACAGTTGAAGTTTAAATTGTGTAGTTTATGAGTTTTTTATGAGTTACAAACGAAAATCGCGATTTTTGTTTTTCAAAGCTGTTTCATATTAAAAACGACTCAAGATATTAGAAAACGACTTACATGTCCATATCTTAATGTTTCATGTTGTATCCTATTATATGGTTTATATTTTTATACAGGGGGATGAAAATTATCATCTTTTTCATCACGCCGTATAAAAATTTAAAACATCCTGTATTTCCGGGATGCACCATTCCTAGTAAATTTCTACAAAATATCTCCAGCCGTTTCAGAAATATCGCCTATCAAAGTTTTGTACCTGAGACATAAAACACCCTGTAACTTCTTAACCAATCACACAAAAAAATTTCTTTTGTGGTTTTCGACCCGCCTTGAAGTCCGCTTATCACCATTGGTCTATGTAAGGTCACTCATGAATCACCCGGTATGTTTTAAATTTTTATACGGCGTGATGAAAAAGATGATAATTTTCATCCCCCTGTATAAAAATATAAACCATATAATTGGATACAACATGAAACATTAAGATATGGACATGTAAGCCGGTTTCTAATATCTTGAACCGTTTTCGTTGTATAATGTTTTGGAACTTGAAAATTGCTATTTTCGCTTGTTTTTATAATTGAAGCTATTCAATCTAAATTCCAACGGTAAAAACAATCTGTATTCGTTTTTCTCAGGCTATTCAAAAATATACTAATATTTAGGGTGTCCCCGTTAAAATAACGAAGTAGGTTGCTTCCGGTATTTCCCGAATTGCGACCATCTTGAAAATATTTTAATTGAATTTTTCGTAGTCACTTATATGTTTGAAAAATTTTAACTTTGAGGCTCTAGAACCAATAGTTTCCAAGATGCTGCAGCTTACCTTGCTTAGAGATGGACACCCGGTACATACAGGGTGTTAATTAAGTACGTACAATAAATTTAACAGCCGGTTATTTGAGTGTTTTTGAAATTAAAAGTTCATAAACATGGGTCCGCAAATGCTTCGTTTTGAATATATTTTTTCGCAAATATCTCAAATATTCTTTTACTGAAGATTCCTTGAAATTTGGCAGTGCTATTTGTAGTAATAAGAAGCTCCTTTAACTCTAAGTAGATTAAAATTACAGTCCAGTGACGTCCAAGGGGAAACCTTACCATTATTATTTCAAAAAATGTACGCCACTGCTTTTTGGAATTTTAAAAATTTTTTCAGATTAAGCAACTAATAATAACTACAATTTTCCTGTCTCTCCAATTTTTTTGGGATCTTGATTAGTTTGTGAAAAAATTGTGAAAAAATTAAATAAAATCCACTTATTTGCATAATCACGATAAGATACGATAAGGATAAGGATGTGGTAGAGATAAGGACCATGATAAGAAACATAGGAAAATTTTTGTATTGGAAACTAGGTGTTGAGTTTTCTATAAAGTTGATAAATAAAGTACTTATTATCTATTAATAAATGCTTCCATAAACCTTCTAAAGTACTTTATTTAAACCAAAACTCTCCAAACATCTATCTAATATTTTCAAAACTGACTTATTGACATCAAATCTCAATTAATAAATTGTAACTAAGTTATTCTAAAAACAAATCAAAAACAATGAAATAAAACTACTTTGATGCATTTCCAACACTAGGTATATACAGGGTGTTGATATTCAAAGCGGGCCGTAGGGAATTATCATTGAGAAAGTGGTTTTTAAGGATTCCTGTCGCCGTTTAAACTGACATAAATGGTTTTGGTATCAAAATGGGCCTATACTTATTGCGCATGAAGCTTGATATCTGAAATTAGTTGAGTTTACATTGTTTTATAAAATTTTTCAGTAAACATTTAAGTAATTTTTATCGTTTCTTTCAAAAAATAACATGTCTTGTCTAATAATAATGACATTTCTACCTTTTTACAATCTAATAATAAAAGGCATAGGTGAGTTAGTAATACCAAACTAAAAAATAGTTTTTATGGTGACAACCTACCACAGTTGAAGTAAAACCACCCCCAGCAGGTATGGCAAACTCTTTCTAAAAATATTAAAAGTTAAATACTAATTAATAATAATAATAATAATAATAATAATAATATTTATTGTTCAACAGTACACAAAAAATACCAATAACAGAACAATTCTTACTTCATCTACAACCTTATTCACATTTATCATTTATTTATTGATCTACTAGTTCGCTCGGGTATCGTGCAGTAAATTAACACCAACCACAGCGAGCCAGCTTACACTTCTTATTAATCTCACACATTTATAACAACTCTGATTACTGAACCAACATAAGATTATATTTAAGACGTTATATCCCTCCCGCAATTCAACAGTTGGTCCAGTGTATTCGCAAATATGTCACAGTCCTTCAACACGTTGTAATTTCTGCACATTACTTCCACTGGAGATCTCATCCTTACGTTCGTTCTAGGTGTTTCTATATAGAATGTGAGCTTACTCCTAGTCTCCCTTTTCGGAACTACAAATTTCAACTGACTCAGCAAAAAGGAGCAGTCCAATCTATTATGCAACAAATTATACAGAAACTTGAGACTGATATTCCTTCGTCTCGTGGACAGCGACTGCAAGTCAAACCTGTCTAACAAAACAGTATTAGAAAATCCCCTTGGCGGGTATACACCTGTGCTTTTGTACCACAGGTACTTCAACATTTTTCGCTGGACTCTCTCTATCGAATCTTCATAGCATGCATAAATCGGATTCCAGACCAGGACAGCATATTCCAACTTGGAACGCACAAACGCAGAGAATAATGTTTTTATTGTTTCTATGCTAGAGAAATATCGGCTATTGCGACACAGAAACCCATACATCCTATTTGCCGAAGATACAGTGTTCGTAATATGATCACAGAAACTCAGTCTGCTGTCAAATAACACCCCCAAGTCTCTCACATTAAGAGACGAGATGGACTGCGTGGCAACATAGGAGAATCGAGCTCAGTAGGTACTATCACTCATAGAGGATGTAAGTAAGGATATAATCAAAATCAAGGCCACATCTTCGAAATTTTACATGATGATAGTGAATAAGTTAAACAAGCTGAGAAAAGTGCCTGAAACCGGTTAACAACAAAGAAAACCCCTGAAAATTCCACTAAAACATTTAAAACAATGAAGACAGCTCAAAAACATCTCGATAAGCACACGAATATCCATACACCGCTAGCCGTGATAACTATTCAAATTCTGAGAGATAAATTAAGAAAATAGCATCACAGGCAGCACCAGAATAAACAAGTAAAATTTAAACAGTCAATAAACCTAAACCTGCTAAAGAACCCGTTAAAATGCGAATTTCGACTTGCAGAAAACACACCTACCTATAGAAAAACCTCATACACATACTTTCGGCATCTTTCCAAATCCCTAAAAAGCAGGGAAAGCTGAAATAATTTGGTTGTTCCGTTAAAAAATAAAGCAAGCTCCTAACGGTAGTAATAACGAAAGTCGAATACAATAGATGGTTGAAAGACCAGGGATTTATCAGTTATAAATAGGCTAGGATTTTAGGAGAGTTAACATACAGAGATTTGATTCAGATCATGAAACACCCGATCTACTAAGCCTAGAAAGAAGAAATTCTTAGCCTAGAAGAAGTACTTAGCCTCTCATTACTTACCAAAAACCGAATCACCTATTTTCTATCTTCATGCCAAGACCTTCCCTATAATTATTGGAAAGCTTGTTCCAAGAGAGCCGTTCTGGAACGCTTGTCTACCCAAGAGAGCCGGATAGCGCTGTCAGGTTTGACTGATTTGGGATTTCCTTTAACAGTTTCCCTCGAGAAGTCATACTGTTCCTTTGATAACAACACCTGTCAGTCAAGTCACCGCCAAGTTATCACCACTGTCCATCAATGTTCGCCACACAGTCAACCACCGATTCCACCTCCACCGTCGCCGCAGCCCCCGTCGACGCCGCCTCCGACACCGCGTCCCGATGTCACTATCACCGATGCTGTCAATGGTCCCGAACTAGCACAACAGTTTCCGGTTATTCCATCTGTGAGAGAAGGAGCCAACCTATTACAATTCTACTGTCTTCAATCAGGTTGTAAACCAAATCCACACGCCATCTCCCAACTATTAAATACAGGTCAATAAAAGTCGGTATTGTATCCAACGTTTATGACACCTCTTGTTTATTTACTTAACATAGTAAATAACATTCGTTGAGGTACTCCCCGGGACGCCACTGAACTTAATAATTTTAATATAGTTAGGGCTAAATTAGCGCCTTAACACTACGAGTAACACTGCCAGATTAAAACAAAAGTGGATGAAGGATACACTGAAAGTATTTATGAAAGTGCATTTTTTTAAGCTTAACACTCTATATCTTGAAAAAGAAGCATTTGCGGACCCATGTTCATATGAACTTTCAATTTTAAAATCACTTAGAAAATAACTTAAATGAAATTTTCAAAATCACTTCCATACCATGACTTAGGGACATGTTAACCGTTTTCAGAGACCTGGCTGTTTTCAATGTAAACTGCTTTGAAAATCGAAAATTTTGATGTTCATTATTATACAAAAGCTTTTAAATTGCTATAAAAACCGATCTTACTAAGTTTTTTCAGATCGGTAAATATCGACATGATACAGCCAATATACAGGGTGTTGATTTTCAAAGCGGGCCATAGGGGATTAGCATTGCGAAAGTGGTTTTTGAGGATTCCTGCTCGCCGTTTAAACTGACAGAAATGGTTTTGGTATCAAAATGAAGCTAAAATTATTGCGCATAACGCTTGACATCGGAAATTAATTTAATTTCACGTTGTTTTCTAAAATTCTTCGGTAAAAATTCAAGTAATTGTTAATGTTTAATCCCAAAATAGCATGCCTTGCCTAAACAATAATGACGTTTCTACGTTTCGACAATCCAATAATAAAACTTTATAAGTCAGTAGGTATAATAATAAAGTCTGGCTCTATTTAAAAATGGGTTATACAAACCAAGAAAGAGTCTTTATGGTGAAAACCTACTACAGTGTAGCCAGTTACAGTAGGGTTGAATAGAACCAGACTTTATTATTACCTACTGACTTATAAAGTTTTATTATTGGATTGTCGAAACGTAGAAACGTCATTATTGTTTAGGCAAGGCATGCTATTTTGGGATTAAACATTAACAATTACTTGAATTTTTACCGAAGAATTTTAGAAAACAACGTGAAATTAAATTAATTTCTGATGTCAAGCGTTATGCGCAATAATTTTAGCTTCATTTTGATACCAAAACCATTTCTGTCAGTTTAAACGGCGAGCAGGAATCCTCAAAAACCACTTTCGCAATGCTAATCCCCTATGGCCCGCTTTGAAAATCAACACCCTGTATACACTATTTACAATATTTAGATAATTTAAAGTGTATAAAATTATTAGTACCTATAAACTAAGACCCCGCGACTGCCAGACCTTCGTTATTTTATAAATTTCATAAAAGCGGGAAGTTTATGCGCGCATGTCCCCAACGCTGGCAGGCACAATGGAGGCGACAATGAAGTTTGGATCATCGTGACTCTGGCAGGTAACAGCTGAAGAAACCAATTCTTCAACACCAACACTTCTCAAAATCTTTAAAGTATAAAGTTTTTTTTTGACTTAAAGGGCATGCAGGAAATGAAAAAATAGACAAAAAAATTCTCATAGACTTGAGTCTTTGGAAGTTTAATTTTCGAGATAGAAAGTGTTAAAGTTCTTCGAAAGATGTAATATTTGTTGAATATCTACAAATTAGCCGATCAGAATGACTTGAAATTTTCAACAGTTGTTTTACCAACTGAAGCACATGATTCGATGCTCGCAACAAAAAATTTTAATACACTGACGGAGATCTGGGTATGTCTTTTTTTTTTTGTGAAATGTGACATTTTGTGACAGATAGCTCGTGTTGTTTAGAGGAGAAAAGTCACTTTACTTTTTTGCCGTATGACGCACTGTTTAATTATTACTTCTGGAAGTAATTGATTTTTATTATATTTTATCTTCTACGGTTTCGTACATTTGGAAGTATCTTTGAAACAGTGCGTCATCCGGCAAAAAGTGAGGTGACATTTCTCCTCTAAACACGAGCTATCTGTCGAAAATATCACATTTCCATTAGTCAGCGGAAATCTATAAAGGTAAAAGTTATTTAAAAAAAATATAGACATTCCCAGATCTCCGCCAGTTGATTAAAGTGTTTTGTTGGTAGCATCAAATCAAACATATACCTTCTTCAGCGGGACCTGCCAAAGCCACGATGATCCAAACTTCATAGTCGATGCATTATTCCTACCCGTGTTGGGACACGCGCACAGATGTTTTCAGTTTTTTTAAAGTAACGAATGCCTGGCAGTCGCGGGTTCTTACTTGCTCTGTAAGCTATTTTTCTCATAAAATACCATTTTATTTCAAATCTGTTGAATTTAAATACCAAGAAATATTGTGAGTAAACTTTATAAATATTATAAGAGGACTTTCTTGTTTGGAGTTCCACCAAAAGATTAAATATACCTACAGTTAAATCTAATTTCAGTTAATGTTAACAAAATGCTTCAGAAACAATTATTGAACAGCATAAGGTAGCTTATGCGGGCTAATACAATAATTGATAATTTAATTCATGTGGCTGGTGCGAGGCAAGTTCAACTCCGTTCAGAGATTAGGCTGTCTAGAGTGACAACAGAATTATTTAATTTAGTATCAGGGAGTACATAACTCAATATATGAATATGAGCACGGCTGAGACGTCATGGGGGCTTTATATTAAAGAAAAGCGACTGGAGAGTAAGGCACACGCTGACTCCAGGCTTAATTATTCGGGGATACTTACCTACAGCATTAACGCTTCTAACATACTAGTCGTTTTCAAAGCTAAACTAGTCAAGAAATTGATAATTTATGAAGATATTATAAGTGAAAAATATATCAGGACCTGTGAGAATTTCTATTACATATTCAACAACTTATTGGTTACGTCGAAGTAAGCAAATAAATCATAATTGATTCCGAGCTGTTTTGCCAAGGTCCATGGCAATTATCACCAAACGTTTCGTCTACAACTGCGCTAGACGTTATCAGCAGTTTCGTGTGCGCAACTGACAGACAAATCAGGTGGGGAGAATGCTGTGCTTCAGGATGACCACGACATATAATATGCTACGAAAGGACGAAAATTCTGTCCACTACTCCACACCATTATATCCGTTTAAATCGTGAAGCCATTAAAAATTTTTAACAACCAAATAATTCCAATAGGAGGAAGGAATAAAACCGCAGAGGATTTGTTATGCAGTGTGACGCCGTTGCTACCTTATTTATATACGAATTTGTAAAAAATCACAAAAAAGCAAAACAACCGCTCTAAATTATAATATGTATGATTTTATTGAGCGCTATTCTGGGCATGCAAACCTTATGCTTCCGGTTCTAGATTGAATCTCATTGAAATTGTCCGGCAGAGAAAACACTGTTTCGCGCTTCAGTTTGACAAATTAGAAATCATGAGATGTGTGCTAGTCGAAAGAAATAATTGCATTCTTGAACAAATCCATTCACGGATTTTAAGTGATCTGCCGGGTGGCTGAACTTATCTCTGTACATAGGACATTACGTAATAATACAAAATAGTTTCCATTAATATTAATAACATAATGACAATATTATCTGTCATATTTGATATTTTAATCCTTGAAACTTTATATCTTAATATTTGTTATTGAACAGCGAACAAGGGACTAACCAGTTTCGAAACGTCCAAAGAATAACTTTATAAACTACTTATCCAAACCTAAAGATCTAAACCTTATCTGAACCTAAAACCCAATAAAAATAGACATAACAATATTATCATTAGTAACAAATATTACAATAGGTATCAATAAATTAACTTTATTTTAACATGGAAACTATTTTGTATTATTAGACAATGTCCTGTGTGCAGACTGCAGAGTATGGTCAGCCACATTTTTGGGTTCTTTGATGTTTGTATACCGAATGAGATACAAAATTAATATTACGGCCATAGTTGACTATGAAAACTTTTGGGATTGGTTTGCTTTGAAAATATTTGAAATATCAAATAGACAGCTGATTACGACTTATGAAACCTATACAAAAAAGTGAATATTTTGCAAACGATAATAAAAAAGCTATGGCTAAAATAAAAAGTTTCTATTTCTCAGTTTTTTCATATTCTTTTACCATATTGCGTCCACGATTTATAACTATCGCTAATTTATTTAGAGACTAAAAATCCTCACAAAAAGACGTAACATTGTCCAAATTTAAAGTATTTCATGCCTCTCAAGCAGGGATGGGCGTTTACGTGTAAAGAATTTTGTATTTTTTATATTTGTATGTTTGAGGGTGATCAAGTTACTGCGACCTAAAAGATCTACTGTATCCCCTCTACTGTGATTCGCCTGGTGTGGAATCCCTTTAGTGAAGCACCCTCTCCAAGTTCGTTTCCTTGAGAAACTTCAGGATTTTGAGAGCATCAAGGTCGGGTAAGTTTCCTGCCTCTATACGTGTAATAGTTATTTACGTACAGAGGGCCGAAGGAAGAAGATTACGCCCGCGGACGAAGTTTGAGTTTTATTCGGCCAAAGGCGTAATCTTTCCTTCGGGCAGAGGTACGTACAACGTTTTACGCACAATTGCATCAAAACAATAAAAATAATATTCCTAATATAAAATAATAAATTTTGACATTCGTTTAAAATTAATTATTTGACAGCAGCGTTTGACGTTGAATAATTAATATAATCGATAAGTCAACTTGTAATTATTTCGCAATGAGACATTCTTCAGAAGCGACTTCTGGTTGATGGAATTACTTTCCAGAATGTTTCCAACTGTGTTTTTAACTGTAGCGACCACTCGTTCCTCGTTCACACAGAGAGAGAAACAACAACAACTCATATAGCCGATCTGATCAAAGGAACAGTAAGTGACCTGGGTGGTGTAGTGGTAAGCACACCTGACGTGTAATCAGGAGGTCAAGGGTTCGATTCCCCGCTGGGCCACGAACACTTTTGTTTGGTGAGATCCACAGAAACGCTATTTTAATATTGCAAATAATTAATTATATTTATAATAAATTAATAAATAAAGATAACAGTTCAAACAACAAAGCATACATTATTATAATTGCCGGGCTTTCTCTCTACTTTACGGCCCGCTAGTCGTAAAGTCATAGTTTCCGCCATGATAACTAAGACGTAAACAACCAATTTTGATTCAATTGTGCGTAAAGAAATATTCTTAACACTTTTTTCATGTAGAGAATAAGTAAACAATGTAAAGAATATGTAAGCAATGTAAAGAATGAGTAGATAATGTAAATAATACGTAAACAATGTAAAGAATTTAAACAATTGTGTCAGCTGTCGCTGTCACTGCTGTCAGTGACGTCATTGCTGTGAAAAGTTGCTCATGTCTAGTGTATACAAGTGAGGTTCATTGAGGTTTGAGCGCAAGATTGAGAAGATAGTTTAGTTTAGTTTTATTGGTAGGTATCAGAGAATTACTACAGTTTCATGTCTCTGGTACCTACGCATAGGCAAAGCAGAAGGAAGAAGTCTCGGAAGAAGAAGAAAGAGGTTGTAGCTAAGCCAACTGAACCCAACTATTATTATAAACATGTAAACCAGTAAATCATTTTATTATTTAATTTATTTTTTCTGCGACGGGCTAAAAGTTTGACCTTTTTTCCCCGTTGACAGGTAGAAAAATGCCTCATTATATGAGCTGCATCTTATCGGGGAAATAAATGAATTATAGTAGGATTAACTTTAAAAAGTCAGATGTGACGTTACACTAACCGTCCGAATTAATATTTTTAATTTCACCAGAAAATGTCAAACAGTTAATTGTCAAGTTGTGAACGAGCGTAAATTATTGGAGGAAATCATTAAAATATGAATTGAACCGCTTACGTCAGTTTGAGAGCCACTGACAACTACATAAAATTTATTCACGTAATGACACTCTATCCTTTGCGCTGTTAATTTAATTCTCATTCAAAACCAATGTTGACGTATATTTATTTATGCGGGATGGAGTGTTTAGACAAACTGGACGGTTACTATAAAAACACGTACATGAAACAAAATAAATCGAACTATCAAATGGATGTGTATTCTTAATCGATACGTATGACTTTTTAGACTTTATTGGACTATAGCAGGGAAATAAATAAGTACTTATTTCCCCGAAATGGCGGCTTAGGTATAGCTACTATTAACACTCAGATATCATTAAATTTATATCAAATATACGTAAAGGAAAGTTACCTTATTATCCAAATGGCAATTATTAAGGGAATTTTCATAACAATCACTATCCATATTAATAAATTCACTCATTGAGACCTTACAAGAATCTTTGCAAAACTATCTAAAATTTTAATTAAATTATGACGTTTATCGAATTAAATCGTTTCGTTACCAGGCAACGTCGATTACGATAAAAGACAGTTTGAAAATCCAAGTTTAACATAAATCATTTTTCCGACGTAATTTTCAGTTATCTAACTACGTTTTTCGACATTCTAACACTGATATTTCTTCTCGCAGAAAAAAATTGTATATTACACACGAGAAAAAACCTTCTTGCGCATCAATCGCAGAAATAGTGTATTTTTATGCGATTCAATAATAAATATTTTCTTCCTATTTTTTTTTATAATGAATTTAATGAAAAATAATCCGATTTTTTTTTGGGAAAACTCCACCTACCTACAAAAAAAAAAGAATGATCCTCTCGTGGATGCGAACCCGCTCCAACAGTTAGCTAGTCAAGGATGTAACAAACTGAGCCACACGGTGCGTTTCGAATTTGTAGTGATGATGGGGTACATATATTATGTAGTACGTCAGGTACCTACATCTACTCATTTTATTTTTTAAACTGGTCATATCTTAGTTATTAAAAAACCAATTTGAATACTTTTTTCACCTGCATGTAGGTGATTTAATTGTCGTTGCGATTGCTCTTCTAATTTTCAGAACCATTCATAATTGAATGTGAAAAAAAATAAAAAAGAAATTGCGAACCATTTCATCGATTTAATAATTTTATATAAGTGTAAGCTAATTTTGCACAAGCGAAAAACTTTTTTATCTTTCGTTTAAAGTGCTACATTAGTCGAGGCGAATTGAAGCTAAGACATCAAATTATATGTCAAATCAAAAAAAAATGGAAAATTTCGGTTCAACTTCTTCAAAAATGGACTCATAAACGGTTATAGAATTGACACATTTTCACCCTTTTTCCTACCCACGACACTGGCTTATTAATGGAAAATATGCTAATTTTATTGCATTAACTCAAATTTCCAATAATTTTCTTCAAATCCTGTTAATTTGATTTCAAAGTTTTTTTGCCATCTTGCTCATACAATGGTTCAAAAAATTGTCAATTTTCCGTTAATGTTCAAAAAATTCAAATGGCCGCCATTTTGAAACGGCTCGGCCGATTTTGCTCAAGTGCAATACCAGACCACTCCTTGTGGACATCTTACTCTCACAAAAATTTCAGCCCCCTAGATTGAAAACTGCGGCCAGAAACCGTGCCTCAAGGACCGGATTTGGGGAACTTTGAAAGGACACCCTGTAGAAGTAACGTGACTTTTGGATTTTTTTTTCAACGAAAATCTAAAGTCATTCCCAAGCTTTACAAGAATCCAAAATTTCGTTCACTAATCTGGAAAGATAAAGCTACAGGAGCGTTTTTAAAATCGAAAAATCGTGATTTTGGAGAAATAAATAAATATATATATATATAAATATATATATATATATCGTGGGCAGGTGAATTTTGGAAAACCACTTTTTCGTGATCTGGGGGTCATGATCGGTGGACATTTGATGAGTTTGGGTGATTTTCGAAAAGTGATGTCGTCCTCAATAGTGTATTTTTTTGTTAAAAAATACACTAAAAGTGCGATGTTAGCTCTCGATGTGTTTGTCCCCTCCGCTAAACGCGTCGGGGACGAAATCACATCTCGAGCTAAAATCTATCACTTTTTTCTCTTGTATAATAAATAACTATTATTACTTTATTCAAAAAATGAGTGGACGTGGATGATCAGTAGATGATAAATTTTTAAATCTAAGATTTCATAATCGTATTTCTTAGTATAATTAACTGTTTACATTGTTTACATTCTTTACTTTCCATTCCACTACATAAAAATGGAATGTTTTAACACTAGAATTGTTTAGAATGTAAATAATTTTACATGCAAAATTTTTACAAAAAGTTTGTAAAAAAATCTTTACAAAATGATAACCGATACCTACTCTAAAAATGGACACCTTGAGTAGCCAATTATTTCACTAGTATTATTATCCGGTTTTAGATTTCAGTAATAATTACAATCACACAATAATTATTGTCATTAGCTGTGACGTTTCAGAAACATTATAAAACTTACCATCCATTCTTCGATGCATTATGTAAAACTCCGGTAGGGGATTCTTTGACTAGCTTGAGAAGTTTTCTAACTGATAATTACATGTACAATTACGTAAGACATTTTCATTTATTTCTAGATTTTATTAATGAAATATGAAAGGGCGAATGCAAGCCGAGATTCACGCAGAGTTGAATGTTGCTTTTGGTGTTGAGCGACTGAACTGCATGAGTGGTTTCTAAGAACTAAGTTTTAAATCCTCCGCTACTTAATCTCGGTCCTAGGTAAAAGATTTCCTCAAAGAAAATATCGATCAACACCTACAATTAATTTAAATGAATGCAGAAAGTCAAGGTCAATACATATTCGGGCAATGGTGTCAGATTTCGTATGTATTATAAGTATAATTTGGTTGAATTACAGAAAAGAACTTTTGTAATGGAATTATTCTTGATACTGCTCGTCATTATTTACATGCGCTTGTTGTTACTTTATATTCGAGTTCCTTTAAATAATCAGGCTGCTAAAATATTGACTTTTTATTAGATGGACAAACATAATAATTATCACGATAACACATAAAAATGATATGAATAGTCCTTATTATTGTTTTTGCAAAGTCAGTTAAAACCATAGAGATAGAATAGAGAGGAGACGACATGACATGACACAGATGGGATCAGGTCCGCCATATTGATACTACTTTTATGTCAAACTTATGCTATTGTCTTGAGTGAAGGCTTTTTGTGATGTTTCATTTGATTTAAGGTCTCTCTTTAAGATTTTCGGTGTTAAATTGAAAAAACAAATATGGTTTCTTGTGCAGTTCGTGCCTGCTGTAGTACAGACTGCGTTGATAAAAAAAAAATTCTCCGAAATAACATTCCAAAGGTAAGTGTCAACAATATACAGGAACGTACCTATTTGCATAGTACACTAAAAATCTAAAATTGAAAATGACCATAGGATTATTGGCCGGATATTTTATACTCTTTTATTGACTTGAAAAACACAAAAGTCTGCAATATCCATCTGAAGACGTGTTAAAAATATGTATGAAATGTGAGAAACATTTTTATTTATGAAAATTTTGCAAATAAAAATTACGTCTGACCCTGTCGAGACGCCATATTGTTACTCCTATAAGCTCCACCCAGTGATGCCGTTTTTTAATGTAATATTAGGTGATCATAGCGGCTCCTTTCTTTTCTATCTCTATGGTTAAAACGGATGAAAAACTTGAAAGCTTACGTTATTATTTGATGAAACATGGGCGTCGAAAAAAAAATTAAAAAATATTTTATAATAAATTTTATGTTAATACAGGGTGGGAAATTTTTGTACTACCCATCATTGGGATCTCGTAAGCGGTAAGAGATACAGGGTCGCTTAAATTAGAGAAAAGTTGCACTATTGTATGTTGAATAAGCTCCTGAAAAAAAAAATAGAATATTTTCAATCGTTGCTGAAATATATCATATCTTTTTTATTATTGAAAATTATTAATTTATTTTTCGTGGGCTTGCATTTAAGTCGTCAAGAGCTATCCATCTGACGTTTCAAAAATTTCCGAAGCCGACTAGATCCCAGACTTTTCCTAGCCAACTTTTGTTTTTCTTATGGCCGCCATATTGTTTTTTTTTGTTGTTCGGTATAAAAAAAATCGAGGAAACCTAAAATTATTAATATTAAAAAAAAATCAAAAATTTTATTCTGTTATTTTCCGAAAGAAAAAGATTACTTTTTATACCAAATGCCATATAAAAATAAAAAGACAATAATGCAAGTAATATGACTTCATATTAGTATATATATGTTACTGTAAAACCCCGAAATTAGGAAAAACCTAGGTTTAACGCGTACATCCTAGGAAATGTCCCTGAACCGTAAATGTCCGAAATGTTGTTCGGTTGCATGGCATTTCGGGCACTTACCATTCAGTTTTGGTAAATCCTAGGATGTGCACATTGCTATCGGTCAATACAGTCGGGCGGTTATAAGAGGTATTTATTACCTCAGAGTGTATACAGAGTAGATAATGTAAATTACTAAAAGTAACAAAAATAAACAGTTTACGCAAAATGCTACATTCAAGAAAATAGAACGAAGAAAACAGCAAATTCATTTGTTATTACATGACAAGCTCCCATGACATTTCGACAAACAATATCGCACAAAAATAGTAAACAAAGTTTTCTTGTATACCGGTAGACACGTACCTAGGTACGCAGCCATCTGCATAAATAATCAGCCTATTTTAAAGACCCAGTGAGCATGAGTGAGAATGAGCAATTAAACCATTTACCGACATTTACCGATAGCAATGTGCACATCCTAGGATTTACCAAAACTGAATGGTAAATGCCCGAAATGCCATGTAACCGAACAACATTTCGGACATTTACGGTTCAGTTTTGGGAAATCCTAGGATGTACGCGTTAAACCTAGGTTTTGTCTAATTTCGGGGTTTTACAGTAACATATATATATATATATATATATATATATATATATAATTTATTTAAACAACTGACTGGCATACCAGTTTGCCCTAAGACACAGTATACAAAATATTACTTAAAAAATAAAATAAAATTATTAAATGAAAATTATTGTAAAAAAATTATTGTAATTTCGGTTTAAAACCAAAAAGATGATTTCTTAAAATGTACGTTGAACTTTTCAGAATTTTGATTACAATTTCCATGTCTAAAGATTTATTTAATCCAAAAAATTTCCTAAATTCAATATATTTTTTAACTAGAGTTCCTCTAGAGCCGAAAAATAGTCCGATAACTTCAATATTTTTAACTTGAAATTTGGATTTATAATGTGGTATAGTTGGCTCATAAATTTGACATTTTTCTAAGTGGACGTCCTCTGGTTGATTTTGGTGTTTTTCAAATCTTATTGTAGGGTCAATTATGAATCCTCTATCCAGTTTTCTATCTATTGCCAAAATGTCAATTCTTCTGATGCTGTCTTCAATGGATAATCCAGATATTTCTTGGTGTACTTCATAACCTTTTTCCAGTAACGCATTCGCCAACATTTCTCTTATATCGTTGTGCCTTTTGATTCGTAAAGTTTCTCCGTAATGACAATATCCTAACACATGTGCAAGGGTTTCATACTCACTGCGTGGTTTGTGTGGATACTGCGTCCGGGAATACTGCGAAATGCTGCTACATTGCATGTCATTTTAAGGCAATCTCTCCATTCTGAGCAGCTTAAGCCATTCTTTTTATAAATCCAGTTGCTAGCTACTTTTACTTCTTGATATAAAATGGCACCTTGACCTTTCTGAGATAACCCACACCAATCATTGTATGCTCTTTCCCTTAAGATTGAACGGATTTTTCTTTTTTTGTTTTTATTGCTGGAATTTTCTATTTCATAAAGATTTTCATTGCTAAATTTGAGTTTGTTTAAACATAATTTCTTTTGTTTATCAAAATCCATTTCAATGTCTGCAGTGGTTTGTGTGGATACTGCGTCCGGGAATACTGCGAACTGCTGCTACATTGCATGTCATTTTAAGGCAATCTCTCCATTCTGAGCAGCTTAAGCCATTCTTTTTATAAATCCAGTTGTTAGCTACTTTTACTTCTTGATATAAAATGGCACCTTGACCTTTCTGAGATAACCCACACCAATCATTATATGCTCTTTCCCTTAAGATTGAATGGATTTTTTTTTTTTTTTTTATTGCTGGAATTTTCTATTTCATAAAGATTTTCATTGCTAAATTTGAGTTTGTTTAAACATAATTTCTTTTGTTTATCAAAATCCATTTCAATTTGCAAACATTTTGAATTTTCTAAAAGTTGCAATCTGTTATATTGTTGGATAAATGCTTCCCAGGACGTATTAAATATCTCTAAACCTTTTATAGATTTACTTGAATACAAAAATCAATTTGGAGAATCACTAGGGATCTGTAGTATTTCTCTTACGCAACTTCTTATAATTTTGTCAGTATTTTCCAGAAATGATGTTGAAATTTTTAAATGTAGTATAAAGTAGTATTATAGCAGTATAAGTAGTATAATATTGTTACGGATTTCCTAACCGTAGGCTCGACGGATAATTGGGAAACACAGATTTACTGTTTTATTTATTTATTTAATGTCCACAAGAGTTTCAGATTACAATGTTACAAATATCACTACTTCTTATACACAACAACTTTACTTGGTCTATAACACTACTACTTTTCACTAGTCACTTAGGAATACCGCACTGTCTATATCGCCACTAGTCGCTTAGTTCCTCGCTTGTTCTTCGCACACACCGCTAGACTGAACTGCCTAGTTCGCCTGGCTGCTGGCTATTTATAGGACATCCCTACCTCTGGAAGTAGCTTCTGGACGGTTTACCGACGGCTCGCTTCTATTTCCCGAACAAATCCAAGAGAAAGTCTCGAGAATATTCCCTTTCTGGATGTTCCGCTCCCAGACACTCAAACATCCATTTCTGGAACTTCTCCACAGGAAATGACCAGAGTTTTCCATTCATTTCCTGTGGTTTTCAGCGAGATCCTCTCTCTGGGTGAACAGGAGAGCAGCAGTGTACAGGACGTCAGAATGTTGACGATCGCATACGGGTGGGCGCGTCCGGCTTGACCCCCACTACGCGCCCCAGCTAACACAGTACACCGGAGGCTGTCGCCGGCCAACGCTTTCTACGTCCCGCCCACTTCTTAGTTCACCCTTTATTCGTATCACTGCCCCCCTCTTAGACTGTTCGACCCGAACAGGTTAATCGTTACTGCCAGAGTAACGCGCCAGCCGATCTAGGTGCACGATTTTCATCTTGGCTTTGGGGCTTCTCTGGATGCGGTACACCACGTCGTTAATCCGTTTCACGACGGTGTATGGTCCTTCCCAGGCCGGATGGAGTTTCGGGGACCGTCCCTTCTTCCGTTGAGGGTTATAGAGCCATACCTGGTCGCCATCATGGAAGCCTCTGGAGTTTGACTTTCTGTCGTAGCGGGTTTTCATTCTATCGCTTGCGAGAGAAATCCTTCCGCGAACCGCCTCATGTATGCTGACCATTCGCTGCCTGAGGTCCTCGACATAGTCGTTAATATTCCTGGATGACTCTTCAGGCGCACCAAAGAGCAGGTCACAAGGCATACGGAGTTCCCGACCGAACAAAACTCTAGCAGGAGACTCCCCGGTGGTATCGTGAACAGCTGCACGATATGCCAACAAGAAGAGGGGTAGGTGGAGGTCCCAATCCTTTTGATGATCTTCGACGACTTTAGCCAGGTATTGTTCCAAAGTCCGGTTGAATCTCTCAACCATGCCATCGGATTGAGGATGAAGCGGCGTGGTTCTCGTTTTCTCGATGCCGAGTAAGGAACAAATTTCCTTGAAGATGTTAGACTCGAAGTTGCGGCCTTGGTCAGAGTGAAGCTCCAGAGGTACTCCATACCGGCAGATGAGATTATCGACGAGTACTCTTGCTACGGTGGCGGCTTCTTGGTTGGGTAAGGCGTAGGCTTCTGGCCATTTTGTAAAGTAATCCATGGCCACTAAGATGTATTGGTTGCCGTTGTCCGTTTTTGGGAAGGGTCCCGCAACATCGATTGCAATCCGTTCGAATGGGGCTCCCACATTGTACGCCTTCATTTGTCCCCTACTTCGAACTCTCGGACCCTTGGTCGCTGCACAGGTCTCGCAACGCCTACACCAGTCTTCGACATCGTTTCTACAGTTTACCCAATAGAAGCGCTGACGAACTTTCTCCAAAGTCTTGTTCACGCCCAAATGGCCACCGGATATTCCGTCATGGATTTCTCTCAAGACCTCCGGTACTCGCTTCTTCGGTAGCACCAATTGTTGCACCTCCCGCTTGGCATCTGGACTTTCCCAAACTCTTCGCAACAATCCGTTGATCACCTTTAGAGAGTCCCACTGGGCCCAGAGCGCCTTAAATTCCGGTCCTTTGGCAGCAATATCTGCCCACTCTGGTCTACATTGTCCTGACTCTTTCCTTTCAGCAATAGGACCAATGTTTGGGTCCTCTAGCTGTTCTCGTCTCAGCTCCTCCGTTGTCCAGTTGTCAGGGACCTCAACGGCGATGGTCTTTACACTGAGGGCCTGTTGTTGTAGCTCGACTCTCTTGCAGTGCTTGCAGTTCTCCTTGCATGGTCTCCGGGATAAAGCGTCTGCATTTCCATGGATTCTCCCAGACCGGTGGATGATCTCAGCATCATACTGCTGTAACTTCTCCATCCATCTTGCCAGCTGACCTTCGGGGTTCTTTATCCCTAATAACCACTTCAGCGCTGCATGGTCAGTTCTTATGACAACTCGTCTCCCGTAAAGGTACTGATGGAAATGACCAACCGCTTTCACAATGGCCAGTAGTTCTCTTCGTGTCACGCAATAGTTTCTCTCTGGTTTGGAAAGCACCTTGCTGTAGTACTCTATTACGTGTTCTTGACCACCCTGTATCTGTGACAACACCGCGCCGATCCCGGTGTTACTGGCGTCGGTATCCAGAATGAATTGGCCCTTAGCTTGCGGGTAGGCCAGAACAGGACTGGAGCACAATGCAATCTTCAAGGAGTTAAATGCATTTTCGCACTCCTTGGACCATACGAATCGGGTGTTGTCTTCAGTGAGCCGGTGCAAAGGTTTGGCGATATCCGAGAATTTTGGCACAAATCTTCGATAGTACGTGCACAATCCCAAGAAACTACGTACTTCGTGCTGATTTTCGGGACGCAGCCAGCTACTCACAGCTTCGAGTTTTTCCGGATCCGTTTGTATTCCTTGAGCAGACACCACATTACCCAAGAATTTGACCTGTTTTTGGAACAGCACACATTTCTTCGGATTCAATTTGAGATGTGCATTCCGTATTCGGCTGAATACCTCTCGAAGATTTGCCAGGTGTTCTTCAAAGTTCCGGCCAATCACCATTACGTCATCCAGATATACCAAGCATGTCTGCCAAGTCAATCCTCGCAGAACGCATTCCATCAAGCGTTCGAAGGTTGCAGGTGCATTGCAGAGTCCAAATGGCATGACGGTAAACTGGTACAGGCCGCTTCCCGCGGTGAACGCCGTCTTCTCCTTATCATCCGGGTGAAGTCCAACTTGCCAGTATCCGCTCTTCAGATCCAGCGTCGAAAACCAGGTGGAACCGGCTAGTGTATTCAGCGTATCGTCGATTCGGGGCAAGGGGTAGCTATCCTTCTTGGTCACATCATTTAGCTTCCGGTAGTCTACGCAGAAACGTGTCGAACCATCTTTCTTTGTGACTAGAACTACGGGTGACGACCATGGTGACGTTGATTCCTCCACAATGCCCTCCTCAAGCATGCTCTTCAGAATCTTCGACGCTTCTTCCTGTCTGGCAAATGGTAACCTTCTCGGGGCTTGTCTGATTGGGGCTGCATCTCCGGTATTGATCCGGTGTTGGACTAGGTTGGTGCGTCCGGTTGTTTGTTGGTCACTAGCGAACACATCACCTTCCTCTCCAAGGAATTTCTCTGCAAGTACTTTTTCTTCCTGAGAAAGGTGCTTCCAGCCAGCCGCAAAAGTCTTACGGATCTCCTCTTTTAATACCGGGGAGGTGCTTGATGTTCGAGGTTTTTCCTCTAAATCGCACCGTGATATCGATATCACGGGTTTACATGTGCCGAGAATTTCTCCCTCAGTAATAACTATACCGGACTTATTTGGGTTTAGGACTCTAATCGGTGTTGATGTCTTCTCTAGGTTTATTAAGGTCTTGGTAATCAAAATCCCATTGTTAGCTGATTGGGGTTCCAGTAAGCCGGTGAAGCATCCTCCAGGTTCTCCATCTCTCCTGACCCAGACGAGTTGTTCAGAATTGGCCTTCACGCGAATGGTTTCTGCGGCTACCAGCCGAATTTCTTCGAAAGGTCTCGCCGAAGTTCGTAGCATCATCTCTTCATTACCCAGCTTGAGTGTACGCTGTCCGATGTTCAAGATGAACCCGTACTTCTCCATGATATCCAGCCCGAGTATGAAATCGTCCACGATGTCAGCAACCAGAATCTTCTCCCGCAAAGTAAATCGTCCTAGCTCGATTACCATTTCGGCTTCACCAAAGACTCGTGCTACTTCCCCAGTCGCTGTCTTCAGGACGACTTCTTTCACCAACGGAATAGTTTCCTGGTCTTTCAGTACGCGGCGACTGACTATTGACTTTGTAGCGCCGGTATCAATTAGAAAGACTAATTCCCGTCCGTCAAGTTTACCATCTAGGAGAAGGCTGTCACTGGATTTCCGCAGAAGTGTTACCGTGTATGGCCTGGGGCTTGGATGTGCACCAGCCAGCGGACGCCCCTTAGCGCTAGCTGGGATTAGTTTTCCTGGTTCTGGGTCATGGCGGATCGTCCCGGGCTGGAACGATCCCAGGATCCGGATCTCTGTCGGCAGTCCCTGCGTAGGTGACCTATCTTCCCGCATCCAAAGCAACGCGGTCTGCCCGAGGTCTTCTTGTCACCTTCCACTTTACTCTTCATAAAGTGCATGACTTCTTCGATCTTGCTCTCTAGAGTTTCCAGTCTCTCAGACATCCCTCCTTTCTGTTGACCGACCTCTTCGACTATTACCTCCCGAACACGGTGCGCGCTACCCCGTGTAGAGTTACGCACCGCCTCGATGCGGAGTGCTTGAAGTAGCGCTTCATCAGCTGTCTGGTTCTGGTCGCTCAACAGGAGCATCTGCCTGGTCTCCTGGTCTCTCAGCCCATCGATGAAGCTTCGTTTAGCCATGTCCCCCAAGTAGTCGTTTGGGTAACCTGGGTATGCAAGGTGAACAAGCCGTTCAATGTCCGCTTTGAACTCTTGTAGGGTCTCTCCACTCTTCTGCGTTCTTGAGGCAAGCTGCGTCTGGAACACTTGCTTCATGTGGCTGTCTCCAAAACGCAGCTCGAGAGCCCTAACTAGTTTACTGAAATCCCTCTGGTCCTGTGCCGGGATAGTCTGTAGAAGTTCCAGGGCTGTTCCTCTCAAGGCCAGAACTAGAGCTGTAGCCTTCTCTTCTGGCGTCCATCCGTTGACTTCTGCAGCAGCGTCCAATTGACGTTGGTACGTACTCCAGGAACTTTGCCCGTCATAATTTGGGAGCTTTACATGATGTGAACCGCCGCCGGGAATACTCGGTGCACTCCTCACGCTTCGTCGTTGGCGTGTCTCCAGATCTTGGATGCGGTTCTCAATTCTCCCCACTTCTAGTTTTAATTTCTTTTCGATTTCCTCGTTAACCTCTTTCTTGATTTCGCAAGCCTCTTTCTTAATTTCCTCCCTTACACTTTCAATTTCATCACTTGTGTCAGATTTTAATTTTTCGAAAAGCTCATCTTGATTAGCCCTCAACTTAATAAGAATTTCTTCTAGCTCTTCTTTGGATTCTTCTTTTTCCTTTAATCGTTTCTGTTCTTGATCTTCCAAAATTTTCTTTAATTCTTCGTTTTCTTCAAGGCGTTTATTTTCTTGATCTTCTAACGTTTTCTTTAATGCTTTTTCTTGATCTTCTAACGTTTTCTTTAATTCTTCGTTTTCTTTAAAGCGTTTATTTTCTTGATCTTCTAGCGTTTTCTTTAATTCTTCGTTTTCTTTAAAGCGTTTATTTTCTTGATCTTCTAACGTTTTCTTCAATTCTGTGTTTTGATCTTCTAAAGTTTTCTTCTGATCTTCCATCAGCTGTACTAATTTCTGCATCATTTCGGCCTCCATCTTCGCGGCTTGACTTCTGGTAACTATGGACATTAATCAAAGAAAATTCACCCTCACTTTCTTCCAATTATCCCACTTCTGACACCAAATTGTTACGGATTTCCTAACCGTAGGCTCGACGGATAATTGGGAAACACAGATTTACTGTTTTATTTATTTATTTAATGTCCACAAGAGTTTCAGATTACAATGTTACAAATATCACTACTTCTTACACACAACTTCTTTATTTGGTCTATAACACTACTACTTTTCACTAGTCACTTAGGAATACCGCACTGTCTATATCGCCACTAGTCGCTTAGTTCCTCGCTTGTTCTTCGCACACACCGCTAGACTGAACTGCCTAGTTCGCCTGGCTGCTGGCTATTTATAGGACATCCCTACCTCTGGAAGTAGCTTCTGGACGGTTTACCGACGGCTCGCTTCTATTTCCCGAACAAATCCAAGAGAAAGTCTCGAGAATATTCCCTTTCTGGATGTTCCGCTCCCAGACACTCAAACATCCATTTCTGGAACTTCTCCACAGGAAATGACCAGAGTTTTCCATTCATTTCCTGTGGTTTTCAGCGAGATCCTCTCTCTGGGTGAACAGGAGAGCAGCAGTGTACAGGACGTCAGAATGTTGACGATCGCATACGGGTGGGCGCGTCCGGCTTGACCCCCACTACGCGCCCCAGCTAACACAGTACACCGGAGGCTGTCGCCGGCCAACGCTTTCTACGTCCCGCTCACTTCTTAGTTCACCCTTTATTCGTATCAATATAGTAGTATAAGGAATGTCATATTCTGGAAAAATATTATTATTATTATTATTATTATTATTATTATTCGATTCATTCTCAGCATTCTCAGCATCATAGCCGGTGAGATTATCCGTGCAGACGGGCTCAGGCCAAGTCTACACAGATTTCATTATCTTTGATTTAAGCAGTTTCGAGTGATGTTGCATGTTGTAATGTATCGTTGCTTTTTGCGCCTGCGTGTGTATGTAGTGTGGCAGCTGAAGTTGTGTGAGATGTTGTGTGAATGTGTGCGGCGTGATTCCAGTTACTGATATTATAAAGGGTAAGATGTAAACCGACTTCTGTTTCCATATCCTTTCAACTTCTATGGCTAATGGTTGATATTTAGTTTTCTTTTCTGCGTATTTATTTGTTATGTTGGAGTCTGATGGAACGGCCATGTCAATGATGAATGTAACGTGTTCTTTTTTATTTACAAGCGTGATATCTGGCCTATTGTGCATGATTGTTTTATCAGTTTGGATGGTGAGGTCCCAATATAATTTGTGATCCTGATTTTCAAGTATTGTTTGCGGTGTGTATTTGTAGTAGGGTTGAGAGTCTGCATGAAGATTGTAGTGGAGTCCAATGGCTTGGTGTATTATTTTTGCTACTGTGTTGTGTCTATCAGTATATGCAGTTCCTGCAAGGAGCTTGCAACCAGAGGTGATGTGATCTATTGTCTCTGGAAATTGTTGGCATTTTCTACATGCGTCACTGACTATTGTTGCATCTTTTAATATGTGCTTTCTGTAGTTATTGGTGGCAATTACTTGGTCCTGGATGGCAAGAAGAAAGCCTTCGGTTTCAGGAAAGAGAAGGCCGTTTTCCAAAAATCTATACGACAGCTTTTTGTTAATGTTGGAGTTATTAACTTGATTGTAGTGTCTGCCATGTAGAGCCTTAGAGGACCATATCTCTTTTTTTTTGTTCGACTGTTCTTGGATGTTGATCAGTTGTATTATTTACTTAATTGGGTGAAATTTTTTTGGGTGAAGAAAAATAATTTTTTTGATTTTTTTTAAATATTATTAATTTTTGATGTCCTGGATTTTTGTATACCGAAGGGCATAAAAAAATATGGCGGCCATAAGAAAAGCAAAAGTTGGCTATGAAACTCTGGGATCTGGTCGCTTTGGAAATTTTTGAAATGTCAGATGGATAGTTGTTTTGATGACATACTTATGCAAGCCTACAAAAAATAATTTAATAATTTTCAATAATAAAAAAGATATGGATAAAATAAAAAAGCAAGAGAATAAGGCAAGTATACTCAACGATTAATTAATAAATAAAAGAAAGAAATGAAAAGAAAGAAAACTGTATCTTTTCTCTTATTTATTAATTAATCGTTGAGTACTTGACTTATTCTCTTATTCATGAATGTCAATCGTCTGGCATTTGGTGGTGTCTGAAACTGTAATAAACTTAGAGTTCGGTTAGTGCTTACTTAGAACTTAGTACTTAGAACTCACGGTTAGTTCTTTAGACTGACTACTAGATGTCGCTCTACTTTACACTACACGGAGAACCGTGTAACAGGCCGCTTTAAGAGGGTCCAAGCATCCATGCATTCGATAACATCCTCCAGATATTCCGGATGCAGGACACTGATGAGCCCTAGTAGGGTGAAACACGTGTCTGTGCTTTTTCTGGTACTCTGATTGGCTCTGTTTTTAGATGTATGAAGGCCTCTCTTGGAGTTTCGGGCACTGCCAGCTTGACAACTGTTATGGGCGATGGAGAAATACTCCGACTCCATTTAACAGGCTAGTAATTGCACTTTATGTGCTTTATACTCATACGACCTACCTTCAGTCTTTTATTTATTAAAATAAAAAATCTCGAGATTTCAGTTTTTTTTATGATATTCCAGTAACGACTGAAAATATCCTAATTTTTTTTCAGAATCTTATTTAGCATAAAATAGTGCAACTTTTCTCTAATTTAACTGACCCTGTCCCTGTATCTCTTACCGCTTACGATATCCCAACGGTGGGTAGTACAAAAGTTTCCCACCCTATGTATAATAAAATTTCATTATTAAATGAACATGTAGACGAAGAATTTAAATCCGCAGTCAATTTATATTTTGAAAACACAAAATTATTACCTGAATTTTTATTATTTTTTAACAAAACAATTTATGAACAACAATGGTTTTATTTATGCGTAGCAATAATTTTTTTTGAAGGAAAAACAGTATGACATTTAATCTCCTTTGGCAGGTATATTATAGAGATAAATTGTTAATTATCTACAGTGCCCGCCAATAAAAAGTTCGCACCGATTGGGATTTTTTTTGCTTTTCTTTTTTTTTTGAATTTGCTTTTGTCATAAGTTTGTGCTTTTCAAAAGATTTAATTTGAGAACACTAGATCCGTGATGTGAATTCTAGTTCCAGAGAAAATGGCGTTTTTCTATACATCAAAATCACAAAAAAATATATTTCGAAAACTAAAAGTATTTCGCGGGAGGACATTTTGGCAAAATTCGTTAGATATTCACAACAGTCAGTTATGAAAAAATAAATTGAAAAATAGCTGACCAAAAATGGGTAAATTTTAAAATTTCAACTTTAAGCTCATTTTTCTCTGGGTAATTTTAAATCTGAACCTTTTTAATTGCGGTGTTAGTTAATATTGTTTATAATTTATAAGTTTCGCATTGATGTGTTGTCAAAACATAACTTTGACACATGGAAGATTAATATGCGATCGCTTTTAATAAAAAACGATGCATGGCAGTACATAAGTCATAGATTAGAATAAGACGGCAGCTTTTCAGACAGATAGGCAACTTCCCCTCCTTTTTCAAATTATAAGAATGTTTTCAACTAGTATCACCTGTATCGCCCATATTAGGGAACCTATATTGCCGATACTGACGCCCTAGTCAGTATCGCATGCGTGACGAATCGGTGCAGCGGGAATTTTAAATATTTAAGCTACGTTTTCCTAGCTGCGTATATCGCACTGCATACGACGCATGCGTAAAACGCCCAACACTGCTTTTGTATGGTTTAAATCAGACCGTTTTCCTACAGTGCGTGTTCCGTGGTGGACGGTGTGCGCTCGCGTGAAACGTCGGCTGTGCCTCGAGAGCAGTCAATCATGCGACGCAGGAAAGAACCTCAACCAAGATTTTCTGTAGCTGAAGATGAACTGTTAATTGAACTGGTGGCTGGACTACCCATAATATACGATGCAAAATTAGGATTAAAAGACACAAAATGGAAACAACTTATTGTTCTTCAAATATACTTCTTCTTCTTCTTCCTCTCGTAGCTCCATCGTGATGAGATCTATAACTCTTTATCTCATCATATTATCATTACCAGCCATTTTTATACTACTCAACTCACTATAATAAAACGTTTATTCGAACTGATTTGCGCAAGTTGAAAAACATTGTTCACGCAACCCACACTGTGGATCGCCCTGCGTAAACCGCAGGCGTTTTGCGCTAGCGTTTGACGCAGCTAGGAAAACGTGTAGCTTAAGTACCTTTAGTCAAATTTTCAGGCCCCTTTTGATAGGTAATAAAATTAATTCGGGAAGCATTCAATCAGAAACTGAATGAATACTGAAACGAATTGGTACAAAAAGGTAATAGGTCATAGATAAGTATAATAATAATTGCAAATGTGGTCTCAGAATATAATTTATTAAGTTTACAGGAAATAATAGTATATTATTTTATACAAAGGGAAAGTGATACTTTCCATGGCGCGCTATTGTTTGTCAGCAGAACGAAGTAAAAAAATAAATAAATATCTTATGGCTGTGGTAAAGCCCAATAAGTGTCAGAAGTTTTCAAGGGCCTCTGACGTAACTTAACGACTACTGTGAAGATATTACAAATTATAAGATATTATAAGCAGAACGAAGTGAGACTGATAATAGAGAGCAAGCCATGAAAAGTAACTTTTCCTCCAAATAATATAATAATATGCTGTGTTTTCTTCAAACAAGGTCAAATTTTAGCAAGAATATTTTTTCCATTGAAGATGAGAGGGTTTGCAAGGAGGTTTGGACCGGTAAATAACCTTCTACAGGAAAGCGGAAAAAGTGTCAAGTAACGCTACTGTCATCAACGTCAACATTGAAATTATTTTAAAAGAATAATAATAAAATAATATGTTTATTATTCGAAATAGGTAAGTATCATTGAAAAAAATTAAAATTCAAATCATTACAAAGTGATTTTCAATATTCAAATTTCAATAAGGAATAATGATTTACGAAAGGAATTGGAATAATTCCAATGTGGCGGTTTCAACATTACCTGAGTCTGATGAAAATATCTCTAAACTGTCGGTTATACCGCAAGTCGCTATTAACTTCGGTATTTTAAAGAGGACACTTATACATTAATATAATTTTAAATTGTTGAGTTGTCAGGCAATTTAAAAATGTATCAATGCTTTACTGTCTATACTTCAGCTTTCACTAGTTACTACTGCTCTGTCTTCAGCTTTACTCCACGTCCAAACTATTACTGTTCCACGCAGCCGCGCGGCTGTCCTTATATGGTTCCCCCGACGTGTCGGCGAAACAGTAGGTACCTTCTCGAAGGTTGCACCGGCGCACCGGCCGTCGATTCGTGGATTCTAGAAATGTCAGATTGTTCGGCGAGACCACTCCAGAAATCCACAGAACCAACACTGTCCGTCAATGCGTCACATGATATGTGACTGGAACTGTCGCAAACATGTCATTGACTAACTCAGTATAAAAAAAAGAATGTAAACAAATGAAATGGTGGGCTAGGAGTTCTTCATGAAACGAATAGAATGTTTCCAGAGCGGTCTCGTTATACTGCCCCCTTTCTATTTTTCGAGCGTCCCCGGACTTATTCGCTGTCTCCACAGTAGGGTGCCAGACGGTTCAGGTGGACTACCTTCATCTTGCACTTGGGGGCTCCGCTCCGCTGTATCCTATACACCACGTCGTTTATCCTTTTAGTAATTGTGTAAGGCACTTCCCAGGATGGCATAAACTTAGGCGACAAACCCTTCTTCCTAGTTGGATTATAAAACCACACTTTGTCTCCTTCTGTGAAGCCGCCGGAGTTTGCCTTCAAGTCATACCTCGCCTTCATTCGGTCGCTGGCCAACTTGATCTTCCTCCTGACAAGGGAATGCACTTCTGCCATGGAGTTTCTTAATTCGTCGACATAGTTTCTGATCTCCGATGGTGGACTGCTTGCTGAACCGTACACCAAATCACAGGGTAGCCGAATCTCCTTGCCGAATACAACCTTGGCCGGTGTCTGTTCCGTAGTCTCATGGATGGCTGCCCTGTATGACATCAGCAACAGAGACTGGTCTCAGTCTCTCTGATTCTTGCTCACCACCTTCAACAGATGTTCCTCTATTGTTCGATTAAACCGTTCTACCATACCGTCAGATTGCGGATGGAGAGGTGTAGTCCTTGTCTTGTTGATCCCGAGCAGTTTACACATTTCTGCGAAAACTTGGGATTCAAAGTTTCGTCCTCGATCGGAATGCAGCTCTAAAGGTACGCCAAATCTGCTAATCAAATTATCCACCAAGACTCTCGCAACTGTAGCAGCTTCTTGGTTCGGTATGGCATATGCTTCAGGCCACTTGCTGAAATAATCCATGGCAACCAGGATAAAGCGATTGCAGCTGTCGCTGATTGGAAAAGGACCTGCTACGTCTATGGCTATCCTCTCGAATGGAGCTCCGACGTTGTACTGCTTCATAGCGCCTGTCAGTCTTCTGCTTGGGCCCTTGCTTGCAGTACATTTCTCGCACTTACGGCACCAGGCTTCGACATCGTCCTTGCAGTTCACCCAGTAGAACCTCTCTCGAACTTTCGCTAGTGTTTTGTTCACTCCGAAGTGAGCTCCTGATGTATCTCCATAGATCACTTCGAGAATCTTCGGAACTTTACTCCTTGGAACAACCAACTGCATGACGATCTTCTTTCCATCGGCACTCTCCCAGGCTCTCTTCAGCAGACCATTTTCGATTTGCAGGGACTCCCATTGTGACCATAGAGCTTTATATTCTGGGCTACGTGAAGAAACCTCTGCCCAAGTTGGTTTTGGTCCATTCTCTTCTTTACGTTTTAAAATGTCTCCGATGTCTTCGTCGTTTTCTTGCTCTTTCCTGCATGCTTCTATCGTCCATGCTGTATCTTCATTGATCACAATCCTTTTAACGCATTCTTCCTTCCAGCTGTCCTCAATTGGTTTAATACGAGGCGCCAACATCAGCTTGGGCCTCTGACGATGCTCCCATGACCTGCTCTCCTGCTCATCATTGGCCGGTGGCGGGTTTCTGATGAAACTGCCCTGACTGTCACTCCGGTGATCGAATCGCCTGAACGGGCATCTTTCTCCGTCCCAGTTCCGTTCATGGTTGCGACCATGACTATTATTATCACCAAACCGCCAGCAACCGCCGCCCCGTCTGAAGACTCACTCACTCCTCGAGAAACCTTTGCTCTCCACTCGGAAGCTGGGCCTTTCGCTCCCGTTTCTGTCTCGCCACGAACCAGATGTCTTGTATACATCTTGTCGCCCTCTCATGTCTTGTCTGGTGTTCTGGTGGAACCGAACTTAGGGGCCTTGATGTCGTCAGCCAGTATTCGCTCCTCCACATTGGCTGAAATTAGTTTTCCTGCTGCGGACGAAGATCTTCCCGTTATCGATAGAAACCTTTATCTCTGGTTCTACTCCTTGCCCTGTCTGTCCTTTGTTCTAGGGATCCACTACTTCGATGAGTCTGCTCACCAGCCTTACAATTGCGTATGAAATGAAAACTGGAACCGCAACGGTAGCACTGTTTTCGTCCCTTCTTGGAGTCCAACCTCTTTTCCCATCATTATTCAACAGGTCAGATAAATTATCCATCATCTTATTTAACTTTCCCAATACGGCAGTAAAATTCTCTTCTTTATCTTCAATTGTCACTGCTCGTACCTTGGAGAAGTCTCTACCGTTGGACGCCTTGATTGCTGCACCTATTTCAAGTGCTCTAACTAACGCTTCGCTGGACTTTGTCAAATGTGACATACGCAGGATCTTCTGTATTGCAGTGTCTCGTATCCCGTTGACGAAGGTTTGCGAGGCTAGTTGTTCCTTGAAGTTCTACGGCGAGTCTGGGTAGGCTTGATGGACAATCCTGTTGACATCTACTTCGAACTCTTGTAGCGACTCGTTCGGCTTCTGCACTCTGCTCATCAACTGATTTTGGAACACCTGCTCCATATGGCGATTGCCGAATCGAAGTTCTAATGCTGCACTCAATTGGTCATAATTCGAGTGCAGTTCTACCGGCAGTGTTTGTAGCATGTCTACAGCTTGCCCTCGAAGAGCCAGAACCAATGCCGTTGTCTTCTCTGTGTCGTTCCACCCGTTGGCCATGCATGCATCTTGTAATTGGATTTTGTATGCAGTCCAGGGAGTTGTCCGTCATACGCCGGTGGTTTCACTTTTGCGCCAAAACTGCTAGACGGTGCGGCACCCGGAGAATGCTTCACCTCAGAACTTTCCAGAGTTTTGAGTTTTGTCTCGACGTCGTTCTTCATTTCTTCTACCAGCAGTTTTGTTTTGTGTTCGCTACATCGGATTGGAATATATAAATAACCCGAGTTGTTGAGTTATAATTCTTTTACAAACTTTACAGTAAGATTAATTATGATTTAGTATGTTTATTTATCTCAAAACTAATTCTTTTAATTTTTTTACAGTAGATAGGTAATCTGAAAGGTCAAAATGCCACGATCTTGCAGTGTAGTTGGTTGCAAGTCCAACTATAAATCCGAGAAATGTAAAACATATCATACCGTGTTTTCATTCCTCAATAATGAAGATCTCAGAAAGAGATCGTTACGTATTATTCCCAACAATCTGAACGGTTTAAAACATCCTGTTGTTTGCATCATACACTTTGCTGACAAAGATGTTATTCGAACTGACAAATGTATTGTGAACGGCAAGTTAGAAATCTTTGAAAGAAAGATACCCAAACTAGCTGAAAACGCAGTTCCCATCTACTTTCCAAATGTGCCTTCATACTTGAGTAAAAAAGTAGTACTGTGACTCGTCTTGCTGATGTTGAAGAAGCACACACAAATGACCAAAGCTATAGAAGAAACTGGTATCGTTCGAGCAGCACCGAAAAGTTCGAAGCATTTCAAGTTTTGAAGATGTACGGACATATTATAGTACTGCTAGCCAAATTGAAAAGAATTGGCTATTAGTTGAAGATAATGCGAGAATTCTGTTTTGTTACCTTAATTTGCAGCAAGTTCCTGAAAAACATCCAACAATTCTAGCTTCTATAGTTATAAATAGTGACCTATCGTTTATTGTGAATGTTGGTGAGAATGTGCTGAAAAGTAGTAAGCTGCCAAAAAATTACAACAAATTTGTTGGAAGGAATTTTGGATTTTATTAGAGTGAAAGTGGAAAATTTGAATAGTGATGTGACTGATGAAATCGATAATTGTGATAATTAATTGATAAACTTTCAAGAATAATAAATGAATATGGGGGTGGATTTGATAGTGACATTGACGAAAATGTGCACCTTTCATTCATAATGGAGCAACTTCAGCTGTATAAGAAGTCTGAAGAAAACAGAAGGTACAGTGGCTACACAAATATCTTAGGGTCAACGTTATTTGTTCAGGGTTCGTCTGCATACCTTTCCTTGTATAAGAATAAAATTCTTATTCTTCCGCATCCCAGGAATATTAAAAAAATATAGCTAAAGTTTCGTTAACTGATTGTGATCTTAGTGGCAGTATTTCATATTTAAAATCAAATATTACGATATTGAAAGATCATGAGTTGCTAGTCAATTTGCACACTGATGAAGTGTATACATATATCACCACAACTGAATTTTACGGGAGGGGTTATATTTGGAGGCACTGAAAATGATGCTTCCGAAGTAGCTAAAACTGCACTCGTTTTTATGATTTCAAGTCTCATATCTCGTTACAAAGATGTTGTTTGTATAGCTGCAGTTAACAACCTGACTGCTGATCTTTTGAAAAAGTTTATTTGTGATGTCTTGAGAGAACTAGAAAATATTGGTTTCAAAGTTTTAGCCCTTATCAGTGACAATGGTGCTGTAAATAGAAAAGCTTTCCAACTTCTATCCAGTAATAACAGTTTGCAGCCATTTATTACCCACTCTTTTGATTCTACGAGGCTATTGTTTCTCATTTTTGATGTTGTCCACATTTTGAAGTGTATTAGAAATAACTGGATAAGCAGGAGAGTAAAACATTCTTGTATTCAGTTTCCTGAATTTAAATGTTTTTTTAGATGCATCAGAAAATAATAACATCACAGATGTTCATCATCAAATTACTGAAAAATTTTAAATTCTTACTGCACAGTTCAGGTTGTTTGAAATTTTATACGAAAAAGAAAAAAATTCTATGGTGAAGTATGGACATACTTTGTCCTACAAAGTCTTATATCCTAGCAATATACAAAAACAAAATGTAAATCTTGTTTTGAAACTGTTTTTATTTTGAAACAGAGAGCCCATAAGAGAGAACAACAATTTTCAGTTATGTTTTTTAAAGACATTTTTGGCTTGACTTGAAAACTGGAAAAATTACGTTCCAAGTTCTCAATCGCTTTTAATGCAGACATTTCAAGCTTCTATACATACGACTAAAGCTTTTATAGCTATAATACCTTATTTGTTTAAAAAACACAAGTTTGATTATATTTTATTGAGTAAATTTCAAAATGATGTCATTAAGGGCAGGTTTGGGTATTATCGTCAATTAAGTGGAGCTAACTATTACATAAGCTTTGTTCAGCTTTTAGAAAGCGAACGAAAAATCAGATTTAGGAGTACTTTGCTTTTAGCAACAACAAATAAAGAACTAGATATAAAAATTTTAGTAACTTCAAATGGTATAGAAAACTTTGACAAAGATATAAATATTGATGATGTGTTTTCTCCAGTAAATGAAATGTGGGGAATTTTCACTTGAAAAACTCTCGGGTGATAAGTTGCCCATTTTAACGTATATTGCTGGATTTGCGGTAAGAAAGGAATTAAGGCTTGAACAATGTGAAACATGTGCTCAATGGCTACAGCTTCAAAATAAAATTGTAAATGTGGATAATGAAACAATTCCCTATAATTTAATCATGGAATTGGATCGTGGCAATCTTACCCTCTGAACATGCTATTGTAGCAGCTTCTATAGCTCTGTTTGTTCTTGAAATTATCGAACACAAGTTTTATAACGAATTCCTTAAATTTAAGAATCAGCTTTCTGTGTTACACAAAATTTCAAAAATCTTCCTACAACGGTATTTTGATGAAATAAACCTTGTCACTTTGTCAGAACATTATACAAACTATTTTTGTGAAGAAATGTTCATAAGAAATCTGGAGAATGTCAACTGTCAACTTGAGAAGAGAGTAATATGCAAAATTTTATTAAGCAACCTGGTTAAAATTAAGAACGATGAAATAAAAAGCATGGCACTAAATTGAGTGAATCAGATAGAAAAATGAGGAAACTGAAATCATTGCATTACTATGTAATTTAAAATAAATAATCAAATTACTGAGCAATTGAATTAATCTCGATATCCAAATAATTATCTTTGTAATTAATTAATTAAAACAAATTTACATTTGCATTAGGTACTTCAAAAAAATTTTGATTATGTTTAGGAAAAGTTGGTTACATCATCTTTGTTTTGCTTGTATTTGCTCCTGAACAATAATAAAATTATTATAACTGATATAGAATAATATATTATATTGTTAGAGACTTATTCTTGTAGAAAACTTATTTGTATTAAATTTACATATTTCGTGACTCTTTACACAATAAATTAATAAGGAAAAGTAAGTGTGTATCATTCTAACAAGTGCTGAGAGCGGTAAATTTTGAATAACAACATTCTACACCTAGAAGCAGGTAGACCTCACTTGGTCACGTGACTGTCACGACGCGCTTCCGCGCCATAGCCGTCTATATTGTCAGCCTCGGTTTTTGCCAGGTTGGAGGAGGGCGCCATTTTGGTGTCAATTTTTTAATATAGATTAACCCCCCTCATGTTCATTCTCCTTGGTTTGATCTCTGCTATAGAAGTGTCAGATTTTTTTTATATATAAATTTGTAAACAAGAAAATATCATTCTTTTTATTATTAATAACCTATGATGCTTAGCTAAAAAACGCCTGAGCGTGTTTAAATCAAATATTAAAACACGTGTGCTTTTCAAAGGCTGCCCTAGCAACATGAACGTTGCCCCAGAAACGATATCTAAATGTCAACTTTTTAATTGTTTTGATTTGATGATACACTGTTACGTCAAATAATAGCTATAGGCTAAATAAGTAACTATAGTGGCGCTACCACGTAGGCAAACTTGACATTTCGATGCGGCAAGTACCGCGTGCACGCTATTCATTTTTCCTACGATCACTATTATGCAAAGTATCACTTTGCGCATCGTTATTTGTACGCAAACTATGAGATTTCTCACGTTTATAAAAGTGTGCGGGAAAGTGACATAAGGCATACGCAAAGTTCATTACCGTACAGTTTTTCAGGTATGACTTATGACAGTGAAGTATCAATCGTCCTATAACCATAGACTAAGCACTATGTAAGATTTATAAAATAAACAGTCGATGACAACAATAGTGATGGGAGTAAAACAGTCGCTTTTGAAACAGTATTTACTTTTACTTTGAAATCACATAATATACATTATTATGCCAATTTATGTATAAGTACCTATAATTTACTAGTAGACTCAAGACATGTATTAGTTATATAGTTTAACCGAATCGGAAAGACAGGCATTAAAAAAGTCTAAAATCAGTTCAATCGTTCTTTGATAAAATAACAAACAGGTAAAAATATATCGCGGTCGCGCAACTCTATTATACAGGGTGTCCCAATATTCCATGGACATGGAGCAACCACAGATTACTGAGGTAAAAAAAAGTCGCTCGGACCAAACTTATCTCTATACCAAAATGCTTCGTTTGTCCGTTAGAGGGCTTCAAAGTCTTTTTAAAATTTTAGTTTTTTTGAAATAGCTCAAAGTCGGCTGATTCCAATTCGATGAAATTTGGTAGGTAAATTTCTTATTAAAAGTACTAATTTCTGATGTACATGATAATTTGACGGAAACCCGGGAAGGGGTGAAACTACCCCTACCCTCCATTAAAATCGATCGTAATTGTTGATAGGGTAGCAGGAACGCTGTTCATGGTTTTTTGTTTGAAAGATACATCGTTTTAGCCCATTTTTGGTCTCTTACAAAAATCTGTATCTCTCCGAGGTGCTATGTGATAAAATAAATTAGTCGATGATAACTAAATTTTTATTTCATTCTTTTAATTTGAAATCAACTTTTCAATTGTCAGGTGATTATTTGATCTAATCTCATAAAAGATGCTCGATGTGGGCGCTGGTTTGGACCCTAGAAAGTTCCATCCTGCGCAAAAAAATGATTTGAACTTTTCTTGGAACCTCGTCGTTTTGCAAACTGTTTACTGCGTTTGAAAAAAACCGTTTGCAAACACCTGAAAAAAAACCGAACCATACTAAACATCTTTTATGAGATTAGATCAAATAATCACCTGACAATTGAAAATTTTATTTCAAATTAAAAGATTGAAATAAAATTTTGGTTAGGTGTCATCGACTAATTTATTTTATCACATAGCACCGCGGAACGATACAGATTTTTGTAAGAGACCAAAAATGGGCTAAAACGATGGATCTTTCAAACAAAAAAACATGAACAGCGTTCCTGCTATCCTATCAACAATTACGATCGATTTTAATGGAGGGTAGGGGTAGTTTCACCCCTTCCCGGGTTTCCGTCAAATTATCATGTACATCAGAAATTAGTACTTTTAATAAGAAATTTACCTACCAAATTTCATCGAATTGGAATCAGCCGACTTTGAACTATTTCAAAAAAACTAAAATTTTCAAAAGACTTTGAAGCCCTCTAACGGACAAACGAAGCATGTTGGTATAGAGATAAGTTTGGTCCGAGCGACTTTTTTTTTACCTCAGTGATTTGTAGTTGCTCCATGTCCATGGAATTTTGGGACACCCTGTATTATTGGTAGGTACGAAACGTCAATTTTCACGCAGTCGCAATCGCAATCAGCTGGTGCTGGCTGGAGACGGAGAGTCGTTTATTTTTATTATAATATTGTAAAAATATTGTTCGTATATTGTTTAATTGTTCATAGGAAAACTATTAAAGGTAAAAACGTTAAAGTGAAGTGAAAGTGAACGATTTCAGAATTTCAGTTATAGTGATGGATATTATTGAAACTGATAGTCATTCGGATATAGAAAATACACCTCCCGAAATCAAATCCCAAGCCAATTTATGTACTTCTAACTTGCTTCCACTAATCTCAAGGGAAAAATATGAAACCGCCTACAAGCTTTTCATAAACTTGAGAAAGGAAAACAAATGCAAAACGTTTTCCGAAAATGTAATGATAGTTTACTTCCAAGAATTATGTAAAACAAAAAAAGCTTCTACCTTGTGGTCCTTGTACTCAATGCTAAGATCGACCATACATTTATACCATAATATAGACATATCTAAATATGCAAAATTACGTGCCCTGTTAAAAAGGAAATCCGAGGGTTATTCGGCTAAAAAAGCCAAAACTCTCACTCCCGATGAAATAAAGAAATTTATAAATGAAGCTTCGGATGTCCATTATTTATTGACAAAGGTGAGTTTAAAAGAAATATTATAAATATTTAAAGAAGTATTTTATTATGTAGGTACTTGTTTTTGCAGGTTGCAATGATTATTGGTATAAGTGGTGCATGTCGCAGAGGTGAACTGTGGAAGTTGAAAGTTCAAGATATGGAGGATCTGAATGCTGCATTGATAATTAAAATAACCGATACGAAAACGAAAACTCCAAGAAGTTTTACCGTTACTGGTGCGTTTTACAATATTGTAAAAAAATATGCTTCCCTTCGTCCTCCTAATTTGTCGGAGTCACGGTTCTTCCTTAACTACCGTAATAAAAAATGCACCCGCCAAGTAGTAGGGATTAACAAATTTGGGAAAATGCCTCAAGAAGTGGCATCGTTTTTGAAACTCCCCAACCCCGAGATGTATACCGGACACTCATTGAGAAGATCGTCGGCAACTATATTAGTCAATGCAGGTGCTGACCTTTTGACCTTAAAACGTCATGGAGGCTGGCGATCCAGTAATGTCGCAGAGGGATATATTGATGATTCAACGGATAGTAAAATGGCTATTGCCAAAAAAATCATGCATTCAGTGGATGAAACATTACGACCTCAAAACGTGGTCAATTTTGCATCAACTTCTTCAGCTTCTGCAACAAATGTTACCGTCTCAAAGAATGATGTCCAGGGAATTTCTTTAAATAACTGTTCTAATATAACAATAAATTATCATATAAAATAATATCAATTATTATAATATTGTTATAAATTATAATTTGAAATAAAGTTTACTTGAATAAAAAAATTCTCCTCGAAAAAAAAATGAAAAGAAATGTGTGCTCGTAGGAAAAGTATAGTGTGAAACACGTGCACAAAAGCAATTTCTCACTCGTGTGAAATGCGGTACTCGACTTCGTCTCGTACCGCAACATCTTCACACTCGTGAGAAATATGCTACTTTGTGCACTTGTTTCACAATATACTATTAATGTATTTGTTATTGCAAACATGAGGTCGTTCAGGGATAAAAAAAAATCGGGAAGGGTTTGTTGTACACGAGTACCTACCTATATGCTTGATTACATACGCATTTACTACTCCTGAATCTTTTTTTAGATAGTAAATCAAAGTTAAAAAATTTAGTTAATTTAAGACATTTAAGTAATACTAATAAAACGATAACTACTGCTATATTTTTTTTCGAGCTGTATTTCAGGCGAAGGGTTCTAAATCATGGTCAATAAACCAGTTTCTGAGCAGCGGAATGTCCAAAACTCTTCGACTTATTAGATAAGCTCAATAAATTACCCGAAAACGAGATGAAATGTGAACTTATTATGTTGATAAGTAAAGGTGATATTTTTTAAATGGAACAGTTATATCCCCTGAACAATGGGACAATAATAGAGGTTTTTTCATTTTTACGAGTGCCATGTGCACCAGGAGTCTTTCTAAAAGAGCGGTTCCTTGAAGAAAAGTTGCTAGCAAACGTATTCTCTAACATCGCTCATGTGAAAACTCATCATGAGATTTCGCCCATTTCTCAACGATTTAAAACGAAAGCAGTCGAGACTCCACGAACAGCCGATACTTACTTAGCGTATATAGTACGATTGAGTTTAAAAAGTCATATAATGTATCGATCAAGAAAACTCAACCTTCTGATGGTTCGATTTATTTTGTTTAATTTAGGTGGTTCTCATAGAAACCGTGAAGTTTGTCTAAACACTCCATCCCGCATAAATGAATATACCTATCTACGTCAACATTGGTTTTGAATGAGAATTAAATGCACAACACAGAGGATAGAATGTCATTACTTGAATAAATTTTATGTATTTGTCAGTGGCTGTCAAACTGACTTAAACCGTTCAATTAATTGTTTTGAATGATTCCTTCATTAATTTACGCTCGTTCACACCTTGACATTTAACTGTTTGAAATTTTCTGTTGAAATGAAAAATATTAATTCGGACGGTTAGTATGACGTCACATATGACTTTTGAAACTTAATCGTACCATATTTATGATATTAGTGTTGAAAGTGAAGTTTTATTTTGTGAGTGAAAACGTTTGTGAAATAAGCGAAGCGTAGCGCAGCGAATTGAACAAATTCACGAAAAAATAAAATCACTTTTAAGACGAATATCATATTTATTTTGTAAAACGGCTTTTGCGGTTTTTGTAAAACTGCTCCATTTTGATAATAAAGTAGATGAATTTAGAATGGCATTCAACTTCAAATTGAATTATAAAATATTCAGATAAGTACAAGTGTACTATGCATAGCAACCGTTGCCGACGCTATGGTTACTAACAAATGCGTGTATACAAACAAAAAAGACGCTATAATATTTATTATTAATTGCAATATCTGAACAATTATTATTGTCTTGTGTTCTTGATTGGGTACTTATTTTTTATTAATATGTTTGCCAGTAATAAAAATAATATTAAAAAATCTTATTACCTATAATTTTGTCTGATTTCATCATGAGAAAATGTAGTTTAAAAAGAGAATGTACAGAAAAAGTAGATATTTTTAACACGAGTGTTGTAATATACTTTTAACACTCGTGTTAAAAGTGTTTTCAACACGCTTTCATTCGTGGATATCGGGTCTTCAAAACACTCGCGTGTGTTCTTAATATCCACTCATACTTTAATATACTATTAAAAATTCCTAAAATTCCGAAATAATAGTACCGGTATATAAAAGAAGTGTGAGTTGTAACTTTCCAAACTAAAAAATCTTAAAGTAAGCAACACACCAAAAGGTAGCTCTGAGCTTTACGAAAGTTTCGTACTTGCATCCAGCAATCAGAGTTGATTTCAATTACAATATTCCGTAGCAATCTATGAAATCGTGCAGGTACAATTTCACTAAGCACATCGTGAATATGCTTAATACTTAACTTTCCTAAGTTAGTTTTTTTTTTGAAATCCTGAAAAAATCAAGCATACCCTTCAAGTAGGTAATCTACAAATTGTTTTCATAAGTATTATTTTAATTATCCAATAATTGATTAAAAAATGCTAAAGAAAATTTCTAAGATAACACCAGTTGAAAAATAATAAATCTGTAGTTGTCGTTGACATTAACATTTTGAAATATATAAAGTTCAAAACTTACCATCAGTTTTTTCACTCATTATGTAAATATCCGATGTAAACTTTTAAGGTTAATTTGAGAAGATAACGGACAATGACAAGCACACTTTCAAGCACAAGAAATAAATTTATTAGTTAGGTAGGTAACTTTTAAATTTATGTGAGCTATAACTGTGTCTGGCTTTAATTCAAAAAGTATAGAATGGTTAGTTACTGAAAGCTAAGATGTTTAGGAAGTTGGATCTGTTGGTTTTGACTTTATTGCGACTGCACTGGATGAATGTTTCCTAAGCAGTAAATTTTAAATCTTCTGCTAGGTAATCTGGGACATAGTGAAAGGACTTCGTCAAAGAATATATCGATCTAACACCTAGTTTACTAATTCTGTCAAGAAATAAGTGATCTAGATGAGTGATAAATTGTTTTTTTAGATAATACGGTTTTTGTACTAAATCTAGGGCATCTACAAAAATGGATATTCAACTCGGCCACAGGTCTTTATTGATTTTTTTTGTAAATTCTTCTTGCGAAAAGTAAATCAATTTTATGAATAATTTGGAAGAATCTTTTTCACGTGATAAAAATCAACGTCTATTACAATGTAACTGAAATTTAAAGGCATACTAGGGCTATTATAAATTGTGAAAGCATTTTTCATATCAATTGATAGATATCATAATTATTGATACTATTTAATAATATTAATAATGTTAATATTATTATTATTATTATTATTCCCTGGAAACAATTGCAGCTCCGACCGTTGCCGTAAATGTGGTAACGAGAAAGAGACACCCGCTCATATTATAGGTAGCTGCAAGAGTAACACACTTCTTATCACCTCAAGACATCATAAAGTGAAACACCATATTTCTCGATTGCTTCAAGAAAAAAATTACGATTGCTACGAAGAGGTTTTTGCAATAGATGAAGCAGGAAGGAAGCGTTTCAGTGACATAGTTGCATTTGATAAAAAATCAAATAACGCCTACATAATTGATCCAACTATACGTTTTGAAACTAATAATCCAAATCAAGATTCTGATGTTCAATTGGAGAAACAAAATATTTATGATGGTTGTGTCGAATATTATAAAAAAAAATATTTTGAAAATTTTGGTAATCGAAATTGGCATACTTTAGGTTTATGGTTTGGGGCTAGAGGATCAATTAGTAATAGTGTTTTAAATTTCTTCGAAAAATTCAATTTAAATAAAGATGAATTATTGATAATTTCGAAAAATATACTAATTGATTCTCTGCACATCATTCATCACCATATTTATGGTTGATTTTATAATATTTGTATTTATTAATTTTATTATTATTATCTTCTAAGACTGATTTGTATACTGTGTATATATTGCAACCTACTAAATGTAGACAGTAAATAAATTCTATAATTCTATACGTAATATTCCAATAATTATTATTAAATAATATCAATATTTATTATTATTATTTCAAAATCCACTTTGTTGTTGTAATTATTTATAAATATAACATGTGTCCTGCTAAGGTCGGCCACCGGCTATATCTCGGAAACTAATTGGCTTAGAGCCTTAACATAGAAATTTTTCAGACATAAGTGGTCACGAGAAATTCAATGAAAATATTTTAAAGATGTGTTTTCACCATTGAAATAAAGATTGAGTTTTTCATGAGTAACTCATGAACCACTCAATCTACAGGCTGATCAGTAACTAGCGCACTCCGAATACAGGGCGATATAGAGCCCATTAAAATTAAGGATATTCTGCAAAAAAAAATTAATCCAGCGGTTGGTTTTCAAGGTACAGAGTTTCCATCATCCGAGTCTGAAGGTAGTTTTTTCAATAACCGTGATAAAAATTAATGAAAAATTCAGGTTACTGTAATGTCTGGAACGGATACCATATAATTCATAAATTTTTTTTCAACAAAACCGCTTTACAGAGGAATTGAGAATGCTGGAAATTGATACTATACCTAAATCTGAAAAAAATTTGAAGTTTGACAACCGCCTAAACTCAATTTAGAATAATTATAAAATATTCAAATGCCTTCGTTGCTATGGAAATAAAAATAATAACAATACCATCTAACCCGAACTTATTCACATGTTCAGTGCAGTGTTGCTACCTTTTTTTCTAGAAAAATGGTCATATCTTTGGAGGAAAAGAACTTACAACACTGCAGTGAAAAAATTTACCACTCTTAAAAAGTGAAGTTTGCCGCAGCATGCTCCGAGTGCGCGAGTTACTGATTAGCCTGTATATAAATAAACATCGTTATAAATAAACAAGTAAAAATCGCAATTCTCAACCGCAAATAAGTGAAGAACAAGAACGGCCCAGGATATCGGAAAACGGCATACATGCTCCTATCTTAACTGCTCTGAATTTGAAAAATTGCGATTTTCATTTGTTTGTAGCTCATGAACCACTCAATCTAAATTCCAATGGTGAAAACCACCTGTATTTTTTCAGACAATTTAAAAATATAATAATTTACAAGACGTTTCCTTTAAAATAACGAAGTAGGTGTCAACTTCCGGTATTTCTTGTGCGGCCATCTTGAAATTATTTTCATTGAATTTCTTGTGGTCACTTATGTGTGACAAAATTCTATTTTGAGGCTCTAGGCTCATTAGTTTCCGAGATATGGCAGGTGGTCGATCTCAACGGGATACCAGATACAGGGTGAATTATAAAAAACGCCCCAAGCGATAACTCCGTTAATTTGGAGATATGACAAAACTTTTTGAAACAAAGTGGCGTAGTTTATCGTCATCTATATGTTGAGATAAACGTTCGATCAACACAACTTCCTGTTTAACCGGAAGTAACATCAACTTCGGATTTTTAAATAGAACACCCTGTAAAACTTTATATTTTTTAAATGTCTGAAGAAATCTAATACAGGCGGTTTTCACCATTGGAATTTAGATTGAGCGGTTTATGAGTTATAAACAAGTGAAAATCGAAAATTTTCAACTTCAAAGCAGCGTAGAACTAGAACGGCTCAAGATATCAAAAAACCGTTTACATGTCCCTATCCTGCATCTTGTGGTGCAGTTTGCCGCAAAACAAGCTTATCAGAGGATGGCTAGAGAAGAAACAGGAATATCCATTGAGAGAAAAGAACAGTACTACCTGTCTACCTTATGAGAAGAGCTCGGATTACCCACATTATGAGTTATTATCCAAAAATTGATGGATTGGGAGCTATCATGGTTTAAGTATATTTCCAGAAGTACCTGATTTTCTCACAGATATTTCATCATGCTGGCTGAACAGCTCGGTCTAGCTTGATGAATTTTTCCAGAAGTGTATCAATGAATCATCCAATGTCAAACAATCACATCGTGTGTAAGCTTCCTCAATGCAGCTGACAATTAAAAAAAAATTCATAAAAATTTTACTGAAGCAGAAAAATAATTGTTTACACAACAACGCTCCTGTTGAAAATTCTTTGGGAGAGTTTATTTTTGGCACATTATGTTCCAACACTGTAAACAGTTCTTTAATGTAAAATATCGAATCGATAGAACAAAGTATAAAAATGACTCCGTCACATTGACTGTTCGAAATGGCTACCTCTAGCTGCAATAACAATAATTACAAACTCCTTGTAATGGCTCCAAAGAAAAAAGTCAATCAAGTATCTTACATTTTTTCGCGTAATGGCTTGGAGCTCCATAGTTTTGGAGATTGATGGAGAGGAGAAAGGCATGCTAAGAAGAAATAGAGATGATCCTAACGTTTTTGGTCATTTTATTTCGACGAACAAGACCAACTTTTGTAGAAATGGCACCCTCATTTAATTCGGCGTCTCAAATTTCAGCACAAATTTAGTGTTAATCTATTAGACGGAATTTTGGTCAGAAAACTGATTTGACCATTTGAGCTACCTGCGCAGTTACGCGGTGAAATCTATCTGAACCTTCTACAAAATAAGCTGCCCGTTCTTCTAGAAAACGTAAATTTACAAACAAGATAGCAGATGTTTCTCCAAATTGATGTAGCTCCAAGCCATTACGAGATAAATGTAAGAAAGCATTTTAACCTAAATTTTTTTGACAGATGTTGGGCGTGAAGGACTGATAGGTTGGCCTCCAAGGCTTTCTGACTTAAATCAGCTCGACTTTTTTCCTCTGGGGTCATTACAAGGATTTCATAAATGATAATAATGTTTTATTCTTGCAAGAATTGAATGAATCGAGAAGTAGGCGGAAACCAAGGAAACAGTCAGAAATAACAGGAAGGCGTTCAAAAGGCTAAAATGTATACAGGGTGATTCTTTCAAAGCGCCCATTAGAAAAAGTTCGACTTCTAGTTAATCTAGGAATCTGAAATTTGGAATTTAGGCAACATAAGTACATAATAATGAGTCGAAATGAAATATCACCAAGATGGCGGCACATTTAAAAATGGGGAAAAAAAGTGCCATCTTTGTTTTTTTAAATTGAACACCCCATACATTATTGCATTTTCAGTTTGTCTGGGAAAATGTGATAACAATGGTACCAAGTAGCAAAATTGATCGTTTCTGCGAAGATTAGGAAATTCTGTCCTATTTTAGTCAAAACTACTCATATTTTACTTAATTTTCGACTTTCAATTATTTTATGAAGTAATATTTTAGTCAGTTTTTTACTTTGAAGACATTTAACTTATAAGTAAATGTTGTAGGAAATAATAGGTGATTTGACTAATAAAAATATCCTTATGGTAAAATTTGCCAACAGGGTGAATATAGGATATTTTAAATAAATAATATTTTACATAAGACTATTTGACCAAATTGTTTACCAATTTCTGACTTCAAAGTTATATTAACCATACAGTCGATAATAAGTAAATTAGGGTTGGTATTAATTAACTTCCCTATATTCGCCTTGAAAGTAATAAGGACTTCGAAGGCCACAAGTGGGAAAATTTTCCATTTACAGTTATCCATATGACTGGACATAGACCAATTAAGTCATTATTTACAAAAATTTTACTTCAAAGTAAGTGTATCATTCAAATCAAATGATTCTGTCGAAAATAAACATAAATTTTACGTAATTTTACTTCAAGTTTTTCAACTAGCAACAAAAAGAAATTGGGATCACATTGCGATCCCAACGTCAAATTATGCCAAGTTAATCGTAATTAAATTACAAGTACCTACCTACCTATATTCAATGAAAAGTTTGGTAATTTAGCTTGATGTACTGAACTAATAAAGGCCATTATAAATTCTTCTTCCTCTTCCATCCGTATGCCGTCCGTATGTAACGTAACCTCACTTGGACGTGGAGTACGTGGACCGTTACGGCCCGTGAAGGAAGAATTTTTTGTTTGCTTCCCCCTTATGTGGAATCCCATTAATTTGTTAATGTTAATAAGTAATTTTATATCAAATTATTACATTTGTTTGTTTAAGAATTTATTCACTTATAGGTATTTTTCCTGCATTACAAAAACCTGATAGGTACCTACCCACCTACCTGCCTTTAAAATAATACATTTAAAATAATACAGGTACTCCTCTAAATTGAAGTTGGTTCAAGTAATTTTTATTTATAGCGTATATAAGGTACAATTGTTACACGTGTGACGATAGCGAAAATGTTCAAGGTATAACCATTAAGCATTAAGTACCATAACAACCAGGCAGTCCACTCAGGTACAGGAAACACCTGACACGTGACCAACAGGCCTGAACATAGCTCCAAGAGCTAGAGCCGAGAGTACATATTCCCGTGCACGGTTGCCACGAATTTCTACAAGCAGTTCAGTGGGATTTTAAACAAGTTTCATGCATTTAATTGGCAATGAACCTCGAATTATTACAAATTAGTCTTTGCTTTAGATGTACCTCCGACAAATGTTTATTTGTAGAGCTGAAATTCTATGTAACTCAGCAGTTATTCACACCCTTTGTATGGCATGTGCTGTTGGGTGGATGTAGATAAATAAATAAATAAATAAATAAATAAATAAATAAATAAATAGCGGTGCGTAAATGTCCAGGGACGGAGATATTATACAATTTTTTTTTAATTCTTCGCCTGTATCTTTAAATGCAAAATTAATTTTTACTGTCTGGCAACAGTGCACTGGAATATGTATTACTATCGGTGCTAGTTCTTTGCGCTAACTTCAGGCGTTAAATCCGCCATACCTACCTATTCGAAGGACTCCATTGTTTATATCCTAATATTAATCAATAGTTTTTGCTGTTACAAATAAGTATAACGTTCCAAGAAGTGAAATACGAAAACACAATATTACGGCAAAATAATTATTACATAAAATTAACCTACCTTCCAAATCTGAAAAAAAATTTTTTTTTCTTTTTTTTAAAGAAAAAACTTTAAACTGCCTAATTCAGGAGGCGCGCTTGTTTTACCACTTATAATCATAAGTTTCCTCGGAAAATTTCACTGGCATGTAAATTGGCACTTGGCTACGCGTACCTACCTGCACATATTTTCCAAACAATCAACTACCGTATCCGTATTCTTTGAGAACCTACCTTCTTCATTTTATGCTGTGTGGGTACTTGGGCAGACGACTGACTGACGACGAGAAATAGACTTGCGCGTCAACAGCGTGTTCAGACTTCAGAGCACATCAGACCGGACAGAATCGGTAAGAAAGGGAGAGATTTAAAAAGAGATAAACTATTTAAAATTCACGGCCTCTTGTTGCTTAGTGGCTATTCGGCTATTGGCCTCTCTCTCACTCGCAAGGTTTATATTACCTATTTTAACTAAGTATTATAGTAATGTTGACTTAACTTCATAGTAATAATTCCCAAATATGTCGACGAATTTACGTAATATCTACTCTCACTTTGGTCTTCGTTACATAAATTCGAGGTAAATTTTACGTAATTTAGGTTAGGTGAATTAGATTAGTATACCTAAATTACGTCGAATCTGTTAAGAAAAATAAGAATATAATTAATTTTTCTGGTTGAATTTGAACTGACAATAATGACTGTTACGTACTCAGTTCCTTAATTTTATTTTATGTTTTCCATCTCGAAAATAAGAATCCCATCCCGAGTGGAAAGTTATCTTTTTAAGTTTGTTGTACCAGAGATAAGATTGAACTCTCAATAAGCGCGTCGGTTGACGGGACGAACGGCTCTCTTTTTCTCTCTGTTTTCATATAGTTTTACTCCATTGTTTCCCATATTATTACTAGTTTATTCGCGCTCTAAAATCACCAAACCTAGACTCCCTACAGTACGAATTAGTGCATTACGTAACTCGTGGTCCGACACCGGCAGGCCTGCAAGGACGGTAACGCGGAGAGCGGGAGTGTCCTACAACATTACCACAGATTGGTAAGTACTTCACAAATACTTTCTCTTATGGTCCTTCGAACTCTAGTATTACAGCTTTTCTCATTATATGTTCATTGCGAACAGACATTGGTCCAATTCGAGCCGAATTTTTGCGATCTAGTTCTCTGATAGTCCACTATTTTCTCTGTTGAATATACTCTGTTTCCTCCGTAAATTCATAAGTCGATTTTACCTTCCTATTAAAATAACAATTGCATTAATTTCAATATAAAGGTGTTAGTTGGTGATTTAAATCATATTATTATTTTCTCATTCAGCTGGAAATTATCTCTTATTTTTTGCTCCCGCCAGTTCGTCCTGATAAACTGCGACAACTTGTATTATTGATTTTCTCTGCTTATTTATTTAAATTTAATACCGCTTAAATTATTTTCAATAAAATCCACTCGTATCTGTATTTAATTCATGCATTGCTATAATTATTACTGTTTATAATTTTTACATTTATTTATGAACTGAGTATTGAATTCGCCGTTCTTTACCATAATTATTATTGCTCAATTAATTATTTATTGTCATTACCTACCAGCATCAAAATGACCGGTAGTACAGATGCATTAGCTGCATTAAAAATTCTCCAAGCAAAAAGGGAAAAGTTATTTTCTCGGATGCAAAATATATACGACAGCCTCTCTAGCATTGATATAAATAATTTTTCGGCTCTAACCCCGCGCTATGAGAAGTTATCTTCTATCGAAGATGACTTCGAGGAAGTTCAGGATCAGATTATATCCGCTAATGAAAGCGTAAAACAAATAGCTGATAGGCTAGAAGTTAATAAAGTTCAAAAGGCATTTGATGATTTATTATTTGCAGCTCGTGGCAAATATTATGCTGTAGCACAGACTCTTCCTCAGAATAGTACCGCAAAAGAAGAGAAAGTGACACCTTCTTCTTCTCGGAGCACTCATCTTCCCACCATATCTCTTCCAATTTTCAGTGGCAGGATTGAGGATTGGAATTCGTTTTATTCTCTATTTGATAGCATGATTCATAAAAATAACTCCCTCTCACCGTCAGAGAAGTTTCAGTATCTACACTCAAATCTTCGGGGAGATGCGTTGGCTGTTATCTCCAATTTTCAATTAAATTCCGAGAATTATGAATTGGCTTATCAAAATCTTCGTGACAGATATCAAAATAAAAGAAGATTGGCTAGTCACTATCTGAATCAAATTAAAGATTTTTCTACTATAAGTTCCCCTAGTTACTCAGACTTTCAAAAATTTCTTGCAGTTCATTCTAATGCAGTAAAAGCTCTCAAATCGCTCAATATTACAGATCTATCGGATTTTATACTTTTTCAGTTATCTCTCTATAATCTTGACTCTGCAACTCGAAAGGCTTTTGAAGATAAGCAGGGCACTAACGCTATCCCAACTCACGAGGAGTTGATAAAATTTATTGTTGACCAGAGTAGAACTTACGAGATCTTTTCTGAGGATGCAAAAACTGTCCAACGAACTGCAAAACCCACTAGGTCTTTCCTCGCTAATACTAAGCCGGTCTTTTCTCGTAGCTCAATGCAACATTTCGTTCACCCGTGTCCCCTCTGTAAAGATTCGCATTCCTTGACAAAATGTCATTCCTTTTTAAGGCAAAATACTCAACAGAAATTTGAAACTTTAAAACGACTCAAGCGATGTTTTAATTGCATGGGAGCTCATTCTAGAAATGACTGTCAATCAGTTAATACATGTCGCGAGTGCGGCAGCAACAGGCATCACTCCATGCTGCACACAAATAACAAAGAGAACTCATCGTCTCAGAATGTACAACAGCGTGAGGTCAAGTCGGCCACAGACTCCTCTACGTCCATGTCGACAAGTTCGCTATCATGTAGCCTTCCCCCTTCAGTGGAGTCTCCTATGGTTCTCTTGGGTACTGCTGTGGTACTAATAAAGGATTGCCTTGGCACATATCATACCATTCGAGCGATCTATTGATCTATTGAGCGAGTTATTGATCCTGGATCTCAGATCTCGGCCATCACGGAGTCGTTTGCCCACCGTTTAGCGCTGCGGAAATCCAAAGCTTCATTTGATGTTCATGGAATATCAAACTCGTCAGTCAAAGTGTTAGGTTTAGTAAATTGCGTTTTGCGCTCTCGTTATTCGGAAAAGAATTTCATCAACTCCCGAGCAGTTGTTCTTTCTGAAATATCTTCAGAAATGCCAACGGCTCCTCTGTCTCGTGAATTACGTGATCGGTTTTGCGATCTACCTCTAGCAGATTCTAATTTCACTACTCCTTCTCGAATAGATTTTCTGATAGGAGCTGATCTCTATCCTCACATTCTCAGTGACTCGACTCCTAGTACGGTGAAAGGACATCCTTCAGCCATAAATACTATTTTTGGATGGATTATCCTAGGCTCCACCGATTCTTCAGAATCTACTCATAAAACATCTCTTTCTGTCACTTGTTCATTAGACTCCTTGTTGCGTAACTTTTGGGAAATGGAAGAAGTTTCGTCCCCTGCGATAGTCAATCCCGAGGACGAATTTTGCGAGTCTCATTTTCAATCTTCTCACACTAGAGATGAAACCGGAAGATATGTTGTTAGTCTGCCGTTCAAGGAAAATTCTCCTTCTTTGACAGACAATAGAAATAATTCTATGAAAACTTTCTCAACCTAGAACGAAAAATGAAACGTGTTCCCCAATTTGGTTCCTCTTGTAACAACTTCTTGAAAGAATATTACGATTGCGGCCACATGCAACTTGCTAAGAATTCTTCTTCTTACATTTTGCCCTATCATTGCGTCACAAAAGATAGCAGTTCCAGCACCAAAATCCGTGTAGTATTCAATGGCTCCGCTCCCGGCTCTAACGGCGTTTCTTTAAATGATTGCCTTTTGCCAGGTCCCAAATTACAAAAGGATCTCAGTGCTATTTTATTGTCCTTCAGATTTCATAAAGTCGCTCTTTGTGCTGACATCAGAATGATGTATCGGCAGATTCTTCTCGATCCCAAACAACGTCATCTACAACATATTTTCTGGAGACCGTCCGAATCCTCGCTCATACGTGAATATGAATTGAATACCCTAACATACGGACTCACTCCTTGTGCCTTTCTTGCTCAGAGAGTGGTTCAGCAATTGGTCACAGATAACGGCGCTTCTCTTCCCCTTTCATCATATTCATTGCTTAATCACACATATGTTGATGATGTGGTTACTGGTGCTGATTCTGTTAATGAAGCCAAGCAGCTCGCAGAGCAGTTATCAAAAATATTATCGTTCGGTGGATTCGAACTTAGGAAATGGTCAAGTAGCCACCCAGAGGTACTATCTTCCTTGCCGCTGGAACATCTTGAAACTCCTCTTAATTTCACAGATGATGAACAAGCCATAAAAATATTGGGTTTGATGTGGGATCCTAAAGATGACTGTTTTCGTTACCACGTTCAACCTTTTAGAGGTAAAGTAACTAAACGTTCTGTGTTGTCATATGTATCCAGGATATTCGATCCACTAGGTCTGCTAACTCCCGTTGTATTTTGGATCAAACACTTTATGCAGGAAATCTGGTTATCTCATGCACAATGGGATGATGAACTTGCCCCAAACCTTAACGACTCTTGGTTACGTTTCGTTGCTCAGATGGACGCTTTACAATCTCTTCGCATCCCTAGACACGTTCCGGACCCCGTTTCCAATTATAGCCTAATTGGATTCTGCGACGCCTCAGAAAAGGGGTATAGTGATTTTCTTGTATTCTGATTCCTCTCGTTTCAGCTCTGTGCTTAAGTCTAAAAGCAAAGTTGCCCCTCTTAAGAAGCTCAGTATTCCTAGATTAGAATTATGCGGTGCTCTGTTGCTATCGAAATTACTCAAATCTATTCTTGACTCCTTGACACACATCGCATTTGATAAGATTTCTCTTAACACTGACTCTATGATTGTTCTCGCTTGGTTAGCCACTCCTCCTCACACACTGAAGAATTTTGTAGCAAATAGAGTCATTCAGATACTCGAACTTACGTCCCCTATCTCGTGGCGCCATATTGATTCTCAAAATAATCCCGCTGACTCAGCTTCCAGGGGAACTACCCCTTCTCAACTAGTGTACAATAAACTTTGGTGGCACGGACCCGACTTTCTCGTGAGCACTTCGTCGAATTGGCCGAAGTCTGAAGCTATTACTATTTCGCCTTCTGATGTTCCCGAGCTCAAAACAGGGAAAGTCATTTTATCAGCATCTAATAAAGTTCCCGACTATCTCGCTGATGTTATTGAAAAGGTTTCTACTTTTTCACGACTGCAAAGAATCTTCGCTTATGTCCTACGTTTCATTCACAACTGTAGAACTCCAAAGGACCAGATGTCTGGTCCGCTCATTTCACAGGAACTGAGAAATTCTGTCACAGCGTTGGTTCGCGTAACACAACGTTGTTATTACTCTCAATTAATTTCAGAACTTACCGATCAAAATTGCACGTGCTCCTCTCTGAAGAACTTGTCCCCTTTTATCGACCAAACCGGCCTTGTTAGGGTGGGCGGTCGCTTACGCAATGCCGATTTACCCTATGACTCGAAACACCCCCTTCTCTTACCGAAAGATGCTCCTCTATCTTCTCTCATTTGTGATTATTATCATCCACAATCTCTGCATTCAGGATCTCGCACCGTTCAAGCGCTCATTTTTCAGAAATATTGGATCGTATCTCTTCGCAGTCTGCTCCGAAAACGCATTTATCAGTGTTTGCGTTGCTTTAAGTTCAAGTCTAGCCCTTCTCAACCCTACATGGCGGATCTACCCGCACCCCGGGTACAGCTGATTAGAGCTTTTCTCAATGTAGGGGTTGACTTTGCCGGACCGTTTTCTGTGCGTGAAAGTAACCGCAGAAAAGCTCGCATCTCCAAAGGTTATCTCGCAGTTTTTGTGTGTATGTCCAGCAAGGCTCTCCACCTGGAGTTCGTATCTGAACTTACTACAATGGCGTTTCTAGCTTGCCTAGATAGATTTGTATCTCGCCGAGGCCTTCCCCAGTGCATTTATTCGGATTGCGGTCGCAACTTTGTAGGAGCCTCTCGCCATCTTAAAGAAGTATCGTTGTTTCTTCAACGCAATCACGAGGATATTTTTTCTCACCTTTCATCGCGTGACGTGCGCTGGTGCTTTAACCCTCCTGCTGCCCCTAATTTCGGTGGTCTCTGGGAGGCAGGAGTTAAATCCGCGAAGTCGCATTTAGTTCGTCTTATTGGAGACACTCCTCATACCTTTGAAGAATACGCTACTCTGTTCTCTCGAATTGAAGCTGTACTAAACAGTCGCCCACTCTGTGGTATTACCTCAGATCCAAATGATAACACCGACTATCTCAGCCCCGGCCATTTTCTGATTGGCTCACCTCTGCTCAGCTCCCCCGAAACCATTATAGATGAGACCATTTCTCTACGATGCTGATGGCAGCGTATTCGTCAACTCGCTCAATCATTTTGGCGACGTTGGTCACTTGAATATCTGCACACTCAGATACAGCGCAACAAATGGACAAGAGGGAGTCCAAATCTGAAATGTGGGGATGTCGCATATCTATATGGGATAGGTACCACTCCTCTTTCTTGGCCGATTGGGCGTATAACAGAAGTTTTTCCCGGTCCAGATGGAGTCGTGAGGGTAGCTCGCGTTCAAACTTCCGCAGGAACATTCACCAGACCCGTTAATAAACTTGTCCAGCTACCTCTCGATCAGACTTAGATTTTTTTTCTTCACTCTAAATTCTTACTGTAAATATTTTCCATGTTTAAGTGCTCTTTTTTTTCTCTCTTTTTTTTCCTTTCTCTTTTTTTTTTTCTCTTTCTTCTCAACACATATTTGTATATTTGGGCATCAAATTAATTCAATTTGGGTGGGCGGTGATGTTACGTACTCAGTTCCTTAATTTTATTTTATGTTTTCCATCTCGAAAATAAGAATCCCATCCCGAGTGGAAAGTTATCTTTTTAAGTTTTTTGTACCAGAGATAAGATTGAACTCTCAATAAGCGCGTCGGTTGACGGGACGAACGGCTCTCTTTTTCTCTCTGTTTTCATATAGTTTTACTCCATTGTTTCCCATATTATTACTAGTTTATTCGCGCTCTAAAATCACCAAACCTAGACTCCCTACAGTACGAATTAGTGCATTACGTAACTCGTGGTCCGACACCGGCAGGCCTGCAAGGACGGTGTTTCCTCCGATTATAATTTGAGGAGATTACCATCTGTTATTTAATAAGGAAATTTAATTGCATGAATTAGGTACTCACGTTTTCCTTTAGAAGTCCCGGTTCTCCCGTAGTTGCTCTTGTTCCTGCACTCTGGTAATGAGGGGGAAGGGGAGAAGAAGGAAGAACTAGGATAAGTGCAATTGCTACAACCACCCAAAAAAACGGCCACCGCCTCGAAGGACCAACCCGCCGGTCACAACTAGGATTATTCTATATAAAACAATAATTTAAACCGCCTTTATGCTCGTCACGAATTGATTGCACCTTTTCCCGACGTATTCGAGAAGTTTTTCCAAAATGCAATTCCGCTTATCCATCTCGCTTTCTTCCGCCGGGTGCCTACCGCGGAGATGCCTTGTTGCCGCGTTCATTCTTAATAATAATTAAATCAAAACTGCCCAAACAGACGGTAACGCGGAGAGCGGGAGTGCGCTACAACATTACCACAGATTGGTAAGTACTTCACAAATACTTTCTCTTATGGTCCTTCGAACTCTAGTATTACAGCTTTTCTCATTATATGTTCATTGCGAACAGACAATGACATTTCTGTGTTTTCTGTATATTCAGAATGTATTCTGTTTTGCGTAATAGTCATAGAGAGAGAGTATTCAGAATTTAATAAGAAATAAAGATGTTTTGTATTTTTACTTTAATTAAAAACGTGTTTTATTGAGTAATAAATAAAAGGTGAAACCTAAAATTACGTAAAATCTAACCTAAAATGCTACTTGGGGTACTTATAGTTTCAGTTTAAATTGAGTAGGACATGAGTTATAAACAAGTGAAAATCACGATTTTCCAACTTTTAAGCCATTTCCAACAAAAACGACTCAAGATATCAGAAAACGGATTACATGTCCATATCTTAACTTTTCTTATAGTATAGTTGAAATGTTTACACAGGGTGAACAAAAATCTGATAATTTTTACCACCCTGTATAAACATTTCAACTCCATAATAGGATACCTCTTTAAAAGTTAAAATAGGGACATGTAATCCGTTTTCTGATATCTCGAGCCGTTTTTGTTGGAAATGGCGTTAAAGTTGGAATATCGTGATTTTAACTTGTTTATAACACATAGCCTACTCAATTTAAACTGCAACTATAAGTACCATTGTTATCACATTTTCTCAGACAATCTGAAAATGCAATAATGTATGGGGTGTCCAATTTAAAAAAAAAAACAAAGATGACACTTCCTTTCCCCATTTTTAAATGTGCCGTCATCTTGGTAATATTTCGTTCCGACTCGTTATTATGTATGTTCCCTAAATTCTAAATTTCAGATTCCTAGATCAACTAGAAGTCGAACTTTTTCTAATGGGCGCTTTAAAAGTGTCACCCTGTATACATTTTAGCCTTTTGAACGCCTTCCTGTTATTTCTGACTGTTTCCTTGGTTTCCGCCTACTTCCTTCTCGATTCATTCAATTCTTGCAAGAATAAAATATTATTATCATTTATGAAATCCTTGTAATGACCCCAGAGGAAAAAAATCGAGCTGATTTAAGTCAGGAAACCTTGGAGGCCAACCTATCAGTCCTTCACGCCCAACATCTGTCAAAAAAATTTAGGTTAAAATGCTTTCTTACATTTATCTCGTAATGGCTTGGAGCTACATCAATTTGGAGAAACATCTGCTATCTTGTTTGTAAATTTACGTTTTCTAGAAGAACGGGCAGCTTATTTTGTAGAAGATTCAGATAGATTTCACCGCGTAACTGCGCAGGTAACTGAAATGGTCAAATCAGTTTTCTGACCAAAATTGCGTCTAATAGATTAACACTAAATTTGTGCTGAAATTTGAGACGCCGAATTAAATGAGGGTGCCATTTCTACTAAGGTTGGTCTCGTTCGTCGAAAGAAAATGAGCAAAAACGTTAGGATCATTTCTATTTCTTCTTAGCACTCATTTCTCCTCTTCTTCAATCTCCAAAACTATGGAGCTTCAAGCCATTACGCGAAAAAATGTAAGATCCTTGATTGACTTTTCTCTTTGGAGTCATTACAAGCAGTTGGTGTATTATAAAGAATATTCCTGCTTACAAGAATTGAAAGGGAAGTTGGCGGAAACCAAGAAAACAGTTAGAAATAACAGAAAGGCGTTCAGAAGGTTAAAAAGAAATTTTTCTAGGATGTCGTATGTGTATTGTAGTTAGACGTAACCATTTCTAACAATCAATATAACGAGTTCATTTTACAGTTTGTTCTATCGATACGTTACGTTAAAAGACTGTTCATAATTTTGCCTTTTACAAATATGCCGTTTTCATTTTGCATAATTTCTTTGATGAGAACCAATAGGGATACCTAATGAAATTTGTAGAGGAGAGATTGCCAGTTGAACAAAGAAGTTTTTGAAACATGTGTAAAAAGTAAATTCCCCATAAGAATTTTCAGTAGAAGAGTTGTTAAGTAAAAGAGAATTTTTCTGTTTCAATAAAATTTTTATGATTTTTTTTGCTAATTGTGTCACTTGCATTGAGGAAGCTTATGCATGGACGATGTGATAGGCTCATTACTTGACTACACCACTGGAAAATTTCATCAAGGTAGACCGAGCTGTTCAGCCGGTATGAGAATATGTCTGTGGAAATTCAGTTTATTCTGGGGAAAAAATTTAAATCTTGATAACTTTCATCAATTTTCGGATAACACATTATGATCGATGGTATTGAGGTCGTCTATCACCCTGTTTCGTTTGGTTCATCTTTAATGAATCACCATATATGTATACAAATTACAAATGTATGTATACAAAGGCGCGTTAGCGCCCAGCGTTCTATTTATAGGACGGTAAACTAAATTTTTTACTAGCACTTATCGGCACGTGATGAATACCGGGTATTCACCTAATCAAGAATCGATGCATAGTAGTGTGTAAAGCTTTCATTAGTTGTCTCGCATCAGCTACTACACCTCGGCTTTTGATGCCTGAACATCAGCGATTTGTTCCCTGTACACCGTGCGTTGGCTTTCAGTGAATTTGTGATTATTATACCAGGTAAGTCATTTTTTATTGTGACTATGCCACGGTGTTAGATCAAGCTTACAATGGAAAACATAAATTTAGTTTGGTTGTGGCTCGTTTTCTGTGTATAAACACTGAAAATATTGGTTTCATATAAATATGACGCTGGGAGTTTCAGTAAATATTTAAAGGGTGTGTCAGAGATGTTGGGCCAAACTTGAAGGGTTGGTTCCTCTCATAAATGTAAGTTGAAGAAATAAGTTTCAGCTCAAGAAACAGAGCGCCAAACGTTAAAAAAACATAAGAGTTATTGGTTATAACTCGTGTAAATTTACACCGCTTTTGATGAAACTCGGCACGAACAATAAGCAAACAAGGCTCTTTAATTTGGGTATTTCAGATTTTGTAGATGTCTTCCAGTGGCATAGATAGTCAGGATTGGAACCATTTTTCCCTCCCCATATTTTACGCCACTGACTTTATTGCAAATACAAAACCGTTGTGCAATAGCCCAAGCAGTTTCTTTAACTGTGTCCTTTAGGTTTTTTCATATGTTTTTGAAATAATTTAATTTTCCTCAGGTAATTTTAATCAACATTACAAAATTGTTGATTTCATTAAAATTTATCCGACTAGAATTTTTATACAAAATGTTATTATTAATGATTAGTGACATTGCCTTAGGAAACTTTAAATATCTCAAAAATAGTGCGTCGTATGGGAAAAGCTAAAGAATAATTTTTGGTCCTAAAATCCATTTGCTAATAAACAACGTTTTTGTATTTGCAATAAAGTCAGTGGCGTGAAAGACAGGGAGTCAAAGTGGCTCCAACCCTGAATATTAGATTAGTGACATTTCTTGAGGAAACTTCAAGTATCTCAAAAACGGTGCGCCGCATGAAAAAAATTAAGATATACTTTTTGTTCTAAAATGTGTTCTAAAATTAATGGTGTAAAATATAGTGGTGTAAAAAATTTTTTTGCGAGCCCAAGCAATAATATTTGATTACAACAAGATGACACTCCGACCAATCATGTACTAGCTATTTGGAACAAGTTTTCCCAGGGAGACGGATAGGAAGAACAGGCCACGTTTCTCATTATTTTTTGATGTAAGCTACTTACTGAAAATTCAGAAACAGAAGGAGTACTACCAAAATGAATAATGTTAAATACCTATAGATTTTTAAAAAACAATAACGCTTTCTGAACGACACATTTGCCTTAATGGTATGGTGAAGACAGAGACATCGATGTTTCAATGGTTATTTCCATCTCATCAGTCTGACACATCACCACCACCAGAGATGTGTGCCGATCAGATTTTACAGAGATTCGCAAGGTAATTGCTTCTTCAGTGAACTGTCAGAGATGGTAGTGAAAAATTGCAGATTTTTCTGAGAGAATTTCTGATCGACATATTGAAAGTTTTATACTTTTCAGTCGTCAGATGGTATTTGCCTTGCAAGTCACTTTGTTTCCGACAAATCGTTTGCTTAAATGGTTTGGTTTTCTTTCTGATCGGCACCCTCCTCTGGCGGTGGTGATGTGTTAGACTGATGAGATGGAAATAACCATTGAAACATCGATGTCTCTGTTTTCACCATACCATTAGGGCAAATGTGTCGTTTAGAAAGCGTTATTGTTTTTCATTAATCGAATTGCTGTAATTGATATAATAATTTATTATGCATTTTAAGCTCTTGAAATAAAGAGCTTTCAATGGCAGACAACAAACGCAACTATCTAGAGCCTCCCGAAGCCGCAGATGGACCGTTTCGGTCTCTTTATGACCTCATCAGTGCAGCACATCGAGATGGAATCTAGAGGCTACGATGTTGTCCACCATCAATAGCTAGGCCTTTGTACCCACCAAGTTCCACGAAACTCAGTGACTTGCAGCGCCTTTCGCCATCTAACAATGGAGGTAAGAACTACAAAGGCCTAGCTTTTGATGGTGGACAGCTTCGTAGCCTCTGGATTCCATCTCGATGTGCTGCACTGATGAGGTCATAAAGAGACCGAAACGGTCCGTCTGCAGCTTCTGGAGTCTTTAGATGGTTGCGTGTGTTGTCTGCCACTGAAAGCTCTTTATTTGAAGAGCTTAAAATGCCCAGATATTATATTTTCATGATTTATAATCACTGCTCTAATAAAACTTTCAAATTTTTATAATTTATTATTATAATAATTATCAATTTGTTTCTTTTGTATAGATTTTCATAAAAAAAAAATATATGACCTCATGAGATAAAATTAAAATGGTGAAGCTTAACCTCATGTAAATGAAGACATTATTACACGTAGGTATAATACGCATTAAAAAAGCTACTCATAAAATTATTTTCACGAAGTTATCGAGATTGTCTGTTACTTTTTGAACATTGTATTCAATATGGGCTTATTTTTATATTATTTTATGTGGAATAAAGTTGAGTTACTCGAATCTTAAAATATCATTTTCACAAAATAATATTGACGAATAACTACAATGAGTATGAATAGCAGCTTTATGTATTAAGAATGAATAATTCCCATTCGTATTTTAACGTCAACTAACTGCCCCCGTAAATAATCCAAGTAGGTACTTATTTTAAAGAACGACAATTATTTTATACGATTTGTATCTGCTAATGGTACCGCCATGAGCATTTTTAAGTTTAAGTAAAGTAAATTTTGTCATTTAGTTGATTTCATACAATAATTACATCCTGTAAGAATTGTTTACTTCTGTTAGCATTAAGAAACCTTACAGAACACTATGTACTTCATCTTGGAATAAAACAAAAGAGTCGAAAAGGTCAAAGCATAATTATTATTAAAAATATCCAAAGAAACTCAATTTGATCCCGATCGTGAAAATGAAAAGATAATAAAGCAATATTTTGATATCAAGAAGCGTAACAAAGAATCTGGAGCTGCTGTTAGGGGAAAAAACTCTAATTTGGTGAAATCTTATTAGGACTAATTATTATTAAGATATCCAGTTAGTGGAAAATTGTTATCTTGTGAGAAATCTAAGGGCCCGTTAGTCGTCCACCGTAAGAACCTATACATGAAGTCAGTTGCTCACGAGTGATGGGAAATATTTTTTGCACTGTGATTTAGTTACCGATACCTAACGATTGCCTGTGATTTGACTGAGAAAATAAGGGTAACTGGAATCGCAGTTCACCCATCATCACATTTCATTACAATAATAATTAATATTCTGAGAATATAGAATACACAGGAAGGAGCAACACGTATTCTGTGAATTTGAGAATGTATGATCGAATTCCCAATTTTGGTATACCGTTAATGACTCATTCGTAAATAATTTTTTTTACTCTTATTGAATAATATTCCAATTATTAGAGCTTTTTAGATGAATTATGAAGGTTATCATTCGTAGGTATTGAATTATTGTTCATATTACCCGGCTCTTGTGCGATCACACCCACTGTGCACGGAACCTAAATGAGACGTTGCAATTATACGGTTTTGGTTTCTTCTGTAACATTCCGAGAGAATAGTCTCAAAATGGATAATGTATAGTCTCTTTGCAACAACCCATATGAGTCCAAACATGGAAGTTACTTTTGAAATAAAAATGAAACGGTTTTTTTTTAAACTATTCTGAATACTATCTGGAACATTTCATGAGAGCTGGTTCAAACGAAGTCAAGTAGAAAAGTTACTTTTGCATGGAAGCAACAATGAAACGTTTTCTTGAATCGTCTAAAATTAATATCTGAAAAATTTCTTGACGGTTCAAATGAAATCGAGAATATACTTTTGAAACAAAATTTAACGTTTTTGTGAAATGTTTTTATGAATTTAATAACTGAAGCATTTATTAACAGTCACTATTGAAACAACAATGAATAATTATTGTTCTATAAAGTATTATAGTTTACATTAGCAAAACATATCATTACAAGACAATCAAGACATATACAGGGTGGGAATTTTTTGTACTATCCATCATTGGGATCTGCTAAATGTAAGAGATATAGGGTCCGTTAAATTAGAGAAAAGCTCTATTTCGTGGCCATCTCGAATCCATCGAGACATACAAGATATCTGGAACCGTTCCTGAAATATCCTGAAAAAAACTGAAAAATCGAGATTTCTTATGTTTGCCATATCTTTTTTATTATTGGAGATTAATAAATATTTTTTTGTAGGCTTACAAAAGCCGTTACGAGCTATCCATCTGACATTTCAAAAATTTTCGAAGCCAACTGTATCCCGGAGTATTCATAGTCAACTTTTGTTTTTCTTATTGCCGCCATATTGGATTTTCATGTCATTATGTATTAAAAAATTAATGAAACCGAAAATCTATCACATTAAAAAAAAAATCTTCAAAATTTTCTCCTTTTTTAGAAAAAAATAACCTTTCTTCAACTGAATGTCACGTTCAACCAATAAGTCAAGCAATGTCACGTCAAATTGCGACGTCACACGACGTCATTCGGTGATAACATTTTCTTTTTGTTTTCGGAAAAAAATAAGAAAATTTTGAATTTTTTTTTTAATGTGATAGATTTTTGGTTTCCTTAATTTTTTAATACAGAATGACATGAAAATCCAGTATGGCAGCCATAAGAAAAACAAAAGTTCGCTATGAATACTCTGAGATCTAGTTGGTTTTGAAAAATTATCCTATGGTATAGAAACATTTGTACCTTCTTTGTTTTTTTTATTTGGCGACGAGTGAAGAAATTTCAGAGTTTTTAAAAATTTTTATCACCCTGTATGAACATTTCATCTATATCATAGGACGGTACATGAAAAGTTAAAATAGGGACATGTAAGCCGTTTTTCTCTATCTTGAGCCGTTTTCGTTGTACAGGGCTTTGAACTTGAAAAATTGCTATTTTCACTTGTTTATAACTCAAAAACTTCTGAATTTAAACACCAACTGTAAAAGACAATCTTATTTTTTGTTCTCAGACAATCTAAAAATGCAATAACATAGGAGCATTCCATTTAAAAAAAAAAAACTTTAATATGCCACTCTCATGACACTCTGTATAGTCCAAAATAAGTTTATTTTATAGCCATTGTGACTCTGTACTTGAATTTGCCAAAAGTTTTTCGAAAAATCCACAGTTTGACCTACAGAGACCGCTTCGAATGAGCTGGGACATCCTGTCTAAGCAAGATAAAACAAAAATTAACAAAATTAACAAGATTGGATGAAAATTACTTGAAATTTGAGGTAATGCAATAATATTTGCATTATTTTTATTTAATAAGCCAGTGGCGTGGGTAGGAAAAAGACAAAAATGGCTAAATAATTTTGGAGAAATTGAACTAAAATTTTTACAGTAGACGACTACATAATTATATTAATAACCTTTGGATATTTCAAAAATTAAATAAGAAAAATTGCGGAGATATTCGAATTTTTTTACTTGATGTTCATTTCTCTAAAATTTCAAAAATTCGATTTTTCAAACTCCCCTGTAACTTTTTTCTATTTTAAAGGTAGTGTAAAAAAGTGCATTTTTAAAATAAAGTTAACCAGTGGCGGGCATAGGAAAAGGGACAAATTGGTAAATTTTCGCATATTTTTTTTTACCGTGGGGCCGATGCCAATTCCAATCATAACCCGATAATCACCAAAATGATATACGGATAAAGAGTATCCAAAGAACAGGGAAACAGAAGCAAAGTGAACTCAGACCCCTTAAAGATGAAATAGTCAAGTAGAAACAAGCCAAGGAAATTAATGAGAGTCTTAAAAAGCTGCCAACCGATATACATGAACAAAACACAGACGAGACTTGGTCGCATTATAAAAAACACAATAAAAGCAAGTCAAGAGCAGATAAGGTCAACCATTCTACTAAAGAAGGAATGGATGACGAGTAAAATACTGGCACTTATGGAGAAAAGAAAACTACAAAAGAATAAAGATAAAACAGCTTACAAAGAAATAGATAAACAAATAAATCGGAAGAAAAATAAAAGTTTCTAAAGAAGACGGGATATCGGGAAAGTGGGCATAAATAGAGGAATTTGACCTATGATCGTAGAAATATGCAAAAAAAAAATCAAGGAAACGTGTGGAAGTTACAAAAACATCAACAAACTTTAAGATGAGAATGGAAGAATACTCAGCTCCTTGGAAGATCGTCTTACTCATTGGAAGTCACATATTGAAAAACTCTTTCAAGGTCAGAGAACAATCCCGAGTGTAAATGATGGTCATTATAATAGGCAGACAATAACTCCAATAACAAAGATATAGAGGTTGTTTATGCAATTAAAAATAAGTAACGAAGGAAAAGCTGTCGGACCCGATGAGATTCCAACAGAGCTTATAAAACTCATAAATGAAGACAACACCACCATTTTTGTGGATTTGATCAACGTAATATACAAAGCTGGTATTGTACCTACGGAGTGGCTAAAATCGACGTTTGTTACCTTGCCAAAATTAAGTCACCCAAAGCGTTATGAAGATTATCGCACAATCAGTTTAATGTGCTACATAGTAAAAATCTTTTGAAAATATTACACAGTAGAATATATCGGAAATGTGAAATGACAAGAAACTAAGACTGAATTTAACAAAAACCGAGTTGATTGACTTCCATTCTTGCCGTTCTCGCCTTCCTCCTTTACCGCCCATCCCAATCGTTAGTACTGAGATCTCTCCTACGCGGGTTGTGAAATTCTTGGGCTTTTACATCGATCAAAACTTGAACTGGCTGACTCACACTGACCACTTGTGCCGACGCCTTGCTAGCTCCTGTTTCCTTCTGAAACAACTCCAACACACTGTGTCTCATGAAGTTCTTCTCTCCGCATACTACGGACATTTTTACAGTCACATCTCCTATGGCCTGGCCGTATGGGGCGGATCACAGGGTTCTTTACGCAGAGTCTTTCTTCTGCAGAAGAGAGCTATCAGGATACTGGCAGGCTTGTCCATACATCAGTCCTGTAGGGGTCACTTCACGCGTCTCGGTCTCCTCACGTTGCCTGCTGTTTATGCCTTCTCTCTTCTCAAACTGATTTGCAAACATCAAGCCAAACTTGATCGTTTCCAATTCACACACCATTATCAGACCAGGCTCAATATTTTCAAACTACCAACTCACCATTTCACTTCCACCGAAAGGACATTCACGTACGCGGCCATAAAATTCCTTAATCACTTCAGGATAGACCCCGCAACCTTTGGATTCTCTCAGTTCAAGGCACATCTCCGAAGATATCTCACAGACCTGGAACCCTATTCTACCATGGATATTCTGTCTTCCTCCCCCCCTCCCCACCTTTATTGATTCATTAACCTAGCACCTTGTCACTAGGATATGTATAATTGTAAATGACAACGTAGTTTATACAATGACTAGCATTAGATTCTAGAAATTTTCCGTTATTTGTTCTTCTCAATTTTCTCTGATGCTTTTGTGATTGTGATCAATGTGTTGTAATGCCAATCGCTTGCGTATGACCTTTTGATTACGCAGGCGAATTTATGTGTACTACTGCGGTTTGTTCATTGTTTGTGTATTATTATCATCGCTTACAACGCTATTGTACCAATCAATGATTGTTGAATTTAATGGTACAATAAAGAGCTTTATTATTATTATTATTATTATTATTATTACAATGATAAACACTCAATTTGACTTCAAAAACGGCTTAGGAACTCGTGAGGCGCTATTTGGCGTCAACGTGTTGGTACAACGATGTTGAGACGTTAGCAAAGATCTAAATATATGGTTCATGGACTACAGAAAAGCCTTTGACAGAGTACGTCATAATAAATTAACCGAAATATTGGCTAGTCTGAACCTAGACATTGACGACATCAATTTATTAACAATTTTATATTGGAATCAAAGAGCAAATGTGTTGGCAGACTCACAGACAACGGAAGATATTGAGATTCAGCGAGGAGAAATTCAGCAAGGGTGAATTTTGTCACCATTATTGTAATACTCGGAGCATATATTCAAACAGGCTTTGGAGGACATAAATGTTGGTATTAACATCAATGGAACCCTGATCAATCCGGTACGCGGATGATAGCTTATTGTTGGCGGAGACACTCGAAGACCTGCAGACCTTGTTCAACGTCACTAATCACAGCATTAATTTGTATGGTCGTATTTTACAATATTAGACAATCTAAGTAAAATTGCAAAATGTAAATAACATTCAATTATATTCACCTATAGATATAAATAATTGTGGAATTTATTCAAAAATTATAGTAGGTATACCTATTTCAAAAAAAATATCAAATATAATAACGTTATTAACACTGTTACAAAATTACAAATCACCTAATAAGAAGTTTCTACACGACTACTAAATAGAACGTTAATTAATAATCAACGTAATGAACGATTTAGTCATGTAGAGAACTGCTGGAGAAACACTGTTCCAAAACCAAAATAGGTTCCAGTAAACACTGTTCCACTGCCTGTGATTGTTGCGGCCGCTCGGCTCGAGTGTTCCGTGTTCCCGACATGCAGTTATACGAGTAGCTAAATTACCTACCTACCTAACCTACCTACGGTGTTTCTACCGTAACATTGTTATTTCGGAACTGTTATGTGGAACCTGTTCCTATCTCGCAACCGGAACAGCGGGAACTAGTATGCGAAAGTAATTGGCACACGCTAGTGAGAATCGGCGTTTAAGTGATCTAAAGGTGGATCAAGGCATGCGATAATTTTAATATTTAAAATTTCTTCGAAGAATATTATTCATTCATTTTTTTTTTATAAATTGATTTAGCAATCAGAATATTAAAGACACAAAGTACATAATTCTATGAGCTAAAATTTCATTAGGTGAGCTATAGTGTCGAATATCGTGAGCAGGTTATTGACCATCGTTCCCACCTGTATAAATAGAATATACCTACCTATAATAGCTCATCTTGTGTAAATAGTTTAATACTACTTGATGAAATAATTTACAATCAGTGAACAGCTATAAATACATACATTCATGGTGAATCATAATATGTAACGAATAAATTCATTTTCTCACTTAATATTTTTGTAGAATTTAAAAATAACCGAAACAGGACAATTTTTAATTTAATTTATGTTTTATTGACGTGACACATTTCATAGACGGTGATCCTTGGCAGTGAAAGCAGCATTTTGAAAGCAGTGTACAGTTGAACCATTAAGAATGCATGCCGGGATTATCTCAGAAACTAGGCGTCGTAAAGCTTCAGTACCCGTGCGGTTTAGTACCCATCGGGCGCGTCCCCAGGTGGCGGATAGGGGGAAGGCCCTACAATGAGCGGAAGTGAGCAGGGTTAGCAATGGTAATAGAGCTCGTCGGAGGTAGAATTCTAGTTTTTTCTGGTAGCGCACAATGCCCTGCCGCGGACCACCTCCCCTTACCTAGTTGTCGTGTCGTGACTAAAGGTTTGCACTAGGGGTAACGGCGCCAGAGATGTCCGACTGTGGACTATCTGATATACCGTATCATCTGTTGTCGTGGTCACGTTCCGCGCACAGAGAGATGCGGGGGTCTGGGCTTACGCCGGAGCCAATAGGAGACAACCTCACGAAAAAACCTAAATCCTAAGGCGGGGGTCCAGGCAGATGGGATGCGTGACTGGATAGAAGACCAGCCCTACTGGATTCAACCTTGGGGCACCAGAGGGCACCCCACTGTATCAATCCTCTCACATTTGCATGCGGGGCTCTGCATAGGTGGAACACCCTTCCCTAGCTACTCGTGGGATCAACCATGGTAAGAAACAAAAAACCAAGAAATCGCGGGACATTACCGCAAAACAGACTGCTGACCGAGCGGGACTTGTCACCCGTCAAGACAGTCGGTAATCTAAACAATCTTTATGCTCGAGACCACCTCGAACGCAAGAAGAATGCCCACTCATTGGCCAGAAAAGGAGCATCGACACCCTTCATAGGACCAGAACCATTCTGTGGTAGAATAACACTGGATAAGAAGCTAATGTGGAACAAGCACTTAAGTGCAACAGTAAGTAAGGCCACATCCGTACTCATGGTGTGCAGGAGAATGGCGGGGAATGCATGGAGTTGCAACCCATCCATTTTACGCTGGATGTACACCATGCTAGTGAGACCCATCATCACATACGGAGCGGTCGTCTGGTACAAGAGGACCAAGCTAATAACAGCGAGGAAAACACTCGAAAACATCCAGAGACTTGCATGCCTCTGCATCACAGGAGCAATGAGAACATGCCCAACAGCAGCGTTGGAAGTAATCCTAGATCTCACACCACTGCACTTAGTGATCGAGAGAAGTGCCGCAGAGGCTCAACTCAGAATGTCAAGAATGGGGATCAGGGGGGACTACGGATCGAGGGGAATCAACCCCTGAACATCTGTAAAAACCTCCTGATAATGCCAAAAGACAAAACTGCCAAGAAATTCAGCTTCAAGAGAAACTTCATCATGGAACTGTCTACGAAAGAAGAATGGAGCAACACATCCATTCACACTCTCAAAGAAAGTACAATAAGATGGTACACAGACGGCTCAAAGGCCACCGAGGGAACTGGTGCAGGAGTATATGGGCCAGGCACCAACTACTCCGAGCCGATGGGAACATCCTCAAGCATACTTGAAGCCGAACTGTATGCAATAGAAGTATGCGCCCAAATAAACCTCGACAGAAACTATAAAAATAGGGAAATAGCAATACTGACAGACAGTCAAGCAGCCATAAAGACGCTGAGTTCTCCTATCATCAGATCAAAAATGGCATGGAATTGCCTACAAAAACTCAATAAACTAGGCAGAGAGAACAAAATTCACCTCAAATGGATACCAGGACACACTGGGATTGAGGAAAACGAACGTGCCCACTCATTGGCAAGAAAAGGAGCATCGACACCCTTCATAGGACAAGAACCATTCTGTAGCCTCGAAGACACGTTCTTCAAGGCAGAACTTCGGGAGGAAGAAGAAAAACTGAGAGAAATCCATTGGAATAACCTCTCAGGATTGAGACAATCCAAGGAGCTCCTCGGGAACTTTAACCGAGAAAGGTCAAGAAAACTCCTGACCCTCAACAAAGGAAGTCTCAGAATGCTAACAGGATTCCTAACAGGTCATTGTAAGCTCAATGAACACCTGAGGAAACTTGGTATAGAAAAAGATGGCGTTTGTAGACTCTGCAGGGAAGAAAACGAGACGCCTCGTCACCTATTGATGAACTGCGAAGCACTAGAACGTGAAAGAAACGATGTTCTGGGCCAACGCCAGCTCAACGGGGGGGCTTTGCCCGGCCTTGATCCTCTTCAAATCCTGAAATTCCTAAGGGAAGCGGAGTTGGAGAGGCTGCTTCAATGAAGGGAATATTCTTCAAAGAAGCAGAGAAGAGGGGGCACAATAGATCTGTAATAGGTCGCATCGCATCTCAATATCAATATCAATATCAATATCCAGGTAACTTCGATTTTTTTTTTGTTTATGAATTTTTCTGCTAACTTCAAAAATAAAGTGGTGGGGTGATGTCAAAACATCGTTTATTCAAATATCGATTATTTTGGTCAGCCTCAACGTAATTCAACCAAATTAGCCTCGTTGCAAATAATTTTCCTTGTTCTGTCGATTGCATTTTACACAATTTTTATTTTATCACCACCGTAACCGCTAGATGGCGTTATCTGACATGTGAGCAAACCTCGCAATTTTTCTAAAAAAATTTCGATGAAATGGTATACTTATTATTACACAGTAAAATAGAGAATTATTAAATTCCCAAAGTGTCATCGAAAACCGCAGCTTTAGAACTTTTGCCGAACTTTAGATATCAGCTCTATCAATTTTTTATTTTTTTTTATTTCAATTAACCTGCTTATACCACTCGGGTCATCAACAGGATGCTACTTAAGTACACATTTGAATTCACATAACTATAGTAAAACAGTAAGTACATATAAGTTTACATGAAATGTTTTCAGAACGCAGAATACGGTGAAAGTACACAGTTTCAGTAATCGATAAGTTTTTACAAAGTATTGTAATGAAGTCGTGTAATTTCGCCTTCATTTTACAATAATTAGCAATTAGAAATAGATTCAATATTATGAAAACCCACTAATAATTATTTCCGATCGATCCTGTAAAATCAAAGACGCATTAAATTTTATAGTTGTTGTTTAAATTCACGAAGTTTTGAGATTTTTTATGCATTCGCAAATTTTAGTGGTACCTAATTCGGTGCATTTTAGAGTCAATTCATGACAGTAATCAACCCAGCGTCAACGTAAAAACGCCGATTACCATTTTTTCTCCGCGATAGCCACCGAAAAATAAGATAGGGAGAGTATAAATACGGGCGCATTTTGAACGCTCAGTCTCTCTTTTTCTCCGACGACGTTCCCGCTAGTTGCCGAACCGTTGAACTAGAATAGAGTCCCGCTGTGAACCAGAAGTAAAGTTTTTTTTTTTGAGAAGACCCTCGTACCCCCCGTAACCGCCCGTCAACCGATACCGAGGTAGGTGCCCGATTTAACTCTCGTAATTACCGTAGATATCCTAGTCCTGTTCATACCCACTCTCCGGTTATTCCCGACGCCCATCGCCACCCTCGAAGGTCATAGAAAGGTCCGCTAGTACTTCTAGACGTAAGATAGGCAGTAAAAGCGGTTCCCCCTGTGACTGGGAAGCTGAGACCGGCGATTAACCCCGTACCTAATAGATTTCCATCATAACCGACTCTCCCAGATCTCTTACCACACCCCCACACCATAATTTGTGTAGTTAGGTAACCGTATCCCGATTAGAGGCATCTAGTTCTATGAAATCAATCACTATTTTATCAAACTAGCCCCGTTGATCTCATTCACTCTCACATAACCGTTCACCCCTGATAAAGTTTGATTTTTTTTTACCACAGCCCTTCAGAGCATTGAGTCACCCCCGCATAAGTATTTGATTTAATAAATTGTATATTTTGGATTTCCTTTTTTTTGAATCTCATTATCATTTATTTTTGGATGTTAGAATTTATATTATTTTGTGTAAATAAAGCGTTATTATTAATCATAACTGCACCAGTCTATGATCATCCCCATTATTCCACACCGACCCTCATAATTATATTGTATTTAATAAACCTGCCATATTCCGAGATCCCCGCACCACCGCATTATCATAAATAAGCCTCGTTCATCTGTACCTACCGTCGGCCCCAGCACCAACACCAGTACCCTGACCTGACCTGACCTGACCTGACCTGACCTGACCTGACCTGACCTGGCTTTCCTCTCTTCTTCACTGAGCTACCCTAGGGACCAAGATACGGCAACGTATCGTTTTATGTGACCTCAGGTAATTGGGAATACAAATTAGCGAGAAGAATTCCCAGGGGGAGCACACCTCCAGAAAAAAGCTGGCGCCCGAGCAACCCGTGGTAACACCGACGTGACCGTAACCGTGAAGATTCCCAGAAGCCGGAGTTCGTCACAGTATATTATATTGTGTTTTCACGAAGTAGGCTAATTATGTTGCTGTAATAATTGCAGGTAGTAATTTTGTTGCCGTGAAGTGGGATTTTTAAATTTTATCAATCATAAGATCTATTCTTCTTAAGAAGGTGACCACTTTTTTAATTTCAGTCATTTCCGTTCCTTGAGCTTGATGGATATTTTATGGTATATTAGTCAGGAGTCTGGCTTCTTCATATAGTGGGCATTCTATTAGGATATGCCGTACTTTAATTGGTGTGTCACAAACGTAGCATATGGGTGCGGGCTCTCGTTTAAGTAAGTGTTCGTGGGTTAGTCTAGTGTGTCCTAGTCTAACAGCCAGTATTATAAAGGCTCATTAAGTTAACGGGCAGATCTGTGGGGCCGTTTCTAGAAAAGGTATCGATCGTAGAAAATATAGCAATTTAGTGATTCTTGACATGAAAGGGATTACAAAAATGTTAATAAAATTAATTTGACGTCTATATTAGCTTTAAAAATGGCACCTGAAATCTGCCCGTTAGCTTAATGAGCCTTTATAATATTGGCTGTGAGTCTTGATATTGTGGTCTGTAATTTTCGCCCTTTTGGAAGGGGATACTTCGTATGTACGTTGCTTTTTATTTCTTTTAATTTGGCAGCTTGTAACGGGATTTTCGGGCTGCTTGAGGAAAGTTCCCAGGGATGGATATCTGCCCCTCAGTACCCGTGACAAGTCGATTCAATAATTATGATTTTTATTTACAAATTATCGTTAGGTCTGTACTAGCCTCGACCGTATCCGAGACACGCGTCGGGGAGTCGCTCGGGGGACGTCCTCCATCGGCAGGCACTATCTGAAACAAAAGTCGCTCCCGATGTCTCAATACGACCTCGGGACGGCTGTTACTGGGTACGGGGTCCGATCGAGCTCAATACGCCCTCTTCAGGACCCGGATGATAACTGTGGGGTGCAGATTATGCTGTTGGCGATGAGGTTGCTTTGAATGTGGTTTAGTGCCATTTTTATTGGGAGGAGTTCTGCTGTAAAGATGGAACAGGTTTTCGGCAAGCGTACTTTGGTGTTTACTGTTGGACTATGGAATGCGGTACCGGTTCCTTGGTGGTTTTTGGATGCATCAGTGTATATGTAAGTGGATCCTTGATGTTTTTCAGTGAGACGGTTGAATTCATTGATGAGTATGTCTGGGTGAGTTTCGGTTTTCGAATATGTTGCGAATATGTTATTCCAGAACAAGTTGTTGTCCAAGGGGATATTCTTCTTCGTAGGATGTGTGGAGTGGTGGTGGAAGGGGTTGCGTTCCTATAATTTTGGCTGGTCTGATATATCGGTTGTGGGGAGGTGTGGCTTATTCTGGAATATCGTTGGTATCGTTGGTAATACGTTGAGGTTACCAGATAGAAGTTTGGATGGTTAAGGGTGTAAAGTACCCTTGCCATGTAATTCAGGGTCGCTATCGAACAGATAGTCGTCGCTCTCCCATATGAAGTAAGGGCTTAGGGTGGCACTGCATATTGCTAAGTCTATTGCAAATGTTTTACCTGTTGCTGCGTTGGATCTGGTCGCTTCTCCGGTATTGAGTAGTATCAGGTCGTGTATGTTCATTGTATTTTCGATCATGTTTCCTCTGCTGTCTGTGTGTGGCTAGATCCCCATATTTTGTTGTGGGCATTTTAAAGTCTCCGGTCAATAAGAATTGGTCTGGCAGTTGTGATAATATAAGATTTTCTATCTCTTGTTGGTCTATTGTTTGTCGTGTTGGTTATGTATATACTATAAACGGTGAATGCCACTGGATATTCTACTTTAATTGCTATTGCTTCTAAATTTGTTGTTAGTGGGATTTATTCTGACATGAATTTGTCAGAGACTAATAGTGTTGATCCTCCGCTTGCCCAGTCTCTCTCCAATCTGTTTTTAATACGTATTGTAGCCTTTTATATTATGAGTTTGGGTATTTTTAAAATGTGTTTCTTGTAATGATACTATTTCGGGCGAATTTTCTTTGATTAGTAATCGTAGGTTTTCGAGCTATGTAAAATACCCGTTCATTTTCCATTGTAGAATGAACACTTTAGTATGAGTTTTGTGATGAACAACCGTTGTTCATCGAAGTATCTATGTCTGATTGATTTGAGTCTTGTCTGAATGGATTTTATTCCCATTTTATTTGTTTTATTATTTTATTTTTATTCTTGTGCATCTATGCTTTAAAGCTTTACTGGTGAGGGATGGGTATATACTGCTCAACATTGTCACTAGTGCCGATATATCGCTTGTGCTTGTGCATGGTCTTGCACAACTGAGTGGGTCTGGGTTTCCTCTTGAATTTTCTAGAAAACTATATAATTGTTCGCAGTTAAGTATATAATCTGTTTCTTGTACGTGTTCTTTGATGTTCTGTAGTTCTTTATGTAAGTTCAATAAATTTTCGTAAAATATTTAGGTTTTCTTGGCTTCTTGAGGGGCTCATATCTTTGAATTCTGATCTTTTTCGGGTTGTTATTTTTGTTTTTTTTGTTTTTATTGGCGTTAATATCTTGAAGTGAATCGTCTTCTGTTCATCGTTGGTATTTTGATGATGGTGTTCGGTATCTGGCCGTGGGGATGATGAGCTGATTGAGGAAGGAGGATATTTTTTTGCTGATTTCCGGGATGCTTGTATAATTTTCTACGGTTTTTATTTCCCCCGTTTGGCGATTTATTAGCTCTTGTGGGCATGTAATGTCAGGTTGAAAATTTTGTTCTATTGTATTGCTTTGGTTCGTTGATAATAAGCAATTTTTGGCTATATGGCCGCTCTGTTTGCATGCCATATCGAGGTTGATGAAAATTCTAGAGGTGGAGTCTTCATGATTTACGGTTATTGATGTAGGTATGTTCATGATTTCGTTTTGCTGGACGTATATTTGTCGTCGGAAGCTTAGTATGTGAGAATACTTATCTTCGTGTATGCCTGCTCTTAAAAATGTCATAGGGAACACTAGGTTTAGTCCTAGGTTTTTAATAGCTTCTTCGAGTGTCTTATGAGGTAGGTATTACAGGAATGGTATTTGACAAGATTATTCTTCTTGCTGGCGTTTAAAGCGTCTTATTGTTATTTCTGCTCCATTTATTAGTATTTTCTTGAGGTTTGTTACAATGGCGCTTACAATTTCTTCAGTGGCGAGGTAGATGCATATATTGGATATTCTTGATGCGTAGTGTAGGTATGTTTTTTGGGTCCACTAATGTTCCTATAGCTTTAACGTAATCTATAATTTTGATTTATTCTATAAGATTACCTGCTCTTTTTGGGAGAAGTCGGTACCGGGGTTGTGTTTACTACTGTTGAGTATGATCTTACGTGTGGATTTATATTGACACTTTCTGTAGGGGTATTTTCTTGAGCTTGATTTTGGGGGCTCCTGTATCTAGAGGCCCACTGGTTATGTTCATCCATTAGTTATGTTTTGTTTTTATTTGTTGTTGTGGGTTAACAGCTGCATTTTTAATCAGGCCTAGAAATTATTGGTTGCCTATCTATTGGACGGTCGGCACACCGTGATATCATCAGTTATCGATATTTTATCATATTGTAATTTTTAATGGTACTTTCTTTCAAGACTTCCGTGAATAACTATGTGGCAAGAAATCGCAACTTTTCACTTTACGGATCAGTATAGAACGAAGATATACTGGAGGAGAGAATCTCGCGGTACACACGCTTTTCAACCGAATCGTTATTCTTCGCATTTTTTACATTGCTTACGCATTCTTCACATTGTTTACATATTTATTACATGAGAAGTGTAAAGATTTTAATTCTTTACACATTCACTTCCTTAGATGGCCGTAGAAATAGTGGGTGATGTGGAAACCTAATTTAGGGATGTCGGAAGAGATGTTGAATACACGAGATATTGAATGGTAGACTTATTAGTAGACTAGTCTCCTATTAGATTTTCTTGAATTGCGATCCGTAGTCACATTTATTGATCTGTTATAATAACCGATATTTAAAATAACTGATTTTATTGGGAGTTGTTATTCTCAAATCATCGGTATTTTATCCTTAACTCTAAATCCTTCGGTAGATTATGCGACAAATGGCCGAAAACAGTGTTTTCGCATAGGGGTTGTTGTTTCTACGTTACTCTGGCACCCCATCTTTAACTGCTGATCCGGTCATCCCCTTAGTGAACGCGTCAAGTTACACAACTTGTTATTTAAATATTGTCATTTCAATTGTTAATTTCAATCATCAACGACCTTCAACTTTATAATATTTTTATTATTTGCCTTATTTGTCTTATTTGGTTCTGTTTTTTTGTTATTTTTTATTGATTTTATAAAATCGAAAAATGTGACTTACATTAATGTTGTTTGGGCAAAAACTCTTATACTTGAAACTTATTTTCGTAATTGGAGTTAACTTGATGGAATTTGGATGTGTTTTCCTTTAGACACCTAACTGTCTTTAAATATTGCGTCGTTCCCGGAGTTAAACAAGTTGCAGGATATTTTACAAATCTTCAAACAGAGGAAATATCGTGAGCTCAGTTAACTGACAGCCCAAAGAATGTTCAGAAGACAAAATTTAAATCGCTATAAATGTTATGGAAATTGTCCATAATTTGCTTTTTTCATAATCAAAGTGAGTGGGCTGATGTTTATTGTTGAGAAGTGCTTACAAACTGCTCAAGAAAGATGCTCATTTTTGTCCGTATCGAGTGATAGATTAGTGAAAGTATCTCTATTCTGAGACATTCCTGGCATGTAAAAATTTTGTCAATGGTTTTCCCGAAACATGAAGTTTTCAGCAAGATATTTTCGGGCCTACCTTTAGTCCGCTGGGTTCCCCTTCAACTCTCCGCTCGTGCCGCGTCGGAATCCTCAGCGCTGCCACATGCAATCTATTCCTCTGTTCCTCATTAATACGATTTTCTTAATTCTTAACCTCAGAATCAGGTCATTGGTCAGGTTAAGTTTTTTTTTTTCTGAAATTTCATGAAAATGTAAAAATAAAAGGTAAAATATAAAATATAGATAAATTTTCTAAGCAAACAACGACCAATGACCTGGCTTTTGTCTGCCGAACTTAGTAGAACGGGTTGCATATGGTAACACTGAAGTGAGTTCAGGTGCGGCACAACTAGAGAAGCTGTATTGAGGGTAGTGAAGGGGAACTAGGCTGTCTAAAACGCAGGAATACCCTTTTTTGCAGGCTTGGCATGGTTTCAAATATCGTGTAGATGAAATCCATCGAAATACACTCGTAGCGTGCCAGCCAGATCCTGCGAGCGAATTTGGTTTCTTCTGATGCGTTTACATAAGGACTCGATAATTGTGAGACTAATTAATTAGCGAAGACAAATAAAAAATGAGAGAGGAGAAGTTCATCGAGATGAATGATACACCCGAACTGTTACAGAGTGGCTTTAGTGGAGTGAGATCCCTCGTAATAAAATGTGTCCAGGAGGGCGGAGGGCACTTCACTTATCTCTTAAATTAAATAATTGCTGATTTTATTTAAATGTTTAATAGAAATAAATGTCGATAAAGTGAGGGCCTATTTTATTAACCTTCTTGAATACTTTGACAACTACCTACTTAGTGTAAGTAGTCCTGCAGTAGTCCAATTATCTTAAAAGAATGCGTTATTTCGGAATAATTAAGGATGATTAAAATTAGGCAGAAGGATGGATAAAAAAACTTTGAAATGTCTTATGGAAAACAGTTACAAAATCGTAAGTTGCCGCTAATTGTTTTTATTTTTATTTTTTTAAACAAATTAAAATAAATAGACGATTTTTTCGGATTATTTTCAATAAATCAATAAATTCCGACACAATCGTACTCAAATTGCTATATTAGGGGTTTTGGAGGTCGCTGAACAAGAAAGCAATGTTAAAAAATAATAATTTCATTGATTCTCAATGATTGTCGTTTTTTTACAATTTTTTTTTAATTACAAAATTAATAGCATTTCAACTGAAAATACTATATGTTGTTGAGATAGCTGATCAAAAAACAAATGTTAAAAAATAATATTTTCAGAATGTCTTGATCAAATATGGCCGACCTTTTTGACGCAATATATGAAAAACTCATTAATTAAATACGAATATAATAGTAATAATACAAAAAAAAACAGTCAATTTTACAATATCTCGACATAAAATTCTCCTGTCCTCTTACTTTCGGTTACAGGTAAGCCCAGGTGAGCGCTGTGCTTGTCGAGCAGGTAATCTCATATGATATCTCTCTCTCTAAGATTCAAACTTATGATTTATGAGTATCAACTACACAAATAGCTTAACCGATATTCGTAATTTCAGCATGAAAATATATTTTAAAATGAATCTTCGGTAGATTTACTGAAAAAAAACGTAATTGTTTCGTACTTTATGCAAATTACAGTTACAATAAAAACAAAAAAAATATTTTTTACTGCATGTACTTTTTCACGGTACTATAACCTATAAAAATGTATTCGTCAGGTAAAGCAAAAAAAAAAATGTTTATTAAAGTTTATTTAAAGGCCCGGTTACACGGTCCGTGGTTCAGCGAACCTGTCTCGAGGAGCCGCGAACCACGCACCGTGTGACATAGGTGCCTCGCTATGGGCTCGCGGTTCATGGTGTGTGGTTCGCCGTATCCATTGGGAGTCGGTAAATTTGCACAGAACAAAGCGGCCGAGCCGATAGGTTCGTGCAGATTTGTCGTCGGTTCGTGCTGGTTCGCCATATCGCGAACCAATGCTCAGTTTTGCAATTTATTTTATGCCAATTGTGTCTTGTATTGCATGCAGGCGGCAATTAAATTGTGATCTTCGATAATTAGGTATTTGGTAGCAAAGTCTTCGTATACTGCTTTTTAATGCAATAACCGTAATTGATTCCGCGCACTTTTGCCGTGGCCATGAAAATTTTCCCCGAACACTGATAACTAACTTGACAGTTGGGAGAGCGCTCCTATTTATAGGGTGATGGTCTGGTGACGTCATACCCCTCCACTAGCTATCTCCACCGTAGAGCAACGGCCGGTCTCTCCGATGATGTCATAGATTCCTCAGTCAGACGATGATTTATTGGGATCAGATGTAACGCCGGATACCAAATCCTCCGTAGTTTCATTCTTGGATGTTTATAAATTTCAATAGCATCACGGTATAAATTGGTGTAGTAGTGTGAAGTAGTGGACAGGACTTTCCTATCTTCAAAGCAAATGGCATGGTGATCCTGAAGCATGGCGTACTCCGCGATAGCTGACTTGTCTATCTCGCCCAGCCGCCAGTTTCTCTTATGTTCGGTGACGCGGGTGTTGATTGCGTTTAGTAGTTCCGATGTATGCGTACAAACATCGAAACGGAACTACTTCAGGATCATTATGCCATTTGCTTTGAAGAAACTAAAATCGCTGTCCGATACTGTCCACTACAGTATAGGTATACACCCGTTTACATCGTTAGTCTATTGAAACTAATAAACATCCAAATAATTTCAATAGGCAGGAGGAAGGAATGAAACTGCGGAGGATTTAGTACCCGACGTTAAGTTACACCCAAAAAAGTAATCGTCTGATTCAGAAATCTATAACATCATTGGAGAGACCGGCTGTTGCTACAGTGGAGATAGCTAGCGGAGGGGTATCACGTCAACAGACCGTCATCCTATAAATAGTAGCGCTCTCCCAACTGTTCAGTCATGTCCACACAATCATGTCCAGCTTTCTAAACGTAACCGCTGATGATGTCTACCGCAGCTGTAGACGAAACGTTCGGAGCAAATCTCTACTTCAAACTTGCTTTCAATATAACAAACTAGGTTCCATGTTGTTTCGGCGAACCGATTGCGAAATAAAACTAAACGAGCCACGAACTGTGTGACCACCCCTGGTTCGCTAAAGTGCGAGTCTTGGCGAACCACGCACCAATTCCGTGGCTCGCGGAACCACGCACTGTGTAACTGGGGCCTAACAGTGAATTTCACGTAATTTCCACTAAAAGAATTTTTTTTGTTTAAAAAAAGATAATAAATTATCGATTAAATTTTTCCGATAAAATTAAATACATCATCTTAAAGTCAAGATTTCAAGACAAAATCTACTTTTTCATTTTTATAAGTTTGAAATTTTTAAGCTCTATATTTTCCGAATTAACTAAAATTTTAAGACTTTTTTTATGCAGCTCGCCTTTTCTAATGTCACTTCAAGAGTGAACTATGAAAGTTTCAGATGTTTATTGTAAGAATTTAAAAAATGGCAGATATTTAATTAATTCTTTTAAAATTCTTACTTTATACAGGGTGTCCGTTTTTCGGGCTTAAGCATGGGGATCTCGCTTATCAGTAGAGATACGAGGTCGGTTAAATTTTGACAAAGTTGCGTATTTTTATGCCGACTAATAATCTGAAAAAAAATTGAGGATATTTTCAGTCGTTGCTGAAATATCCTGAAAAAACTGAAAAATCGAGATTTCTTATTTTCATCATATCTTTTTTGTTATTGGAGATTAATAAATAAGTTTTTGTAGGCTCACATAAGTCGGCAAGAGCTACCCATCTGCCATTACAAAAATTTTCAAGGCCGACTAGATCCGAGAGTTTTCACAGTCAACTTTCGTTTTTTTTATGGCCGCCATATTGGATTTTCATGTCATTCTGTATTAAAAAAATTAAGGAAACCAAAAATCAATCACATTAAAAAAAAATTCCTTAAAATTTCTTTTCTTATTAAAAAAAAAGAAAATTTTATCACCGAACAACGTCGGGCGACGTCGCAATATGACGTGACATTGCTTGACTTATATGGTTATTTATGACATTCGGTTGAAAAAAGGTTACCTATTTTTTTGAAAAAAGAAAAATAAAATTTTGAAAATTTTCTTTGAATGTGATAGATTTTTGGTTTCCTTAATTTTTTTAATGCAGGCGGCCATAACAAAAACGAAAGTTGACTGTGAAAACTATTGGATCTAGTCGGCTTTGAAAATTTTTGAAACGTCAGATGGATAGCTCTTAGCGGCTTACGTAAGCCTACAAAAAATTATTTATTAATTTTCAAAAATAAGAAAGATATGGCAAAAATAAGAAAATTAGATTTTTCAGTTTTTCCAGGATATTTCAGCAATGACTGAAAATATCCAGAATTTTTTTTCAGATTATTACTCGTCATAAAAATACGCAACTTTGCCCCAATTTGACCGACTTCGTATCTCTTAAGATAACCGAGATCCCCATGCTTAAGCTCGAAAAACGGACACCCTGTATACGTAAGTACTATTTTTTTTTTTACACTTTTGAAAATATAGTATCTTGTTATAGTCCAGTCGGTAAAGTAGAAAATGTACCCAAAGTTAATAAAAATCTTATCTAAGATTTTCCTTCAATGATGATAAATAATATTAATACTTGATGTATTATTTTTTTAAGATCTATCAAATACATCATCAAGCCCTTAGTGCATTTACAGTTATTTTATAGGTACTATACCTATACAGCAGAAACATGAAACATTAATAGAAAAGTGAACGTCGCTGCTATACCTACTCAAATAATCCATAAAAAGCAATCAATTACTATGAATTGATTTATCATAAATTTATCATAATTTTCAATTGACTAAGTTATTGCCTTTGAGAAAACCATGATAAATTTTCACAATGTTTTCAATTTCATGTTGCAATAATTATACTTTAGAAAAGTATTTGTTTGCAGAAGTCATTCAGTTTGTTTCAAATTTCTTATTATTTGTTTACACATTTGAAAATGCTGTGAGAAATTACCATTGCAATGAAATACCTACCTAGTACCTATAGGTACTCCACCGGAAGGATAGAAATAATAGAAAGTTGTGTTATAGAACTCCCTAATATTATTTTAGTCAAAAATGTTTCCTAATTTTCACGAAAACGATCGATTGAACGATTCGATTGCATACTTAATAATTCATGTAGCAGAAAAGACTTTTGTTTTAATTCTTGAAAAATTATTCATTTAATATTTCTTTGTCAAATAATTAGGGGATTCAATATTTAAAATTAATCTTTTCAACATATGAAAATTCCTTATCCTATAGGTATGCGATAATACAATTAACACATTTTTTGTATGGGAGAGGATGATTAATATACTTATATGCGCTTTAGTTTAGAAAATAAATGTGTATTATTACTAAACAATAAATCATAATTCGTTAATACTATTCAACAATCCCTTGAATATAGTAAATGATATAAAAAACTTTTTTCATTGGCCACCCTTTAGTGTCGAACAAGTAGCAGGTTATTGAAAATAAATCTGGCAACACTGCTATATATATGGGCAAGGCCGCACATGTGTATTTCTTGTCTGTCCACTTATCACTTATAATCCCCTAGTTTCTCGTTTCTCTCCCAATTGATCGCTGGGATTAGTGAATAACAAAATCCTTCGCTAAATTCGGTATCGCCCAAATAATCTATTAGGTCAAAGCATTACCTCAATGCTGAAAAAGTTAAAAATAAAAAAATACATTTTGCAATTTTACCAGCATATTAAAGTTAGTCAAATTTTTGATAATATTTTATCAGGCTTGGATTGGCGGTGGCATTTTTGTGCAAGTTACTGAATAATAGGGTTGATTGTAGTGAGTTACTCAATGGAGTAAAATTTTTAGTACCTAGATTAAATGCCAGAAATACCCAATTGTTTTTCTGCACTCGGCCAAGAACCAATATCCTCACTAGAGCACCCATACATATATCACATGTGCAACACATTAAATCGTTTTTGCGGTGATCTTTGCTGATTCTCTCAAGTCAATTTATTGATCAAATTGGGTGACAGTAGCAGTGTTATTGTTGTCACGAATACTTAAAGCGAGTGATTTGTTGTTTTTTTTTTGGGGGGGGGGGTGAATTGTGGGGGATACCTGGTATTGTTATTGATGTATTTGCTTATTTTCTTAGGATGATTCGTTGTTTGATTGGTATTAGGTGCAGTTTTGTTAACTGTGATTTAATTTTTTATTTTTTGTGATGAAATGTTTTATGTATTGTATTTTTTCTTTTGAATTCTCGTTATAATAATTTTTATTTGTATTTCCTGTAAGTGGGTGACCGTTGGAAATAAATTGCTATTATTATCAATAAAAAAAATATACCAAAACAAGTTGAAAAAATTTATAATTATTTTTAAAGTACACTACTTATCGTATAGGAATATTTCATAATACAGTAGAGTCGCGGTAATCCGAATCATATCAGGCACATGGTTGTTCGGATTAGCGAATATTCGGATTAGCCCGTATTTCGCTATAGTCCGAATATTTGCAGATTAGTGAATCTAAAATCAAACCCGTGTCGGGGTTGCTAGTCCCCCATCGGGAGCCTCCCCGGGTGGCGGATAGGGGAATGTCGTCCATATAGATGACACCGGGGAAATTAAATACCCTGGGGCTGACCAAAACTAGCAAACCAGATGGTAGAGGACCTAGAACCCACACAGCCTCGCCCGGTGCGATACCATCTTTCTGGCTTAGGCGGCGTGAAGCTGCTTTAAAGAGCTGACGTTTCGTTGCTGTGCCAGAGATTCCGGTCCTTGGGGTAAGAAACAATTAATATTCATGGATGGTGTTCCCGGGGTTAAAATTTTTCGGAGTTAAAACGATCCCCCATTCGGACCTCCGGGCGGGGGCTAATCCAGGGGCACATTCATGCAGGAGAAAGAATAATAACACCTCCAGAATGGAAAAATTTATAGTCGACTTTTGTAATATTAGAGGTTTAAACACGAATATCAATTCAGTACACCAACATCTTTAGGCAAATAAACCTCACATTCTAGAACTGTGCGAAACAAAAGTCCAAGCGTCATCAAGCACAGTTAATTATCTTTATCCAGGATATGACTTTCATTCCCGATTTAGACGTAACTTCGGAATTGGCATTTTTGTCAGAAGTGACCTCTCCTGCCAACGTGAGGAAGACTTTGAGCCCAATGACTTTGACGTCATGTGACTTAGGATAACAGACCGACAAACGACGAGATTTATTTGTTGTTTATACCAACCACCCAGCGATACACAGTATAGGACACTTTTTTAGTCCCTGACAAAAACTGTTGACTTCGTACAGATAAACTACCCTAAAACCGAGATAGCCATCTTGGGAGATTTTAATGTACATAACATCAACTGGCTTAAATACTCAAACTTCACTGATGAAGAAGGCCGTGAAGGCCACAGCTGCATTTGCGATCAGCTGTGGTTTTACCCAGCTCGTTGATGAACCAACCCGTATTCCCGATCGCGAGGGAGAATTCGCCAGCCTTTTGGATCTGTTTTTGACCACGAACCCTCAAATATATACTATCACGGTGAAAGCCCCACTGGGTTCCTCAGATCACAAATTCGTCTCAACATCTTGTGTCCTTCCAATTACTAGTATTAAAGAAGCAAGTAAACCTCGTGTAGTCTGGCACTATAGATCTGCTAAATGGGAAGAACTCAGGGAATATTATCGAGATTTTCCATGGAGGAGTGTTTGTTTCGGCTCTAATGATCCATCTGTTTGTGCTAGGGAAGTTGCTCAAGTAATCCTAACAGTCATGGAAGCTTACATTCCCTTTTCAAAAAAACAGCCCTCAAACAGCAAACCTTAGTTCAACAAAAGATACAAGGAAGCTGTCGCCTCCAAACAACTGGCTTTTCGCCAATGGCGAGAGAGCCCCGACGGCATAAACCATCACAATTTCATTCTTGCTCGAAATCAAAAAGACTATACCAAGTAACTATCGACCAGTGGCACTGCTTTCAGTAATATCCAAGATTATGGAGAAATCTATTAACCAACATCTTTTAAAGTACTTGGAAGGAGCTAATATAATCAGCGACCGCCAAATTTCTAGAGCTTTCGACCGTGTTTGGCATGATGGACTGTTGGCAAAACTGCAGGCCTATGGCATGCCCGAGAAATTCTGCTTGTGGCTTGCGAGTTATCTCGGAGATCGCTCATTACAGGTGGCAGTCGATGGAGTTCTTTCTGAGACCTTTTCCATCAATGCCGGTGTGCCTCAGGGATCCATTTTATCTCCGACTCTCTTTCTAATATTTATAAACGACTTGCTTGAAACAACAAAAAATCCAATATACAGTTTTGCCGACGACAGTACCCTCATATCTTCTTATACGTTAGATGCGCAAACATCTGCCATCGCCGCACAGACTCGCAGGCAGCAAGAAGTTGCCATACTTAACAAAGGCTTGCAAGGCATTCTAACTTGGGGCGATAGAAACCAAGTTCAATTTAATGCTGGAAAAACCCAAGCAGTCATCTTCTCCAAAAATACCAACGTTTTGGAGCCAGATATGATGATGGCGGGACACTCTCTTACCCCAGCGTCATCTCTTCGTTTACTTGGAGTGAGCCTCAGAGCGAACATGTCTTGGCATGATCATGTTGCAGGTCTGGCGAAAGTGCTTCTCAAAAACTTGGAACACTCTTCCGCACGATGAAATTTTATACACCACAACAGCTTCTCCTCTTATACAAGGCTCAAATCCGACCATCCTTGGAGTACTGCTCACATATTTGGAGTTCAGCTCCTAAACATACGCTGGACTACTCGACTCTATTCAGAAAAGAGCCATCCGCTTGATTGGGGACCCAGATTTCACAAAAAATGTAGACACTCTCGAACATCGAAGAAGAGTAGCTGACCTGAGTCTGTTTTACAGATATTTTAATGGAAAGTGTTCAAAAGACGTGGCCCGCTTGATCCCTCCAAGATCAAGACCGGGCAGAAATACACGCCGAGCCGCAGACGCTCATCCGTATCAGGTTCAGCTCGTTACACCTCGTACCACCCTATTTCAGACTTTTTTTATGTATAGAACCGCATCACTTTGGAATAGCATTCCAAAGGGCGTGTTTCCCGAGGTATATAACCTACAGAGATTCAAGGCCAACGTGAATCGATATCTCCGCTCGTGCACCGCTCCCAGAGCGTCATAGGGATTTCCCTGCAGTGTGTAACGGTTATTTTGACACCGTTACATTTATTATTAAATAAATAAAATTTATTCATTTTCCCTGTAGATAGAACTAGATATTTCAAGAGCACACTGTAGGTATGTTGCCTTAATAGGTTGCATTAACACCGAGCGAGGGCGACACTACCGTTCGTACTTCCCGAGTCGCGCCTCACTGCAATTCGTAATACCTGCAGGGAGGGAGATAATTGATATAAGTTACAGCGCAGTGGTGAGTGATTGATTCCTGTTAAGCATTTTAAACAAACACCTATTAATTTTTATTGTTCCAAATCAATATTCAATAATGTCACACAGCTAAGAAGCAACCCTCACCCACTCGGCAGGTAAGTGTGGAGCATTCTCCGTAATACTGCTTTTCATTTTGTAACACCATGTGTAGGTTAGGTGGCGAGTCAAGGTGGCCGATCTCATTTCATTTTTTTAAATTAATTTCATTACTTCTTTATTACTTTTCATGTGATCATTGTTACCATTGCTTTATATTTTATATTGCTTTATATTTTATTATTGACGGTGAGTTCTCGAGAGTTTTGGAGGTGACTTTTTATTAACCTCAAAATTTTATCATGTGGGGCAATTTTATCGTGGGGCATTTGAAGTTCACTGTCAGATTAGCATTCTTGAGTCTCTCACGGACATCACGCAATACACGGAGATGAGTTGAAAATTCTCCCGTGGCAATGATGATATCATCAAGGTAATAAAAAACATAGGGCTCCAGTTCAGGACCCAAAACACCGTCCAGGAGTCGGCACATAGCACTAGAACTATTATTCAGGCCGAAAGGAAGACGTTTATAACAAAAAAGGCCTTTGCCACGAACGGCGAAGGCGGTCTTAAGTTTGGACTCATCGTCAAGAGGAATCTGAAGAAAGGCAGACTTAAGGTCTATTGAAGAAAGATATTTAGAGTCTCGGATCTTCATCAAGATGGAGTCAATTAATGGTGGAGGATAAGAATCGGGGACCGTGACAGAATTTAACTTCCGCCCATCAAAACCAACACGGTATGACTCATCCTTCTTTTTGACAAGCCATAAGGGACTGCACCAGGGAGAAGAACATTTTTCAATAATTCCTAACTTGAGCATCTCATCGACCTGCTCGTCGAGAGCCTGCTGCATGGCATGAGACAAAGGATACTGCCTCTGCCTGATGGGGGTTGCATCACCGGTGTCGATATGATGTGTATACAAATGGGTACACCCTATCCTATCCTCAGGACCTATCTCCTTGAACAGGTCAACGACCTGGTTAAGTTCCATAACTTCACTCTCGTCTAACCTTTCCAATCCCTGAATGGCGTTAATAGCGCAGGAGGACATTATGGATTGATATTTAAAATTGGGAAAATCTACTTTTAATTTAAATTTAAGAATAAAATCCATTCCCAGAACTAATTTATGGGCAATGGTGGGAACAACTAAAACCTTAAACTCCTGATGACAATCCTCAAAAATTAAAGGGAGCATAACATACCCCAAGGTGTCCTGCACTTGGCCATCTGCTGTGGTCAAATTTAACATAACATCATATGAAAGGGTTAAATTAAGCTTTCTTAAAAGGTACAAACCTGCAGATCCTATTATGGTGACATTACTACCACTGTCTAATAGAGCAGAAACACTCTCGCCAGCGACACAGATGTTGAGATATGGACGATTGTCGCTGTCGAGCTGTAAGAGAAGAGGCTCAACTGCCACTTTAGGCACAACGCTTGATTGAACGGGAGGTGAAACCTGAGCTAAGGGAGTTGGTGTGTGGACAAACGTTTTAATGCGCTGGAGCCAGTGAAGCCAGTCTCCAGAATCCCTACGATAAATTATTTGGGGCCGTTTTTTGGAGGTTGTCCTGGTGCGGACTTTCCTTTGCTCGTTCCAGCCTGACTTTGGCCTGAATAATAGTTCTAGTGCTATGTGACGACTCATGGACGGTGTTTTGGGTCCTGAACTGGAGCCCTATGTTTTTTATTACCTTGATGATATCATCATTGCCACGGGAGAATTTTCAACTCATCTCCGTGTATTGCGTGATGTCCGTGAGAGACTCAAGAATGCTAATCTGACAGTGAACTTCAAAAAATGTTTCTTTTGTCGACCATCTTTGAATTTTCTAGGCTTTGTCGTTGACGACAAGGGCCTGAGAACAGATCCTGAGAAAATTTCTGCTCTTGTTAATTATCCCAGCCCTACGAATACCACTCAGATTCGTAGACTTATCGGTATGATCGGATACTATCGTCGCTTCCTCAAAGATTTTGCATCTGTTTCTTCCCCCATTAACGATCTTCTGAAGGGTAAGAAAAAAGGTCAGCCGGTGGTTTGGACCTCCGAGGCTGAACAGGCGTTTCAAAAAATTAAAGTTCTCCTCACTAGTGCTCCCATTCTGGCTAGTCCAGACTTTTCAAAGCCATTTCTAATAATGTGTGACGCATCGGACACAGGAGTGGGGGGTATACTCTTTCAAGAGGAGGACGGCTTGGAACATCCCATCGAGTTCTTTAGCAAAACCCTGAATAAATGTCAGAGGAAGTACACCACCACTGAAAAAGAACTTTTAGCTGTCCTTTTATCCATCGAAAAGTTTCGGTGCTATGTGGAAGGGACCGAGTTTAAGGTTATATCCGATCATTCCTCCCTTCAATGGCTGTGGACTATGAAGGATCCTCTTCCACGCTTGTCCAGATGGCTCTTGAGGCTCTCACAAGACAAGTTCACCATTGTTCATCGCAAGGGCTCAGATATTCCAGTCGTAGACGCGCTATCCCGATCCGGCGTAGATAGTTCCCCGGCACCATCTCAGATCTCTGTCCTGAATTTAGCCAAGTTGATCCCTGATAAGTGGTACAGGGACATGCTAAATCGTGTTCATGACGAACCAGGAAAGTTTCCAGCTTTTAAAGCCGAAAATGGCGTTTTATATAAACATGTCCTTGGTCGTAGTCCACTTTCAGATTCGAGCTCGTGGAAGATCATCGTTCCCACTAGAAACAAGCCAGAGATTCTGAAAATGTATCATGACGACCCTACAGCTGGTCATCTGGGTGTCTATAAAACATTGTCTAGGATATCCGCACTATATTACTGGCCGCGCATGAAGCAGTCAGTTCAACTTTATGTGGGTGCTTGCAAAGTATGTTCGCAATGCAAGCCCAGTAATCTTCCACAGGCAGGACTTATGGGAAAATATAGGGATATTAAGTACCCGTTTCAGATGGTTTCAGCCGATTTGTTAGGTCCTTACCCCCGATCGAAAAAAGGGAATCGATTTTTGCTTGTGGTGTGTGACTGGTTCACGAAATTCGTGTTGGTTCAACCCTTAGCTAAAGCTACTTCTGCAGCCATCGTTAAGTTTCTGGAAAACCAAGTTTTTCTTATTTTCGGTACCCCCCAGATTATGCTGGTGGATAATGGTCCTCAATTTATTTCTAAGGAATTTAAGTCCTTGATGAAACTTTATAATGTCCAGAAGGCTTGGTACACCGCCAGATATCATCCGCAGACGAATCCAACCGAACGAGTGAATCGGACTATCACCACAGCAATTCGCTCTTACATTAAGGACAACCATCAAACGTGGGATGAGTCCATTTTTAAAATCGCACAAGCAATTCGGCTTGCACGACATGAGGTCACCGGCTATTCCCCGAGCTTTTTAAATTTTTTCAGAAACGTCCCAGTGGACGGTTCCTTTTATGGCAGGATTTCTGACAACGCTCAGAATCCTGTGAATATTGCCCAGGAGGTTCTCAACCCAGAGTGTGTTCAGAACCTTCCTGATGTTTATTTAAGGGTGCAGGAACGTCTTCGACGCTCCTATGACGCGAACAAGTCTAGGTACGACCTTCGGAGGCGTGATGTGCGGTTTAGTGTTGGTGATAGGGTGCTTAAGCGTAACTTTTTCCTGTCCAAGGCCGCGGATAACTTCAATGCGAAGTTAGCCCCGAAGTTCACCCAATGTGTGGTGGATCGTGTCAAGTCCCCTTTAGTTTATTCTTTAAAGGATCTCCGGGGTAATAAGCTTGGTGATTTTCACATTAAAGATCTGAAACCAGATTTAACTGAGGACGCTCCTGACATTCCTGATGACACCTCAGAAACTTAGCCAGAATTTATAATCACTCTCAATCAGTTTTATTTTGCTCCTTGTAGTTTGTCGTTCTTTTTTAGATCTGTGATCTATTTAACTCTTTGGAATTCATACCTTTTTATGGTCTATTACTCTTTATGTAATTTGTATTTTTTTTTTGTCTATTAGACATTCATTTTTTTCATGTCAGGCCAGTCGGAAGATTGCCACCGTAATTGAGGTGAATCGGTGCAGTCTGTTGTCTTCCCTCAAGAGCCAAACATCAGGCTCATTTTTTTTTATGTCAGGCCAGTCGGAAGATTGCCACCGTAATTGAGGCGAATCGGTGCAGTCTGTTGTCTTCCCTCAAGAGCCAAACATCAGGCTCGTTTTTTTCATGTCAGGCCAGTCGGAAGATTGCCACCGTAATAGAGGTGAATCGGTGCAGTCTGTTTTCATCCCTCAAGAGCCCAACACCTGGCTCATCATTTTTTTCTAACATTGACCTTTTTTTTTCTTACCATGTCATGTTAGCCTCTTTACATTTTTCATTTTTCAAAATTTTTCACCTATTTCATAAGTTGGCCGTCGATTTTTGACACTCAGGTTAGCATCCTTTCACTAGCAAGAGAGGCGTTGCCTCTTATTTTATTTTATTTTCTGGCGTCTTATTGTCTGGTGGTCTCAATTGTGGTAATGGAACACTTATGGTAATTTTAGCCTTAGTGGCATTTTTTGTAGTTCCAGGACCGCGGGAGGCCTACCCCACATTTGACCCCGGAGACTGCTCGGACCGGTTCTACAACACTCCTGCACCAAAGTTTGCTTCGGCGTGATTATTATTGTTATATTGTTAGTTTATTATATTTAGTCACGGGGGCGAAGGTGCAGTGACTGTTCGGATCCGAGCAGGGAAATTTGTTTGAAGGCATCTCCTGGTATGCGTGCTCTGTGCTTGGGAGTCTCATGTATGCAGTGCGTATGCAAAATTTTGTGTACTGAGTCCTCCCTTGCCCTATCTCTGGTGTATCAGGAGCATGCTCTTTGAAGTATGAAACTAACCACCTCAGATTTTTTATCTGCTGCGTGAGGTGCTTTCCTGGGTCGAAACTCTTGCCGTCTGACTTATTTAACTTTTCAATTCTTTGTAATTTTTTCTATTTGGAAGTTCACAGCTTCCTGGCGCCCATTTCACTTAGTCTCTTTTTCAATTTATATTATTCATTTGCTAATTATTGTTACTGTTTTCTTTGATATTATGCAAAATCATTTAAATTTATTGTTCATCAGTTCTTGCCTATCTCACCTGTCACGCATGAGATGCTCCCACCAGGTTACCCTGTATCTTGAGCCATCACTTTCTTCTGCTGTTACTTTCTATTTGAGGAATTTTTGTGCCAAAAATTCCGACCCCACGTACGGGGGTGTGTAACGGTTATTTTGACACCGTTACATTTATTATTAAATAAATAAAATTTATTCATTTTCCCTGTAGATAGAACTAGATATTTCAAGAGCACACTGTAGGTATGTTGCCTTAATAGGTTGCATTAACACCGAGCGAGGGCGACACTACCGTTCGTACTTCCCGAGTCGCGCCTCGCTGCAATTCGTAATACCTGCAGGGAGGGAGATAATTGATATAAGTTACAGCGCAGTGGTGAGTGATTGATTCCTGTTAAGCATTTTAAACAAACACCTATTAATTTTTATTGTTCCAATTCCAAATCAATATTCAATAATGTCACACAGCTAAGAAGCAACCCTCACCCACTCGGCAGGTAAGTGTGGAGCATTCTCCGTAATACTGCTTTTCATTTTGTAACACCATGTGTAGGTTAGGTGGCGAGTCAAGGTGGCCGATCTCATTTCATTTTTTTTAATTAATTTCATTACTTCTTTATTACTTTTCATGTGATCATTGTTACCATTGCTTTATATTTTATATTGCTTTATATTTTATTATTGACGGTGAGTTCTCGAGAGTTTTGGAGGTGACTTTTTATTAACCTTAAAATTTTATCATGTGAAGGGTTGAGCTATTTAAGTTCACCACGCTCTCATTACTCTCGAGGATCTACGCCGATCATTATTGTGCTGAGTCTGAAATATTCTGATCTGCTGTAGGGAGTTCGCCCCCTTTTTAATGGATGCCTTTCTACAAACACAAGACTATCAGGACCGATGACAGGCTTATCATGACCGGCTAGCTAGCAACGGTACCAGTACCAGCACCAGCACCAGCACCAGGAGCACTCCCACGGCACGACCAGCACTACCACCAGCATTTCCACCATCCATGGCACGTCCTCGGGGAGTCGTGTGGAACACTTTGGAAGCAGGCACCAACACCACCTGCTTTACAAAGATAAGTGGTTCAATACTTCACCTGGTATAACTTAGCCTGGTTGCTATTTTTCATTTTTTTCAAATAATTGCTTTTTAATTTCACCTCCGGGGCTCTAGTGCCCATCATGTCAATAATTTCCGCAGTTTGCAATTTTTAATCTTATTCAATAAAGCAATTTTTCTATTATTAATATCGCCCCCACACGTCATCGTGTGGGTTTCAATATAATTTTTTGTGCTTTGCCGTTTAATCCTTCTCATTTAATTAATACCTATTTCATTATTATAATCATTGCATAATTTCTGTGATTTGATATTTCATTTGATATTTTATTGTTAACTGTATACCTACCTGTGATCATCTGTAATTCACCAATAATTGTATTTTTCTATTTTGTGATATTTGATATATTTATTACATTTTACTATCTATTTATATTTATTACTTACTTTAATAAAAACTGTTAAAATTTGCTTGTGAATTTTCTTCTGCCTGTGACGTTGTTCATTTGTGTGCATTGCCATAACAACAGTGAAATTTTTAATTTTGAGCTAGCTGGCTGCTAAATAGCATTCCTAACCTCCCCGAAAATTGCTCGGGGTGGAACGGAAGGTTATAAGTGCAAGTGCATTTTCAATAAAAAAAAAGAAAAAAAAAAGTTATAAAAAGAATATGAAAAAAAATCTTACTATCTATAATTTTGTCTGATTTCATCATGAGGAAATGTAGTTCAATGAGAGAATGTAAGTACAGAGAAAGTAGATAGAATTACATGAGTCCGTATTCATCAAACTTCAAAATATAACTCTGGGGTTAGACTCGCGTAGCCTAGTGGTTCAGTCCGCTGCCTACCGAGCCTAAGGTCGCGAGTTCGGGACTCACCGGCTCGTGTTATTTTTCGAATGCATTTTCGAATGTATGTGAAAAATACAACAAGCGACCGAACGTTTAAATTTATAAAAGGCATACTTGAGGCTGGGTGAATGAGTAAGATACTCGAAATCCCGTGTTACGGGAGTGGAGCGACTTTGTCTTACCTACATAGTTAAGACCGATGCTCCCTCCTTTAAAAAAAAAAAAAATTAAAAAAAAAAAAAAAACTCTGGGGTTATATTTTGAATTTTCTGACAGCTGATTGGTCTAATGCTCAAACCCTACGAACGCTACGAATTTTAAACCAATCACATGTTCCAAAATATAACCCCAGGGGTTAAATTTATTGATGAATACGGGCCTAAGTGTCAAAAATATTTTTGACACTAGTGTCAAAAGTACTTTTGACACGCTGCCATGTAAACAATCACTTTTAACACTGTCAGCTGCCGTCAAAAGTGTGACTTTTAATGGCAGTTGCACAAAAATAGTTATTTACATTACAAGCTACGAAAGTTCACTTTTAGGTGCGAGGTCTTTTGAATGGCCGAGGCGAAGCGTAGCGTAGCCGAGGATATTTAAAAACTCCGAGCACCTGAAAGAGCTTTCGTAGCGTGTAATGTATTAAACTTTTCATTCTCCCCTTGCCATATTGAACCACGGATTAAGAAGAAATGAGTAAAATAATACGATTCAGTGATAACAATGGAATTATTATAAGGTGCCATGTTTTTAACATTACCATAGTAACGATAGTTTTAAATTATTAATTTATGCACACTGTCAAGTTTAAAACTCTGTACCGCTATAATTTTAGAATCTTTGATCGTAGTTTAGTTCAAAATGAATTTCATTCAAGAAGCTGCAAATTCCAGTAAATCTTTCTGGAACATACAATAATAATTATTTGTATGTTCCAGAAAGATTTACTGGAATTTTTTATTGTAGTTTTACATTTAATTTTCCATCTAAATAAACGTTAATCAAACTGACATTTCTACTTTTTTGTCCAGGGCACGAAAGTTTTTCATAGCTAGCAACCACCTAGCAACCTATCACGTAGGATGTTTTACTCTCGCTTTCGGTTATCTTATCAAGACAGAAAGTTACACTTTCGTAAAGGGGAGAATGAAATAGTTATTTCCATTACAAGCTACGAAAGTTCACTTTTAGGTGTGAGGAGTATTTGAATAGCCGAGGCGAAGCGTAGCGTGTAATGTAATAAACTTTTCATTCTCCTCTTGCCATATTGAACCACGGATTAAGGAGAAATGAGTAAAATAATACGATTCAGCGATAACAATGGAATTATTATAAGGTGCCATGTTTTTAACATTACCATAGTAACGATAGTTTTAAGTTATTAATTTATGACACTGTCAAGTTTAAAACTCTGTACCGCTATAATTTTAGAAACTTTGATCGTAGTTTAGTTCAAAATGAATTTCATTCAAGAAGCCTCAAATTCCAGTAAATCTTTCTGGAACATACAATAATAATTATTTGTGTGTTCCAGAAAGATTTACTGGAATTTTTTATTGTAGTTTTACATTTAATTTTCCATCTAAATAAACGTTAATCAAACTGACATTTCTACTTTTTTGTCCAGGGCACGAAAGTTTTTCATAGCTAGCAACCACCTAGCAACCTATCACCTAGCATGTTTTACTTTTGCTTTCGGTTGTCTTATCAAGACAAAAAGTTACAATTTCGTATACCTTTTATAATATGAAGTAGGTATAGGTACATACAAAAATTTCGTTTTTGCATGGTGGTACATTGTTTATATTTGTCTTCTAGCTGCACTAAATCACTTATTTCTCTTTAATGAGCTTCTAGGTAGGTACACTAATTATTGTTGAAGATTTTCCCGTTTTTTTATTAAGCATCCAGGGACAAAACACCATATCTTCGCACTCATAGTTTTCAATAAAACAAGAAGATAAAATTCTGGAAGGAGCGGTACTATAAAGACAGTAGCAGCACATCTGTAACTAGATTTAGATCGAGTGCCACATTTTGTGAAAGATGAGTTTTTTGAGAAGTTACAACAGTCATTTTTATTGGGATTTAGGAAAGGAGGGAGAGAGAGAGAGAGAGTTGCATAATAGCATTGCCCTTGACAAGTTTACTTAGACCGTGTATATAACCTGTAAAATTCAGGTGAACTTCTCAAAAGTTTGCAATAAAATATTTTTGAGTCTATTTTTGAGTATACGAAACACCTAGAAAAGTAAATCATAAATATAAAACATAATGAAAATGTTGGTTTAGAAAGTGTTTGTGTTTATGTTTTTATGAATTAAAAAAATTCTCCCTTCACTGATTGAAGAGATCAAGTATCGGTCTAGGAAGTTTTTTTTTGAGAACCACTGGGTTAGTTGGTCGCACCATCACATGTTTATAAAATAGTACCTATTGTGTTCCTTTTGAGTTTTATGACTTTCCTTAGTGTTAAAACCACCATAATGTAATAAATAACAATAGTTAATAATACCTTACTTACAGATATTGAGTTAAAGAGTGAAGGTGTTATTTACTACGTTACTCGTTTTCATGGACATAAATAAAAGATAAAACCAACAAATATGAACTAAAGTAAATAACAATTCAATAACATAAGTTAATATTTTAATTTTTTTTACTTTTCAGCACCCATGAAGAAGAGCCACAAAAAAAAAACTCGAAAGGTTGGGTTATTGAAAAGAAAAAAGAGTAAACCTGCTTTATTGGCTATAATCCCAATATAGTTTTCAATATTTCATAATATTACTTATTAGCTAAAACAAATCAAATATTTTAATGCTGTAATCTATCTAAATATAAATCTAAAATTAGTGTATATCCGTATTGTAAATGGCCTGTCCAACCACACTGAAATAAACAAATGCTATCGTCATAGTCATTCCGATTCCCGATTCCTGTTGACCCGTATATTCCTGTTGACCTTTTCAATGTCAATTTCAGAAAAGGTTACCTGTATTCCAGAAAAAGTTAAATCAAGTTCAGAAAAAGTAATAAAATCAAATTCAAAATAAGTAAACGCAATTTCAGAAGATTAGATATAAAGGTATTCTTGTAAATAAATTATCTTTTATAATTTAATTTATTATACTATAGGTCCATAATATGTTTATTTTTATATTTTTTTCGGTGTGATGTACCTCTCTTTCTTTACTGTGATGTATTAGCTGTTTGGTAGGGCATCCCAAAAAGGTGCATGTATGAAGATCTTTGTCGACGGAGCCCAAGATCGTGGACTCGATCATCAAAAATCACACTATTTTTCAGATTAATTTTCGAATGTTTATGAAAAATATAATATGCGATCGATTGGGTGGTGGTGACCAGTGGGACTGACACCGAAAGGGCCTTGAAGACAGCCGTTTGGGGTGCATTGCACCTTCCTCCCTACCATCACCCTTTGTTCTGTTTCAACTTGGTGCAATAGGCGTTCATAAGTTTCATTACCTTCAAATTTTCCCTACGTCTTACTGCATAGTTAATATTTCGGTTCGGCATCACTCCATGACCCTTGTAATATTTTTTATTAAACGCTTATGTAAATTCTAACCACTTTTAAGTAATTAACATAAAGTTTAAATAGAATTTATGTTTTCAACCCTTACTGCCATAACTGATGGATGATAAATAAAACACTAATGTTTTAAAAAATTCTACTGTACAGGGTGAGGCGCGAGAACGTTAGAGCATTTTCATATGGAGAAGTGTCAAAGTAGAAGATTAAAAATTTGTACATTTATGATTTCAATTTTGACCAGCTGAACTAAAATTCACAACACCACACCACTTCCGGTTCTACCTGAAGTTGCCATCTTTTTATTTTTTTAAATGATACACCCTGTATATTATTACATTTTCAGATTATCTGAAACAAGTAATAAAAATGATGTTTACAGTTCAAATTTGTAATGAGTAGTTAATGAGTTTGAAACAAATGAAAATCGCAATTTTCCATTTTCAAAGCAGCTTAGCTTGAAAACGGGTCTCGGAAAACGGCTTACATGTCCCTATCTTAACTTAAAATATACTACGCTGGAGTAAGTATAACTATAGAAAAAAAAATATTAATTTTCTTTTAAATGGCTGATTTTTTCCTCGCTTTGTATACAAATTTCATGAGACTATAGTGAAAGTTAAGATAGGGACATGTAAGCCGTTTTCCGATATCTTGGCCCGTTTTCGACCTAAGCTGCTTTGAAAATGGAAAATTGTGATTTTCATTTGTTTATAACTAATAAACCACTCGTTCCAATTTTGAACTATCAACACCATTTTTATTAAATTTTTTCAGGCAATATGAAAATGTACTACTAATATACAGGCTGTCCCATTTAAAATAAGAAAGTTGATGGCAACTTCCGGTATAACCGGAAATGGTGAGGGGTTGTAAATATTTTAGGTCTGCTCGTAAAAATCGAAATTATACACGTACAAATTTTTAGACTTCTACTCCCAACACTTCTCCATATAAAAATGCCCTAAGGTTCTCGCGCCTCACCCTGTATACTGATAGATAATATAAACGTTACACGTGTTTCGCTACTTTTAAAGTAGCATCTTTAGACGTATGTAAATAAAATTATTGATTTCGTAATATAAATATTAATTATATTACGGCTCTTATTAACGATGAAAAATTTTCGATTTTAATTTTAATTTTTTGGGGTAAAGCGGGGGTTCACCCTGCTTAGTTAAAGACTAATTTCTAACAAAGTTTTAATTTTGAAAAATCAAGCATACCTTGGAAATTTACAAAAAACCGGTTTTTCTTCAGTAAAGTGCCATATAAATTTGCCACATAAAAGTATGTGGCAAATACGACAAACTGTTATTTGAAAATTGTTCAGAATCAACATTTAGGTCCGTATACCAAATTTCAAAATCGTAGGCCAACTTTGATCTTTTACATTTAATTGTATGTTTATTTCAAAAGTCAAATAATTTTATTTTAAAAATTTTATTCAAATTTTTATTAGAATAAAAACATTTCAAAATTATTATTACTACATGTTACTGACTTAACACTAAAGACGGCTTTACATTTACGAGTGACTCGTATACGAACACTCGTATAGGCGTACGAGTTCTATTTATATTGCTATTCGGGATCGTATGCGATAAAGCCGTTCGAACATGGCGCCAAATAAAAGAAAGCGAGTTTCTATGCTAGGGATTTTGGTGTTATTGATGAAGGGAAAAGAAAAACGTGAAGATGTTAATAGAAAAAGGCGAGTTTGGGTTAAAAATTCCCTGCAGTTAAGAGGTGTTGTTGGAATTGAAGAAAATTTTTTTTTCTTCACAGCTTCTACTGGTAAATTAAAAATATCCGCTATTGTTGCGTAGGCTTTGTTCCTAGCACTTAGGTCTTTATATTCTTTTAATCTGACATCCCATAAACAGGTCATACCGTAATAAAGATCAATGAATTGATCAAGATCATCTGTAGACAGTTTATTTGCCGCCATTTTAAATTATAAAAAACCATTTCACTCGTACCACTACTCGGATCCCTCTCAACTTTGAAACTAACACGTATACGACCTACGAGCTCCTGTTTACACATACGAAATCGTATACGATTGTCTAACTCGTATACGAGTCACTCGTAAATGTAAAGCCGTCTTTAGAAGTTATAGTTAAATAAATAGTTGTTAAAACATCAGATAAAAAATGTAAAGCTCTAAAAAAGCAGTAACCATATTTCTTATCGATCTATCACCGGTTCCACTTTACTCCACAGAAAAACCGGTTTTTTGGAAATATCCAAGGCATGCTTGATTTTTAAAACTGAAATTCTATTATAAATTAGTCTTCAACCAAGCAGGGCTAAGCCCCAAAAAATGAAAATTAATATCGAAAATTGTTTGTCTTTTATAAAAGTCGTTTCACCTATCCAGGGACACACGCTATATACCTAATATAATAATAATATATGAATTATTAATAAATAATTTTTGTAGGCTTACATAGGCCGTTAAGAGGCCTATCTATCTGACGTCTCAAAAATTTCCAAAGCCAACTAGATCCCAGAGTATTCATAGTCAACTTTTGTTTTTCTTATGGTCGTTATATTTAAGTTTCATGTCATTCTGTATTAAAAAAAATAAGGAAACCAAAAATCTATCACATGCAATATGGGAATACTCTGAGACCTAGTTGGCATTGAAAATGTTTGAAATGTCAGATGGGTAGCTCTTGCCGACTTATGTAAGCCTACAAAAATTATTCATTAATCTCCAATAATAAAAAAGATATGGCAAAAATAAGAAATTTTTTCGATTTTTCAGTTTTTTTAGAGAAAATACAAGATCTTGTATTTTAATTATTGTAATTAATTGTAATTATTGTAATTAAATTCTTGTAATTAAATTAGAGCGTCATAACCCTGTATACCCACAGGTGTCCAAGCTCATTCGAGTCGGTCCCAGTGGGCAAACGATGGATTTTTACAAAAAAAAAAAGTTTGCAAGTTCAAGTACAGGGTCAAAATAATACCCACAATTTAAAATTATTTTATACAATACCTATAGAGTCTCTCACATGAGAGTGGCATATCAAAGTTATGTTTTTTAAATGGCATGCTTTTAAGTTATTGTATTTTTAGATTATCTGAGAAGAAAAAAATAAGATGGGTTTTTACAGTTTGTGTTCAAATTGGGAAGTTTGTGAGTTACAAACAAGTGAAAATCGTAATTTTTGAAGTTCAAGCCCCTGTACAACGAGAACGACACGATATCAGCTCAAAATGCTCAAGATATCACAACTTTTCTCCAATTTACCCGACCTCATATCTTCAATGGCTTAAGATATCCCTGTAGTCGACCATTAAATAGTTCTAACCCTGTGTCCCAGCTCGTTTCAGTCGGTCTCTGTGGGGCTAACGATAGATAATTTTTTTTTTTTTGCAAGTGAAACTATAGGATCACAATATCCATAATTTAAAATTATTTTGAACTATCCAGAGTGTGACATACGTATGAGAATGACATATCAAAGTTATATTTTTTAAATGGAATGCTCTTATTTTATTATTGTATTTTAAGATTATTCGACAAGATCAAATTAGATTGGTTTTTACAGTTTTGTTGATTAAAACTGAGAATTTAGGTGAGTTATAAATAAGTGAAATATTCGAACTTTCAAAGCTAAGCTCTCCACAACGAAAACGGCTCAAGATAGAGGAAAATGGCTTACATGTCCCTATTTTAACTTATTATGTACTATCCTATGATGTAAATGAAATATTTATTAAAACAAGGTGATAAGAAATCTGAGATTTCTCAACGCGTCGCTAAATAAAAAACAAAAACAGTACAGATGTTTCTGTACCATGAGTAGAACATTAAAAAGTTACAATAGGGACATGTAAGCCGTTTTTGTTGTACAATACCTTGCACTTCGAAAATGTTTGTTGAGACCTGTTTATAACTCACCAACTTCTCAATTTAAATACCAATTATAAAAACAAATCTTATTTTTTTCATAAGAGTCCTCCAAAAAAAAAACACATAACTTTGATAAGCCACTCTCATATGGGACACTCTGTATAGTTCAAAATAATTTTAAATTATGGCCATTGTGATCCTGATTTGAATTTGCAAAACATTTTTTGGATAAAATCGATCGTTTGGCCCACAGTAACCGACTCGAATGAACTGGGGCTCTTTATTACAGTGAGTTTCTTTTCAACATGTGAGTTTCAATGCAACATAGGGATTTACATGTAAAAACTTTACCTCGTGTTAATGGTTTTCCTGGAGTAAATTTTTTATTTATTTTTTTTCTGGATCGTAATACACATTATTATTCTACACGACAATTTGAAGGTCTGGTGCCAATGGAAGCAATACCTTTTGAAATAAATCGATAAAAAAGTGGATCGATTTCTACTGATTTTAAAAACTAGTTAGCTGATGTGTTTGTTCACTGACGTCTGACAAATCTGACATTTCAATAATATCGGGTGATCCACAAAATTTTTCATCAACTAGTGCCTTGGAAAAAATGAAGCATGTCTGTCAGATAAAATGCAAACTATTGGTAGGTTTGCTCAGGTGCAATGAGCTGGAGACATGACTGCAATAGCTATCTCTCTCTTCCAAGGCACTAATTGATGGAAAAATTTTGTGGATCACACGATATACAGGGTGTCCCGTAATTAGCGTGCAATACTGAAACAGCAGATTCTATTTTCAAAAATATGAAAAAAAGTTCCTATAAAAATAGGTGGAGAAATGCTTCCTAAGGGGGCTACAGCCCCCGAAAGGGGAGCCCATTAAGATGGTTTTTATTTAATACCTCCGAACCCGTTCAAGATAGAAAAGTGAAATTTTGGGAATTTATCAAACTTTTTATGACCAATAAGACGCAATTACAAAAATTTAAAAATTTTCGTCAGGGGGGGGGATCAGATAGGTGAAGAGTGAGGTTAAAATCACCCTAACTTTTTTGTATGCACCTCGTGCCAGGATTTGAGACCAGATTATGAAATGTTGAAGTTTTTTACACAAAAAAGGTCGTCTTGCTGAATTTCGATAACAAGCACCGTTTTCGCTTAAAATCGATTTGGAAATTACCTTACATGGCATAAAAATTCATATTGAAACACAACTAGAGAAAAATATTCAACGTAGGCCATGGATCACGGGATGTAATAAGTAACAGTTTGTTTGTAAATTGTGTTTCACGCTAATTAAGTAGAAGAAAAAGAAAATTTATAGAGCAAAAAAATGGCAAAAATTTTCAACAGCGTGATTCCTATGATGGGGTCTCCCCTGACCGCGAGCACGTCAAAAATTGCCATTTTCCGGTAAACGTTGACGTATGCGGGTGAACATTTGGCGTGTAGGAGCTCTTCGGTTTGAAAATCGTCGTCGGTATTCATACTCAGCCGCCAGATCACGACCATTGCAGAATCCATATACGAAGTGCATTTCAGCCAGCTCTTGGTTAGTGAAATTTTCCATTTTTACAAAACAGTACTCAATAAATTTTCTTTTTCTTCTACTTAATTAGCGTGAAACACAATTTTCAAACAAACTGTTACTTATTACATCCCGTGATCCATGGCCTACGTTGAATATTTTTCTCTAGTTGTGTTTCAATATGAATTTTTATGCCATGTAAGGTAATTTTCAAATCGATTTTAAGCGGAAACGGTGCTTGTTATCGAAATTCAGCAAGACGACCTTTTTTGTGTAAAAAACTTCAACATTTCATAATCTGATCTCAAATGCTGGCACGAGGTACATACAAAAAAAGTTAGGGTGATTTTAACCTCACTCTTCACCTATCTGACCCCCCCTGATGGAAATTTTTAAATTTTTGTAATTGCATCTTATTGGTCATAAAAAGTTTGATAAATTCCCAAAATTTCACTTTTCTATCTTGAACGGGTTCGGAGGTATTAAATAAAAACCATCTTCATGGGCTCCCCTTTCGGGGGCTGTAGCCCCCTTAGGAAGCATTTCTCCACCTATTTTTATAGGAACTTTTTTTCATATTTTTGAAAATAGAATCTGCTGTTTCAGTATTGCACGCTAATTACGGGACACCCTGTAAATGATTGTTTATATCAGTTTTAAATCTTGAACTAAGACTACCTTTTTTATAATTATTGCTAAAATTATAAGAAGACGACACTACTTCCTGTAGAAAGCAATTTATTAATAAGACAAGAAGTATAAAAATCTAAAAAAAATAAAAAATTTCAAGCAAATTTTCAAACTATTGTCCTATAAAATTTCAGAGATTTGATGGACGTCAGTGAACAAAAACATCAGCTAATTGGTTTTGAAAGTTAGTAAAAATCGTTACATTTTTTTCATTTTAATTAAAAAAGTATTGCTTCCATTGGCACCAGACCTGAAAAATGTCGTGTAGAATTACGATTCAGCGAGAAAAAATTCATAAATTAACTCCAGAAACACCATTAACACGAGGTAAAGTTTTTATATTATGTGAATCTCTAATGTTGCATTGAAAAAGAAACTCACTGTATATTTATATATTTCCCCAAAATTGCGTTTTTTTGATTTTAAAAACGCTCCTGTAGCTTTCAAACTTTCAAGATTAGTGAACGAACTTTGGGAAGACGTTGGATTTTCGTTAAAAAATTTCCTTAAGTCGCGTTACTTCTACAGGCGGTCCCCTCAAAATTCGAAAAAAAAAACGGTTCTTGTCCCCTCATTTCAGGTTCAATCAGTTTCAGTTTTCAATCAAGGGGACTGAAATTTTTGTGGAAGTAAGATATCCACAAGAAGTGGTATGGGATTGCGTTTTAGCAAAATCGGTTGAGCCATATCAATATGACGGCCATTTGAATGTTATGAAAAATTGATATTTTTTGAACCTCTGTATAGGCATGATCGACAAAAAAACTTTGAATCTGAATTAACTGGACTGAACATTTTTCGATATTGACGTGACGTTAGTGTAAAAGTGGCGTGGGTAGGAAAATGTTGAAAATTGCTAGATTTGTACCTATAACAATCTATGAGCACATTTTTAAAGGAATTAAATTAAAAATTTTACAGTAGACAACTATACTAAAAAATTTTAACTGTAAACTTTTTCGAATTTCAAGGTAGTGAAAAAAATTCCATTCTAAAAATTAGCTAACCAGTGCATACATATAGAAAAACGGGCGAAATTGCTAAATTTCCATATCCATTTTATGACACATTTTCAAACGAATTGAAATGAAATTTTCAACTACGCTGATATGACCTGACCATGAAGAATTTCAGAAAGTCAATTTAAAAAATGGAAAATATTCATACTTGAATGACATTAAAATACACTACGGGGGTGATTCAAAAATGAATGCAAAGATTATAAGGGCGTGTTTACCACCCAAAAATAAGACATTTCTTTGATATGTATAATCGTAAAAATCGGTTTTTTATCAATTAATCAAAAACCTTTCAGTCGATTTAAATAAAATTTGATAGGCTTATTAGTCGTCGTAAGGGCCTACCTTTGATGGGAATAACATAAAGCGTCTCAAGGGGCTACCTAATTGATACTTATAGGTAAAATTATTAATCGCCACTGCTTTTTTGACAATTTAATTTTTGTTTTTAGATAAGCGGTCAATAATTTAACTTCCTTGCCTCTTGAGCCTCGTATCTACTCGTATCTGTACCCGTATCTAGCTTTGTATCCAAGAAAAAAAAATCAAATCTGTGCCTGGCCCTATTAAAACATGTAATAGAGTCGCATCGATTATTGAGACTTATTTAGTTTATTTAATTTAATTTTATGATTTAACTTAAAAATAAACTTTGTCCGGTGAGAGTTGTTTGTTGTCATGTCACACTGATTCTGACTAAACAATTTCATTTAATTTGATTTGATTCGTACACTTATTTCTAAGTCGAACCAGATGTGGTATCGCAGTTCGTGTCAGTGGCATTTGTGTTGAAGAATAATGAATATTCTACAAATATATTATATCGACAAGTAGGTAATTATTGACGAAGTAGAGAGCCTTGAAACTTTTTGATAACAAAAATATATAATGCAAGTACGTAAGAATGATGTATTGTTATACAAAGTGAGTCCCCTAATAGTAGAGAGGGTCTAACTTTCGACCCCCTTTTCATTTTGGTGGCATTTTCAAAAATTTAATCGACGCGTGTGTGTCTGTGAGAGAAGAGAGAAAGGAGAGGGAGCGCTAGGCTCCGCCCGCGGCTCTCGCAGCTCCGCGGCTAGATTAATTGGTTTACATATCACGTCCGCGTGCAGGCCCTAATTGAGATAACGACATGGGGTAAGAAAGTCTTGAAAGGGGACACTTAGCCCTAAAAAATGCCGGGTAGCGGAACCCGCTAACCCTAATCCTTGCCATTCTACAGGAGCAAACGCGTTTGGTGACCCTGTGACCTTAATAATGGTCCGATCGAGGTCTACTGAGGCTCAAATCAAAGATAAAAAAATTTCCGTATGATGACGAAAAAAATTTTACCCCCACCCCCTTCTTTCATGACAAAAAAACAGTTTTAAGAAAAAAAAGGGGGGAGGGAAATCGGTTTTTCTGCGGACATCTTGCCAATATTGGCGGAATCGAAAAAAAAAAACATTTTAAAGTAGGCATTCCAAAGTCTCATCTCCCATTGGTTGGGCCCGAGGCCCCAATATTAGCGAAAGTTATAGCAATTTGAATTTTAATTATGATTTCCCCTCCCCATCTCCCTCTAATCGAGATAGCGACTTCAAAATTTCAGGCATCATTGAGGACACTGCTGTCTGTCGATGAAAAAAAAATTATTAAGTCCCTAAAGTCGATTTTTTCCGTGCAAAACACGCGAACACGGACGGCGGTGTATTCGCACCGCGGCGGAACCCTGAAAAAAGGGCCTTAAAATAGAAAATGCGATATCTCGAGAACCGTTTGACCGATTTGGACCAGTCAAAGTTCAAATTACGCGTCTTCGAGAACTCTTCATTTTTCGACCGGATATTTACTACGCTCAGAGTTGAATTAAGCGAGTTATGTGCAAAAAACCCATTGCCGATGTCTTCGCATGCACATTTCTCCGCCAGGGCGTCGATTAAATTTTTGAAAATGTCACCAAAATGAAGAGGGGGTCCAACTTTATGAAAAAAAAAATAAAAAAAAATTCTCGAGTCCAAGGCGGATGGAGCCTTTTTTTTGACAGACCCTCTCCACTATAAGATGGAAAGCTCGATTACATCTACACCATTAAAGACATTGAAATGAACCACAAAGTGCTATAAATGGGAGGGTAAAGTGCAGTTTCTTAAATTGTTTTCAGATACAAAGGAGGGCCTAATATCGCTGTACGCCATGCAACTTTGTTATTTTAAATAGGGCACCCTCTATGTTATTACATCTTCAGATTATTTGAGAAAAGTAAAAAAAGAATGGTTTGTATTTGTATGAGGGATTTATGAGTCGAATTTATGAAGTTCGCGATTTTCAATTTTCAAAGCAGCTTACCTTAAAAACAGCCCAAGATAGAGGAAAACGGCTTACATGTTCATATTTTAATTTTTCATTTGTTATTCCATCATGTACCTGAAATCTTTATACCGGGTGATAAAAATACTCAAATTTTTTATCACTGTATAAAAATTTCGATGGCGTTTTCAATATAAGCTGCTTTGGAATTGGAAAATCGCGATTTTCATTTGTTTATAACTCATAAATTGCTCATTACAAACTTCAACTTTACAAACCATTTTTTTTTTACTTTTCTCAAATAATATGCAAATGTAATAATATAGAGGGTGTCCTATTTAAAATAACAATGTTGTATTTTCAATGTCGTACAGCGATATTGGGCCATCCTGCATATCTGAAAATAATTTTATAAACTGTACTTTACCCTCCCATTTACAGCACTTTTTGGTTCATTTCGATATCTTTAATGGTGTAGGTGTAATCGAGCTTTCCATCTCAGGCGGCTCACCCTGTAATCATGATTAGAAATTCATGGCATTAGCCTATCTGCTGGGTGGCGTTTAAAAGAAAACATACGACCTCCGTTTTCTTTTTCTGAAGTAAAATTATTCTAGCAATTTAACCACAAGAACACCTCTTAGGGACTTCAATCAATTTCCAGGCATTTTGTGTAATTTTTTGTAGTTCTTTGCGAAAATATGTACACCCTGTCCGTTATTTCAAACGTTATAGAGAAACAAGGCAAAAGATTTTTAGGCATTCACGCAATTAATAAGTTACTCGTAGTTTATCACATCGTAAAATATCACAGGTAATTCTGCTGATTTCGTATTAAAAACGTTTCAAATCACAAACCTTAATCAGTATTTAGTGCGTCACTGTCACTGATACTAGCCGATCAGCTGGATGACAATCTTATCGTATCAATCTAAGCGTATCAAGACGCAAGATGTACTTCCGTCTCACTCTCGCTCATCTATTTAGAATTGCTGACGATTTAAAGGTATTTCTGACAATACGTCCCAATTTAACTTGATTGACTATGCAATGCAATAAGAGGAGTAAGAAATATAACGAGATGATGTATCCTTAGTTATCACACCAGACAACACTCACTGGACAAACTATACATAGAAAAGCATATTTTCATAACAAACTCTGGAAATGGCTGCCTCCTGCTGCGATAAAACCCTCCATTCTTCGCCTCATGGAATGCCGAACGCTTTCAAAAATTCCGATATTTCTGACTACCTCGGAGGCATTAAATAACCTTTGTTGTAGAATTTCAATGGAAGGACCTGGTCCTGCATCATATACCATGCTTTTAACATGACTCCATAAAAAGAAATCCAACCAAACCGGGTACAGTCTGGGGAACGCGGTGTCCAAGCTATCGGACCTGCTCGGCCGATCCAGCGTCTGGGGAATGTAAGGTCTAAATATTCGCGGACAGTTATTCGAAAATCGGGAGGGGCTCCATCGTGCATAAAATAAAGGTTTTGGCGAATATTAAACGAATAATCTTCCAAAAAACCGGGTAAATGATTTTGTACAAAAGTCCAGGTAAGTAGGTATCATCCTCTAAAGTTCGGGAGAAAATAAATGGAGCAATCACAAAGACCCCAACAATTCTTGCCCAAACATTCAAACTGAACTGCTCTTGGTGGTTTGACTGGTCGAATTTCGTGGGGATTTTCAATTTCCCAAACATGGATGTTATGATAATTAACGATCCCATCGCTGGAAAATTGGGTTCGTCCGTAAATAGGATACGAGATAGAAAATTCGGATCCCTGGCACACTTATTTAGTATCCATCTTGCGAATTGTATCCGCTGGGGAAAATCCCGTGGGAGCAAACCCTTCAAGCGCTGGATACGGTATGGATAAAAGTTATTTTGATGTAAAACCCTCCAAACTGTCGATCGACGAAGGTTTGAATCCGGTGCAATTTGCCTCGTTCTTAACGCAGGATTCTCCTCAATAACTTGCAGAATTTCATTTTCCGTCATCACGTTGCGGAATTCATGCAGCCTGCGACGAGCATTCATTCTGGTAGTTTGGAATTTTTCAAATTCCCGGAGTTGCTAATGAGAGTTGCTGAAAGTTCTGCAGTTGGGCAGCCCACGATGAGGAAATCTTAACGAGTAGGTACATACTACGAGCTGCAAGCGGGTTTTGATTAGCCAGACCATAAACAAAATGAATGTCTGCAAGGTGCTCGAATGAAAATGGTTAATTTTTCTTTGTTAAAAGGAAAGAAAAATGAAAAACAACCACACAAAAAAACTAAACCGACTGTAAAGACCAAAACGTAAATAATGACAAATGTGTCATGATTACGGAGAAAAACAAATTACTGCTAACAAAAATCACAGCCCCCTACTCACTTACTTGTTTTAAGAGGATCAGGCACAGATTTTGACTTTTTTCTTGGAAACAAAGCTAGACACGAGTAAAGCTCAAAAAGCAGTAAAGTTACATTATTGACCGCTTAATCATACGCGCCTCCTGTATTATACATATAGAAAATATCCTATGATGGTATGCATACCTGTATAGAATATACATAGAAGCACACACCATATTATTACGCGTGTAGCCTTTCTTTACAGATTTTTTTTTGTGAGTCACTTCAAAATCTGGAGCAGTTTAGTTTTAAATTTCGTAAGTCTGATGACGATGGTGATGTTATCGCATGTTTGTCTATCTACACGTAAAACGGGTAACGATAAAACTCAAAGCTAAATAAATTGTAGAAATTAAAAATCATTTATTTGAACTTTTAAGTAGTTAAAAGAACAGAATTTTTAAGATTGGTATCCAAAAATATTTGTGAGAACTGCTAGCTATTTATTAGACGAAGTATTTGAGACATTTTTCATGTCTTTGGTTGAAAAATGTCAGTGAAATCACTTCATTGAATTCTTATTAACTTTGATGTTTACAGATCTAAAGAGATGAAAAATATTTACGTGGACCAACCTGAGATCATGACTTTCTCATGAGTATGTACATGTTAAATTACAAGTGATTGTTACAAACAATTTTAATCAAAAACATGGTACCTGTGTATGAATAGTAATTTCGACTAAATTTAATCAAACTAAAGAAATAAATTGTTATTTTCAGAACTTTTTCAAATCATTGTTATTCATAAGTTGGTCTGTAGATTTTTTGCTACAAGAACTGTTTAATTTTTTTTTTACATGTGGGTACAAAGCCCACATTTCATTTTTTTTTTTCATTTCTTATAAGAGCTTAGGTACTACCAGATATTTTTTAATTTATTGGGACGATTTCTTAAATCTATAAACTTGTGGAAATAAATTGAGGCTGAAAGAGTTAATGTAGACACAAATGAAATATTTCAATTAATAAACCCGGGCCAAGGAAAAATTAAAATTAAATAAATAAACCTGATTTATAGATTTGATATTATTTCTATAAGTCTATAATTATGCATATACAATGTAGATATTTTACGAAGATGATAGATTCCATCAAAAAAAATTTCAACTGGAGTTGCTTATTATATTTGACAATCATGCCTATGCCTAAAATGCCCTGAAATTAAACGTAGGTCTTGTGAAGGGAGAATTACAAATTTCCCTGGCACAGTGAAAACAACTCATTCATTTGATAAGACGAGAAGCATCTCCTATAATCATTCACTTAGAACGAGGAATTGAAGCGGTAATTTAATTCATTTTGTATTAATATCCGCTAAATGCCTGGCGACGACGTTCTCAAGCGAGCGTCCCGCAGGTTCTAATCTAAGGGCTATTTAAGAGGTACTGCTTACCAGCGGCGAGGGTCTCGAAGTCCATTTCGAAGGGCGAAAAATAGGATCACGGACACTCACTAGCGAAGATCTCCTGGATCTGCAGGACGATCATTGGCCAAGTACTGACAAACTCGGACTCGCTCGACTACTGCTTGTATGTTGTATTGTAGTCCGAGTAGGCCATTGTCATTAGCTCGTAAACAACTGACGATTGCTGCTGTAGAGTAGGCCTCTCTATTCAAACTGTGACTATGTGAATTAAACTTCGACATAAGTTGCATCTTTGGAATGATCCACTGCGCTATTGCAATGGAATAGTTATGATTTTTGTAAGAGCGGTACCATAAATATGATGATATTGACAAGTGTAGGAATAATTATTAGCTCACTACAACAGGTGAGCACTACCTACCTGCAGAATATAATAAGTACCCATTGTATAAAAGCTTTGTTACGTAATAAGTATTGAAAACTAGTGTTTTGTCTGCTAATAATAAAAATTTATACATAGTTAGAATCAATTACAACAAAATTACAAACAGAAAATCATTTTTATATAATATTTGGATACAGAATTTCCTACTATTAGAGTACGTTAGCCCTATATGACAAACTATACACGACACGACAAAAGTTGAAAATTTGAGTACTCTTCTACCTCGTTCTTCATAACAATGAATCGAAAGAAAATACTTTTATTCTGGAGAAACTACCGGAAGTTGACATATTCTTTCTTTTTGTCAATACTTTTTTTTAGATTTTTATTCAAAATAAAGTGAACTTTTGTAACAATCTTTCTCAAAAATTCAACGTTTTTAAGATTTTTTTATTTTTTTGGTAAATATTTACATCTGCGTTTCTAAGTTCCATCAATTTTTTCGGGACCGAAAAGCGAAATAGGGGTGGTGGGTGGGTAAGAAGCTAAAATCAGCTATTGCAAACTAATATTAAGGTCACAACTAAGGCCTCTTTGACACTATGGTCGCATTGCTATTTTTTTCTTCATTTTCAGGGCAAGGAATATCTTCGAAATTAACAGTAGACGATTATTACTTTGAATTTTGCATTTATTCTGCATTTGCATTCCAAAAAGTGTGAAATCAGTCTCTTTAGTCTGGATACGATATGAGAGAGCTTATATCCGGTCAAATCTCTCTCTGTATCGTGCCCGTGGCATCCGTCGCTTACGATCCGGTTGGCCTTGACGCTTATTCATCATTTCGAGTGCATGCTTACATATGTTTCTACGCCGGCTACCCAGGACCGGACTCCGGTAGACCGATTTTTAGTGCCGTTTTTTTGCTAACCATGCATTTGCAAAGCAAATGAATACCTTCCTGTGTTACTATAGGTACGTTCTCCACCCCTATACAAGGTGTCCAGGTATGAGTGTAAGAGCTACACGTGGCGACCTTCCTTGGACTATTTTGAGTAAAAAATCTTAATACAATAATGCTCTAAACGTCTTCACGGTGCCACAGGAGGTCATCAAAGTTAGAAATTCTGGGTCACAAATATGCATATTATTGAACTTCTATTTCCTTTTGCAGTTACGGTTAACATTTTCAAAGACTTTTGCAAAGTCTTATTTCATTTAATTTTCGTAACAGTGCAATTATTAACTTTTTTAACATTTCTAAAAAAAAAAAAAATAGGAAATGTTAAAAAAGTTAATAATTGCACTTTTACGAAAATTAAAAAAATGAAATAAGACTTTGCAAAAGTCTTTGAAAATGTTAACCGTAACTGCAAAAGGAAACAATAATATGCTTATTTGTGACCCAGAATTTCTAAGATTGATGACCTCCTGTGGCACCGTGAAGACGTTTAGAGCATTGTTGTATTAAGATTTTTTACTTAAAATAGTCCAAGGAAGATTGCCACGTGTAGCTCTTACACTCATATCTGGACACCTTGTATAAGTGCCATAGTGACACTGTAGGACACGCAGATGTAAATAGTGACCATTTTTTTTTTAGTACATATGTTACCATTTTCTAGTTAGCAAAGTACCTATACGTAGATTTTTATAGGAAGGCGAAAATCTGGGCGTGAACTACGCATCTTGCTACTTAATTATTCCACCCATAGAACTGATAAACGCTGTTCCACCATATCAGACTAGAAATCACATCAGTGACGCACATAATACAAAATATTTTAAATTTTTAAATAATGATAAGTATGACTTTCAATTAAAAAATCAAAATTGCCATCTAGTGACTTGCGTGGCCTAGTGGTTCTCTCTTCATAAATTTAATAGTTATTTTACCGGTGTAGCAGATAATATCAGTAAGGCAATTCCTCATGCGAGGATTGACATAAATGATTTACTAAATGGGTTAGCTCATACCCCGAAGTCACTGTCACTCGCCGCTATTACGCCAATTGAGATTTATATTATAGTGAGCAATTAAAAAAAAACAAAAAGGGATTGGACTGCTATTTTATGAACAGTAAAATTCTCAAATTTATCAGTGAAGAGATCAGGGAAATCCTTTCTGAAATTCTTAACTCTTATATGCTAGAAGGTATCTTTCCAGACGTACTGAAACGGAGTAGGGTTGTCCCTGTATTTAAGAAGGGCCAATCTGACGTTGTTGATAATTATCGACCCATTGCCATCACACCTATAGTAAGTAAGATCTATGAAAATGTCTTGAAGCAGAGAATAATAGACTTCTTCAAACCAAACAAAATAATTTCCCCTCACCAATATGGTTTCAGAGAAGGCCGATCCACCGTTGATGCAGTAATGACCCTGATATCAGATATAGTGGAAGGTTTGGATCGATGCGAACTCTCGAAAGTAACAACCATCGAGCTTACGAAAGCATTTTTTGATTGTGTGAACCATGAGTTGTTACTTGATAAGTTATATCGTTATGGCATTAGAGGGGTCGCTCTTGAGGTGTTTAAGACCTATTTGGAGAATAGAGTGCAATATGTAGTATGAAATGGAACATAGTCTGGTGCTTTGGTTCAGAAGGCTCTTGGCATCCCGCAGGGATCAATATTGGGGCCAATGCTTTTTATATTATTTATCAACGACCTTCCAGACTTTATTGAAGACACTTCCACTGTTCTGTACGCTGATGACACGACGCTCTATAGAACCGGGCAACCCTCGGATGTTGGGGAAAACATGCAGCAAGCGGTTGAGGTGGCATCTGATTGGTTTGCTGCTAATATGCTACAGTTAAATGCATCTAAGACTCAGTCTTTAACTTTAACCACTAGTAAGCTTGTGCCCAGAGAGGAACCCATATGTTGGCTGGGGTTGCACATAGATCAGCACCTGACATTATCTAGACACATAACGAATGTATGCTTGAAAGTCTCTAAGGGCATATTTATTTTGCATAAACTATAAAGTCTCCTACCCGAAGATACTAGAATAGTGGTATATTTTTCATTTATACAGAATCACCTGATTCATGGCCTACTCCTTTGGGGGGCCTCAGCTGACGCAACGCGTGCGTTTGCTACTCAGAAAAGTGCCATAAGGGTGCTAGCGGGAGCGGAATTCCGTGCACATTGTACAACACTTTTCAAAAGATTACAGATAATGACCCTGCCCTGTCTGTATATTTATTTGACCTGTGCACACATTCACGAAGTGACTCAGAAATTCAGAAATTGCCCGTTCGGGGTGACTTTCATCTTTATGGTACAAGGAATAGACAACTCCTCCAAATTCCATTCTCGAGGATCAATATGACCGAGAAAAATAAATTGAATTACCGGCTGTATAATAAACTACCTGATACATTAAAAGTACTCACAATAAGAAAATTTAAATCGCAATTGACAACTTTATTAATCGAACATGCATTTTATGATGAAAAACATTTTTTGTCTACCAATGTATGATTTATTTTCCAGGTGATGTGTATCTACCTTGCTTCTAATTTTTATTGTCTTGTATTTACCTATTGTCTCATATTTACCTACGACGTGCCTAAAATGCTGCAATTCTTTTGTTTCAAATATAATTGTATTATTAATTACAAATAAATAATACTATTATTATTATTATTATTTAAATCGGACAGTAACCAGGGAAAACGAACTTTATATTGAAATCCACCAAAAATAACTTCCAAGGATTTTATTTTTATGATGATATAAAAAAATAAAATCGTGATAAGGAAATGCCATGGAACAACTGCATGAAGTCGAAAATTTTCGCCTTCATTTTTCATTTAGGTATAGTCTTTGCATTCTCAGTTGAAGCGGCAAAAAATTTAATGAAGTTCATCGGTTATTTATCGGAGGAGAATTCTCGGAATTAATCTGGATTGATAGCAAAAATATTTATTCAGGCAGTGGCGTGCAAAAAATGATGTTAGTTATAATGGTTTATAAAATAAAAAAATTAATTTTTATAAAGAATTTAGTCAGATACATATCTATATGTATAGTAATATTAACATAATTTGTTGTAACCCCTAAATAATATAATATGAAAAACACAATCCGCATCAACCCTATCCTTTAGTCACTAAAGCTTTAGTCACTAGTGGAGCTAGATGAATCAGAATTTGTGCTTGTTATAATTATTGGCTCTGTTTCTGTAACAATACCTATGGGATCCTCGCTTTCATAATATTTTTTGTTCAATCTGAATATCCTGATCGCAGCATTTTTTCCAATAATCGTCAGGTAATGCTGAAAATTCGTTCTCTATTAAAACTTTGACAGGGCAAGTTTGAAGGTGACATTTCGCCTAGCAACATTAGTTTTTTATTTTTGCCCATAATGATGGGATTAAGGTCGGGATGATTAGGTGGCAATTTCAAAGGAAGAAACCCATGCTGCCTCAATAAATTGTCAAATTTGTATTCAATATGTTTTTTTTTGTGTTGTTTAATAATTTCGTACAGGAAAGTGGGAATGAGTTTATCAATCAACCATTTTTCATAATAATTGGTAGAGTTCATATCGTCATGGAAATCGCCTGTTTTTGATCCAGACTTAAAAATCAGTAAGCAGTTTGGAAAGAAACCCATATCTCCTTCTGCGTGAGCTATAATAAGATGGTTGCCTTTAGATATAGTTTTCATTAAACCTTGACTGCTACCATCAGACCAATTCTTGGGCATTGTGTGACCTGTGTGAATATACGATTCGTCCAGATACACAATTGGTCGCTTCTGGTTTCTATAGGAAGTTATTTTATCTAAATAGTCAAGTCTAAGGGCACGAATGTCATTTCTCTCAATAAGTAAGTGACGATTGTCTCTGGTCTTCTTCCAGTCCAGGTAAAGCCTAATTTTTTCACAATTTTGCATAAGGAGTCACGTTTTCCATTCCATCCATATTCATTTTCTAACTTAGCTTGCAAATTATTTAACGTAACTCGACAATTTTCAGTTATATGAAAATTATAAATAAATGTCCTAAAATCTTTTTCTTCCTACTCCGGCAAATTTGTCACTGTGCATTTTCGATGACGTTTCTTAGGCGGAGAAAACAACTCCATTTGATCTTCTGACTGGTGGGTTGCTTCACTGATGATTCTTTCTACAGTTCTGAACGCAACTTCTGTAGGTTCAACTAGACGTTTTTTGATTAAAGTTTTCGTTTCATTAGGGAAAAGTTTCTTTAAATAATTGTATACTTTAAAAACTATTTGTTTTGATTGAACATTATATTCTTGAGATTTTTTTCTATTCGCTTCTATTTTAGGAACTCTTCAATCCAAACTTAACTGACCCTCACTATGGACAAAATCTTGTTAATTTTTACCGGATAATATTCAATATCAACCACGCCGCCTATGGCAGGTGCAATTGGATGAACGTTCTAAATGATAAACACTCATTATCGAGACAATTACAAAGATTAGAGCGAACAATAAATTCAGGGTGAATGTTCAGGGTGATCCATGCAAAAGTGTAAAATTATTATAAAATTATTTCTGTTCTCTATACATTTAGATAGGACTTTTTTGAATCACGAGTAGGTATACCGATAAAATGTTTATTGCTTATCGACTTTCAAGAATTCTCCGCCAATAAGTAATTGATGAACTATACGAGGTACCGTCCATATGCCTTCACATTTAAATAAAATCAAATAGATAACAGAATTATTATTGAAGGCTGTCTTCGCTAATCCACGTGGACTCGATTAATCTTGACACGTTGATATAAATTAGTGGATTGGCCGAAAACATCAGTAAAGTTTTTCGATTGGTTTAGCTTCAGCGCAATCTATACCAGGATCGAAAATGAAACGAGGCAAAAAAACCGTTCAACAGAGGCGTGCGGATTTCGGGGATATATTAATTGCTTTTTAAGATATGTTATAATAATAATAATAATAATAATAATAATGTTTATGGCCCAACAGTTTACACCAATAGAGGACATTTCATATTCAAAATGATGTGGTATACATAACATAAGATATCTGAGTACAGAAAGCAACAATAAATTTAGATAAACTTACACATAAGTAATCTAATCAACATTACAACCTAAAATAACTTCATTTATTATGAAACCCAAACCAGAATGATACATATCACAATTCGATGAGGTCTTATTAAAAACACTGCACATAACATATAAAGGTGACTTGATGAGTACATTGGTTCGTGCCGCAGGACACTTACTCTGTCTACTACCCAGTCGCGGTACGAAAAAATTTATCTGACTTAGTAATTCAGTACAATTGATCCCACCATGCAACAGCTTATGAAGAAAAGTAACGGGAATTACCTTCTTTCTAGTGCTTAGGAGTGTAAAATTAAATATATTAATCAACTGTGCATGATCAAATCCCTGCACCGGATACAAACCAAAGTTTCTCAAATACAGAAATTTCAAATACTTCCGCTGAACAGATTCCAAATTAGCTATATGACAGGCATATATGGGAGACCAAACTATACTGGCATACTCCATTTTACTACGTACAAATGAATAGTACAATATATTCAGAATTTTAGTATCTGTAAAGTCCCTGCTATTACGTATCACAAATCCAAGAGCTCTGTAAGCTGATTTAGCAATAGTGCTCATGTGCGTCACAAAACTCAACTGTGTGTCAAAGGTGATGCCCAAGTCCCTTACAACTTCGGGAGACTCCAAAACCGTATTGTTTATTTCATAATCAAATTTAATCGGGATGGTTTTATTGGTATATCTCATAACTTTGCATTTTGAGACATTTAAGCTGAGACGATTCTCTATACACCATTGTTCAACAACTGTAATAGCTGCCTGTAGACCAAGGCAGTCCCGTTCAATTCTGATTTCATGGAAAATTTTTAAGTCATCCGCATAGAGAAGTTTAAAAGTCTCAATTCGAGATGGTAAGTCGTTTATAAAAATTGTAAACAGTAGTGGCCCCAAGTTAGACCCCTGCGGAACCCCGGAGCAGGAAGTAAACAACTCCGAATTATAACCATTATATGATACAAACTGTTTTCTATCTGATAGATACGACTTAAACAGTCTGATGAGTGAGTCATCCAAACCAAATCGCTGTAGTTTTTGTAACAGAATACAGTGGTCAATCTGATCAAAAGCCTTTTGAAAATCTGTGTATATAACATCCAATTGACCACCACTATCAACAACCTTGCTAGCACACTGTGTGAAAGTTATCAAATTCGATACAGTGGACCTTTTCTCCACAAAACCATGCTGATGAGGAGAAAACATACTCTCTATTTGGATATATACTTTTGAGTTAATAATTGTTTCAAAAATTTTAGCAAAGTTACATAAAATTGAAATTGGACGATAATTATCAACATGAGAATTTATACCTTTTTTTTAAAACCGGAATGATCTTTGACACCTTTCAAGTTACTGGAAAAGTGTCCGTTTTTTAAATTTTATTAAAAAGAATTAAAAGAGGAGTTATCAGAGCACCAGAGCAATCCTTGACTAAAAAACTAGGAACTAGGAAGAAATTATCACTACCAGCAGTCATCGTACTATTCAATTTCTTAACGGCCTTTATGATGTCCATTTCCTTAATGTTTGATACAAAGATGCTATCTACATTTAACACCGGGCCATTTATAGAAACTGGTTTTGACTCTATATATACGCTTTTAAAGAATTCAGCAAAAACACCGACAATGTCCTCCGGTTTGTCATAATCCAAATTATTTCTGGTAACTCTACCAGGTATTCGAGAAAATCCCTTCTTGGGGTTAATATGTGTCCAAAACGACTTTGGTTCACTACCAATGCTCACCTCAATCATGCTGATGTAAGCCCTATAAGCATTCGAAATCTGTTCTTTGGTGACAGCTCTAATCTGTTTAAATAAATGCAGATACACCCCCTTGGAAGTATTTTTATATCTCTTACGGAATTGATCTCTTTTCTTTAAGTTTTTAATAATTCCTCCATCAAACCAAGGAGGGTAGACCCGTTTACTATTATTTACTTTTTTAAGTGGTACACAGATGTCAAACAAGCTATATAGTTTCGAGTACATACTATCAAGCATTTGATCAACATCGTCACACAACTCAAGGAAAGACCAATCAACATTCAGAATCAGGCTATACAACAAAGGATAATTGGCCTTCCTAAAGTTATACGACCTATTTGCACATTATTATCAAAATTGTGATATGGTGAACCAACATTGATCTCTATGCTTAAAGGGGGATGGTAACAATCAACATTGATAAGAGCATGCTCCTCTCGCTTTACCTCACATCTACAGTTAGTAAAAACAAGATCTAAGAGTCTATTCAAATTATTTGTGATATTATTATTTTGTGAAAGATTTAACAACTTGTAGAACTGGCTCATCACCAAACATTTACCGTCACCACTACTACCAACATAGTTAGGCATATTAAAATCTCCCAGTATAACCAAATTTTCAGAGCATAAATACTCTGAGATAGATAACATATCAAGAAAACTTTGAAAATCAACATGAGTTATTCTTGGTGGAATATATACAGCAACAATAGTAACCGATACATGTGGGTTTATATAAATCTTACATCCTACAATACGACTAGGGGAATGCTGGCCACTATATCTTGAAAATTAATTTCTCTAATCTTATGACAATTTTTAATGGCAGCCAGCACCCCTCCGCCTTTGGTACAATTAACCATGTCGTGTCTCCTATCACAACGTAAAACAGTATACCCACCAGGGAACAATTCGGAACTCTCAACACTGCCATCCAACCAAGTTTCAGTTAAACACAAAAAATTAAATTCACCATCACTCACTGAACAGTACAAATCACTAACTTTTGTATTCAAGCCTCTCACATTCTGGTAATATATAATATTGTTCATCTCAGCAGTTGTTGTCGATCTATTGGATGAAACCATGGGCTTTAGCGGTTTAAACTATCTCTCGCCTCTACAATCGTCGGTACATCATTTATATAGACGATTCTAACATTTTCGCCACTCTTTATTCGATCATCCAGTTTACCCTTAACAGTCCTGTAATATATGTTCTGTCTCTTTGTCCTGTCTCTTGCTGTCGACACATGTTTGAAGCGGTCAATGTTCTTAATCTTGTGAGAATTCTTCAAGATAGCTAAAATTTCTCTTTCACTAGGAAGTACCACCTTTATCGGACGAATTTTATCCAAGTCGTACTTCCCCAAACGTACAGGCTGAATTCCACCTATTGCCCCTGGTGAAACAACATTTAACAACTCGGAAACAAAGTCCCTATCTGCGGATAATCGTGCAGCCTGGGAGCCATTAACGGGTTCCGATGCATTAAAAATGATCAAATTTGAACGCTTTTTATCCCTGGCCGACAGTTCACCGACAATCTCTTAAAATAAGCCATCCGAAAGGACAGAATCAGATTTAATTGCATTTGAGCTTTTCAAATCTTTTACTTCTTCTTGAAGCAACAAAGTTGCAGCCTTTAGGGAGTTTAAATCATTGCCGAACTCCTCACAAGACGCACACGCCCAAAATATACCCTTAGTAGTTTTGATTGATCTCACTTCGGGGTTGTTGATTTTAATGCAACTACCATTATAAACTTTCTTACATATGCAGCAGATCAAAGAACGATGTTCTTTGGTTTGAACAACAGCTACACCTTAGATTAGTCATCATAAAAACTTGATTCTTTACTACAAAATATCGCCGTGTATGCACACCTTTATATTCAGTCTGAAACTTCTTAATCAGTATTATACAGATAAGGCCCACACTATGGAATTAAATTGAATCAAATCTTGAGTTGCCAACCATGGGCATCAATAATCCTCTATTATCAAATCATCAATTGCATACCCTCACCTTCCAGCATGAAAACAGCAGTTCCACTACCTCATGAATACATACAGGGTGTCTGCTTAAGGCTGGCCACCGGCTATATCTCGGAAACTAATGGGCCTATAACCTCAAAACAAAAAATTTCCAGACATAAGTGATCAAGAGAAATTCAATGAAAATATTTTCAAGATGGCCGCGCTTCCGGAAATACCGGAAGTTGACACCTACTTCGTTATTTTAACAGGAACACCCTGTATATTATTAAATTTTTTAAATGTCTGAAAAAATCGAATACAGGTGGTTGTCACCATTGAAATTTAGAAGGTTAGGTTTATGAGTTATAAACAAGTGAAAATCGAAAATTTTCAACTTCAAAGCAGTCTAGAACTAGAACGGCTCAAGATATCCAAAAACGGTTTACATGTCCCTATCTTAACTTTTCACATAGTATCCTACTGTGTGGAGTAAATTTTAATACAGGGTGATGAAAATTATCCGATTTTTCATCACCCTGTATTAAAATTTAAACCACATAGTAGGATACTATGTGAAAAGTTAAGATAGGGACATGTAAACCGTTTTTAGATATCTTGAGCCGTTCTAGTTCTAGACTGCTTTGAAGTTGAAAATTTTCGATTTTCACTTGTTTATAACTCATAAACCGCTCAATCTAAATTCCAATGGTGAAAACCACCTGTATTAGATTTCTTCAGACATTTAAAAAATATAAAGTTTTACAGGGTGTTTCCGTTAAAATAACGAAGTAGGTGTCAACTTCCGGTATTTCCGGAAGTGCGGCCATCTTGAAAATATTTTCATTGAATTTCTCTTGATCACTTATGTCTGGAAATTTTTTGTTTTGAGGTTATAGGCCCATTAGTTTCCGAGATTTAGCCGGTGGCCAGCCTTAAGCAGACACCCTGTATATAACTATTTACTCTGTACTACAATCACCAAAATTAACCAACTTTTCAGGAGGAAATTACTGCCACGCCATCACTCTTTAAGCTTGACATACACATATCAAAATATGCTTCTCACATAATATTATAATAATATTATGTGTAAGGCTCATATTTGGGTGGAGATATTACAATGGACTATAATAGTTCGGTTCCGAATTAGAAGATACCTTATCAGATTAGCAATCAAATTTCATGTTTATATAGGTGATTCAAAGAAGTCGTATTTAAAAGTGTACGGAACAAACTAAATTTTATAGTTTTACACGAATCACCGGGAACATCCGTCTTCTTATCTGATCGCGCTAATATTTTATGCATTTCTGTTTCGAAATTTATTGTTTTATTAAATATTCGAGGCAAAAATTGTGAAGTGTGACTTACCTGCCATAGGCGGGCACAGTCTTCTGCTTTGGAAATTTATAAACGTAAATTGCCTCACTTGCTTCTTTTCATGATCCAAGTTTTAAGTAACTCGAGGGTACTACAGGGTGAATTACAAAAAACGCCCCAAGCGATAACTCCGTTAATTTTGAAGATATGACAAAACTTTTTGAAACAAAGTGGCGTAGTTTATCATCATCTATATGTTGAGATAAACGCTCGATCAACACAACTTCCTGTTTAACCGGAAGTAACATCAACTTCGGGTTTTTAAATAGAACACCCTGTAAAACTTTATATTTTTTAAATGTCTGAAGAAATCTAATACAGGTGGTTTTCACCATTGGAATTTAGATTGAGCGGTTTATGAGTTATAAACAAGTGAAAATCGAAAATTTTCAACTTCAAAGCAGCGTAGAACTAGAACGGCTCAAGATATCTAAAAACGGTCCCTATCCTACCTTTTGACATAGTATCCTACTATGTGGTTGAAATTTTCATCACCCTGTATTAAAATTTACTCCACATAGGCCCGTATTCATCAATAAATATAACCCCATGGGTTATATTTTGGAACATGTCATTGGCTTAAAATTCGTAGCGTTCGTAGGGCTTACGCATTAGACCAATCAGCTGTCAGAAAATTCAAAATACCTACAGGGTGTATTGTAACGTCCGCATAATATTAGCACCACGTGATTCTACATCAAAAACAGAACATAAAGTTTTAATACCGTTTAGCTCTTAGACCTCAAATAACGAAGTTATCGACCATTGTAGTTTAAATTTGAAGTTTTTTAATACTCAAAAATATTGCTTAATATTATTAAAAAATTCTTAAGTAAGAAGTAAAATAGCCAAATTATCCAAAATTTTAGATTTTTTTTTGGTAAAAATGGTTTTAATTAACATTTCAAAACGAGGAATTATTTGATTTCCTGAGTTCCAATACTTCCAATCAATGTTGCAACTGCGCGTTTTAATTGTTGAATAAAAAATTGAAAAAATAAAAAATCTTAAAAAAAAATTGCAACATTGACACGTCGCAGCATGACATTTGTCTTGTTGCACCTTTTTTCGATTTCATAGCAACGGCACACTATACCAGTGAGGTGACTTCACGTCTAATAAGTTATCTTAATTTTTATACCAGCGCCAGTGTTGCAAAATTTAAGAACGTTAAATTGTCCATATCTTAAAATCTGTGTACATCAAGAAAAAACTGTTGAGGACTTTTTTGTTCTGTTTTTGATGTAGAATCGCGTGGTGCTAATATTATGCGGACGTTACAATACACCCTGTATAACCCCAGAGTTATATTTTGAAGTTTGATGAATACGGACAATAGTGGGATAAAACATGAAAAGTAAAAAAAAACGGTTTACATGTCCCTATCTTAACTTTTAACATAGTATCCTACTATGTGGTTGAAATTTTAATACAGGGTGATGAAAAATCGGATAATTTTCATAAAATTATCCGATTTTTCATCACCCTCTATTAAAATTTACTCCACATAGTGGGATAAAACATGAAAAGTTAGGATAGGGACATGTAAACCGTTTTTAGATATCTTGAGCCGTTCTAGTTCTACACTGCTTTGAAGTTGAAAAGTTTCGATCCTCACTTGTTTATAACTCATAAACCGCTCAATCTAAATTCCAATGGTGAAAACCACCTGTATTAGATTTCTTCAGACATTTAAAAAATATAAAGTTTTACAGGGTGTTCTATTTAAAAACCCGAAGTTGATGTTACTTCCGGTTAAACAGAAAGTTGCGTTGATCGAGCGTTTATCTCAACATATACATAGATGATGATAAACTACGCCACTTTGTTTCAAAAAGTTTTGTTATATCTTTAAAATTAGCGGAGTTATCGCTTGGGGTGTTTTTTATAATTCACCCTATAGTACCTAATTATACATAATTATTATTGTAAGTAAATAGCTGGATATACCTATAGGATAATAGTTTCACCCGGTAGCTTATCCCGTAAAATATCCAAGTGTCCTATTCTCAATTTTTACAAAATGGAATTTGCAGAAAATTCTAGTGCGTCACAATCGAAAAAACGCCACGTTCTAACTCAAGAAGTGCGTGTAATGGTGAATAATGTGTATAAGGGTCTTAAAGATAGGTACCCGGATATTCTAGTGAAAGAGGTAGTTACTTTGTGTGCTAGTTTAACGAATGTTTCTGTTTGTACGGTCTTCAGAGTTATTAAGAATCCCAATATTGAGAAACCAAATGAAGATGGAACTTCTGGTCGGAAGAGAATCATACTCGATGATGATGTGAAGTATGCTATTCGTCGAAAATTTCATGCCGCATTTTTTATAAATGAAATTCCTACTTTAAGTAAAATTGTAGCAGCGCTGCACAACGATGAAAGTCTGCCAAAGATATCTCGTCGAGCTATCTATACTAATTCGAACTTTACGCGAAATGAACATCCGCTACCAGAAAAGAAACCTAAAGAGCATCTTAATTGAAAGAAATGAAATTGTTTTTGGCGCAGAAAATTTTTGAATGAAATTCGAAAGCATCGACGATCACAAAGAAAAATATATTACACTGACGAAACGTGGCTGAATGAAGGCCACACAGTGTCGAAAGTCTGGCAAGACTTCAACATCGAAAGTTCACGTCAAGCGTTTTTTGAGGGATTTTCTCCGGGATTAAAATCTCCATCGAGCAAAGGCCGAAGACTGATCATTACCCACATTGGGAGTGATTCTGTTATTTTAAAAGGTGTCCTTAATGTATTTGAATCGCGAAAGATGGGAGACTATCATGAGGACATGAACGCAGACGTTTTTGAACGATGGTGTTCCTCCATATTGTTGCTTGTTGAGCCTGGTTCTGTGATTGTCCTCGACAATGCCCCTTATCACAGTCGTCGATTGGAAAAAATGCCTACTTCAGTGAATTCAAAGAAACTGCCTCATGATGAAAATATGCTTAAAATATATTGGAAACTATATTGGAAATAGTGTGTCAGCACAGACCCATGTATATTAAGTATGTGGTTGACGAAATGGCACGAGAGCACGGTGTGACAGTGTTGAGAATTTCGCCGTATCACTGCGAATTAAACCCCATTGAACTTGTTTGGGCTCAAATTAAAGGTTCAGTGACGCGTAGAAATTCTAGCTGTGCGATGTGAAGAAGCTTTTAGAAGAAGCGGTTTCTCATATAACCCTGGATATATGGCGTAGTTGTATAGGATATGTAGAAAAAGAAGAAATAAAAATGTGGGATTTGAACACCCACGTTGAATGCCTAGTACAACCACTTATAGTTCAAATTAACCCTGATATGGACAGTAATAGTGACAGTGACATTTCGACATCAAGTTCAGAAGAAGAGCTCCTTTGAAATTGGTAAGTCGTGCGCGACTGACATCTGCTTTCTCCTTACGTTTATTCCCCTCAGCTCTCTAGCTGGAAAAACTGATAAAGTATCTTTCAATTCGGAACTGAACTATAGTGTTTTCATTTAGTAGCGCAGTTCTTTATTTAACTTTTCTTTACTTTACTTTTTTACTAATTGGGGTAATTGGGCTCTGCATTATGTCTGCTAGTGAGATAGGGATAGCAGGAAGCTCTGATTTAAATCAAAATAATTACTTTATTGGACGGAAAGGACTTTATTGGACTTTATCTGTTGGAGAAAAATCGAGAGTTTTCAACGTCTTCGACTTTTTTGTTGTTTGTTGGGGTTGTGTATGTCGTTGAGATGCACTCATTAGCTACAGAAGTTCATAAGATCTATCTATTATTAAGGATAATTACACTTATACTAATGCATGCGCATGCCTTTTGACAACACGTATACAGGCTGATCCTGAAATGGCGGACACGGACAGCACCACAGCATCCGTTGTGGATTAAAGATTCTAAATTCATTTACTTTTTTCACAACACTGCACAGGATACCCTTCTTCAGGGAGAAAAATAATGTGTAGGCCTACAATACCCAGATAGATGTTACTATGGAAACATATGAAATGAAAACCCAACAAAGCTTAAAACAATAATCGTTGCTCGGATACATATTATTCAATATGCGCGATAATATTATTCAAAATCTCGAATTCGAACAACGATGCCACATTGAAAAATTTTGTTGAACACAGGGAACAGGTAGACTTTTAAAACCTGTAATTCTGTTACTGATAATAAAAAAATTAAAAAACTAACACTATCCTAATGGTTATGTCAAATCATGTGCTTTGCCAGTGGAGGTTGTTTAAAGTTGACTGCCATTTTGGTTAAAATTTTAGGAAAAAGACACCCTATTAGGTAACGAAGCCGAGGAACCCATTTTTGTTTTAAATTTACAGTCTTTCTGAACAGCCTCTACAACACCCTGTATACCGTCCGTCATTTCGGGATCACCCTGTATACGCAATATAATTATAGTGTAGTATTTCTTGCTAGTGCAAACATATAATTAAGTAAGGTTAAGAAAAAATTAATAAAGAAATGTTAATCACTAAATTACTAAATTAAAACTCATTTTTATTTCGATTAAAACTCAACAAGGGACTCCAAGATGGTTTCGTTTGCTAGAGCTATTATATTAGTGAGGCTGCTCGGTATCCATTGTTACGTACTCAGTTCCTTAATTTTAATTTATCTACGAGTGATTCATAAAATGCACTTTTTTAGAGGTTTCTTAGTTCATAAAATGTATGATTATCTTGAAGAGTGAAATAAAGTAATTTGGGTGAAATAAAGTGCCGCAGCGGTTCATTATTTAAACCTAAATCTGACAGGTTACTGCACGCTCCCCGAGTGCAAGTTCTAGTGAAGTAGTGAGCGGAGCGGAGCGGAGAGGCTCGGTCGGACGGACGAGACGCTGAACGCTGAATTACATACTATCCCGACGCCAACCGCTCCTAATGCTTGTTGACATCATGCACCTATACTAGAGAAACGTCGCAGATTATTAGCAGAGCGCCAGATCTATGAACAATTAATATTTTGTGTTTTGCGTCTTTTAGATACCTAAAATGGATACCATTGTAGATGATTCAATGAATGAAATATCTTCTACCCCAGGAGAAATTATTTTTCAATCAAATGTGGCTATATAATTTATGTATTTTATGTTTACATTTAATCATGAATGAAATATCTTCCGCACTAGAAGAAATTATTATTCAATCAAATATGGCTGCACAAAATCTGTTAGGTAGGTACCTACCTCAAAAATCTAAAGAAGTGTATATTAAGCAATATGTCACCTTTATGAACTGACGTGATGAAAAAAGCGTTAATAGCTTCAAAGAAACACTTAAATAAAATATAAATGCATTGGAAAGTTTTTTTTTTTAATTTTATAATAATAACTTTTAGTTCTAATTTAAGTCACTCGTAGATAAAATTTTGTATGCAACATAATGCATAAAGTGCCTTTTTTCACTTCTGGGATTGCCACATTCGCCTGCGGCTTATGCGGTCAAACTTCCCAGTCGTGAAAAAAAGTACCACTTTATGCACTTGTTGCATAAATAACTATTTACGTTTTCCATCTCGAGAATAAGAATTGTATCTCGAGTGGAAAGATATCATTTAAGTTTTTATATTATTTATATTTATATGATTGAACCTCTAAACAAGTGCGTCGGTTCACGGGACGAACGGCTCTTCTCTCTGTTTTTCTCGATAGTGTTACTCCGTTGTTTCTCTTATATTATTAGTTTATTCGTGCTCAAAATCACCAAACCTAGACTCCCGACATAATACAATAAAGTGCATTACGAAGCTCGTAGTCCGACACCGCGGCAGGACTGCAAGGACGGTACTACGGATGTGACGAAATTTCCAACCATTTGAGGAAAAACGGAAGTCGTAAAACCAAAATCTTTGTGAGAGAGAGAGGAAAAAAAAGTTCCTTTTAAATGCAGTTTTACCTTTTGTTTGAAGGAAATTTCGTTTATTTTTGGAATTGTTCCTGTTTTTATAATAAGTCACCTTCTAGCTTTCAAAGCAGTCTGCCGCTTGAAATAATTGATGGAATGTTAAACTAATACAGTTCCTATGCGTGATAGTCTTCTTTGGTAGGCTTAGGTATTATTAGATACCTCTACTACTTCCTATCCTTAGGTAGGTACCAATAATTGATTAGATATCTTATCAATCGGCGCGCATGGATGCAACTTGGTCTGCATAATATTTTTAGCTTAATAAATACATTACAATCCTCCCCCACTGAATTAACAAACGTTACCCAACTTAAATCTAAAATAACAAGGAGCCAATTAATAATACATCAGCCTTGTAGGAGCTACACAATTGCGCTTCGGTCGAGTCGACACTGGAGTAGTGTTGTGAGTCAGGATTTATATCCAAATGCTATATATCCATTTTGGATATATATCCGCCATGAATTAAACGTTAATGGCGGATATATATCCATTTTTGAATTTCGCGCCTATCTGAAACAACATCTTCAAAAAATTAACTTTTTGAAATGTGACTTATTTGTCAACAGTGTCAGTTTAACCTATCATTTAATTTACCTCGGCTAAGTAGCTCGTGTAAATCAGAGAACAGAGACCACAAGACCAAATAAAGAAGAAAAATTATGATAAATAACCCTACTAACCATATTATTAGTAGTATTTATTTATAAAATCAATCTATAATCTATTAATCATCATTTTTGCATTTATGAGACTGTCTAAATTAAAAAAAGCTTTGCCATTAAAACATTAAAACGCTAAAACTTTGCCTTGTACCCGCGTATAAGATGCCTAGAAATTCAAGTTACGTGTGGAAATACTTTAAAAAGACATCAAAAGGTAAATCTAAATACATAAATTGAGAATGCAATTTTTGCAAAAAAAAACCTATACGTCAAATCCAAGAAGAATGGAAAAGCACATTGCAATTTGTACCAAAGCCCCAGATGTTGTAAAAAAAATTCAAGGAACAGAATATGGAAATCCAAGGGAACAGTAGCAGTGTCAGTGCTAATAATGATCTATCCCTATCCTATATTATACTAAAATAGGTATAATTATTTAACAAAAACTAAAGGTAGAAAATAGGTCACCTAGTTGTCAAGTCTTCTTGTTGTAGAGGTTAGGGTAGACTTTGACCTTCAAATTCCTATTTTATGAAAATCGTTAATAACTTTCTTCTTCTTATACTGGAGTATAAGCTATTTGGTGTCAAATTAAAGAGGATGTGAAGACTTATTCAAAAAACATAATTTTGATTCAATTCTTTTTTAGCAAAAATTGTCGGATATATATCCTGCTAAGTATCCGGATATACAGGGTGTCCCGTATCGTTATGTTCAAAATTCTTGAGCATATAGTAGGCTTAATTTTGAGCCCAAAAAACCCAAAAGTGACAGGTCTATCTTTATTCGTTACGAAGTTACAGGCCTAAGAAAATTATGACTAGTAAATAACAAGATTCAACTTTGTAAGCCACAAAAATTGCCACACATGAGTAAACGTCACCGAAATAAACATTAGTAGAGAGTAGAGGTTCCCCTGCTCATACGAAATGGCATTAGGATTCAAATAGATGCGGCACCAGCATATTTCGGAATTGGTGTTTGTAACTAAATACACCAGAGAGAAATTATTATTTGATCGTATTCAGCAAGCTGGTCAAGAGATAGGTACGTGAAAAAAGACGAGAAAACTGTTACTTTTGCAATAGGCCTCCGAGCACAAGCTTGTATTCAGCAAGGAATAGGACATTTTTTACACATGATAAACTAAAGATTTGGTCAATAAAATAAGCTTTATGTGGTTTTCAAAGTTAAATCTGGTATTTATTAGACATTATTTTCTTAGGCCTGTAATTTCGTAACGAATGCAGATAGACCTGCCACTTTTGGGTTTTTTAGGCTTAGAAATAAGCCTACTATATGCTCACAAAATTTGAACATAACGATACGGGACACCCTGTATATCCTCAAAAATAGATAGCCGGCTATTTAACAACACTACACTGGAGTGTCACAAATATCTGTATTTTACATCGATCTCGTCTTTTCCAAATATGAACACATTAGTATAACACATTTCCGGTGTGTCCGGGACTTCACACTTGAAAGTAGATACTTGAATTATAAACAAATCCGCTCACGGCTTCTCCGACACATGCTGCCTCAGAACACTTTCTTGTGTAGTCCGCGACGGTCGTGCTCCCGCCAGTGCGCAATCCCGCCGTAAATACGTATTACGGTAATACGACGTAAGTACAGTGTGTGTGAGATTATTTCCTCGGTAACATTTTCATGCCCTGTATCATCTATATCTGTAACATTTTTATCGACCGAACTCCGTACTAAATTCGAGAAGAGTTCTTATCCGAAGACTGCTTCCGTTCTGAACTAGTTCTATCTAAGTCTGCAATCATATCACTATTTGAAAATTCGTACGGAATTAACTGGTTCGCATGTCTAGTCCAAATCAGATTAGAATAATTATAAATTTTGACTCCATAAATATTTTTTGAAATACCTAACACTAATTATAGTCCCCATTGTCCATTGAGGCTTTTTCCCACGATAATCTCTGACTCTGACTCTTTGTCCCATTTCGATCTGAATATTCCTCCTCCACTTAAAATATCTCTTTTGTTTATTTTGTGATTCGGATAATTTCTGTTTTATATGATTATTGATACAGTCATTATTCTTGTAAGTTACTGGACTTATTAAATATAAATGCATTCTGAGCGATCTACCTAACAACGACATTGCGGGAGACACTCCCGTAGAACAATGAGGAGTATTCCTAAAAACTAATAAATATTTGCTAAGACACTCTGCCAAGTCTACTTTATCGCATTCTTTAATTTTCGAAAAAAAACGAAGACAAAGAAGAAGCCGAAGAAATAGAAAATAAGAACGAAATTTCAGTTGAAGTAAATGAAAATAAGAATTAATAAATATAATAATTTCATTTTTTCTTTTATATTTTTATAGTGTTACAGAAAAATGTTACTATTTTGTTTATGTTTACGTTTTTGTTACCAGCATATAGATTTATTTTTACGCATTTTAGTTATTCTAATACATGTATTCTTAAAACCGTTGAGTTTTTATATGTACAGTCCGGTACCATTTGTACATCCTGATGTACACTTTTTTTTCAAAATGAACAACAGGAATCAAATTTTTTCAATCTTAATCCTTTATTCAGAGACTAATTCACGGAAAAACACAAGGATAATTTTTTTGTACTTATCAAAAAAATTTAGGTCTGAAAGGGTTAAGAAATATTTAAAATTTTTTACTGCGTTTTCCGCTAATCCGTTTGAGGCAGGATCAAAAGGAAAACTGAACTTTTGTTTGATCCCAATAAATCTTAAAAAGTCTGTAAACTCTGTTGAGGTGAAATAAGACGCATTATCCGAGCAAACTACTTTTGGTAGTCCGAACCTGGCAAAAGTTTCCCTCAATTTCCCAATGGTTTGAGCTGATGACATTGAGGGTACTATGAATGCTTCCACCCATTTTGAATAACTATCTACTATTACTAGAATAATTTTCCCCTGCAACGGTCCCAAATAGTCTATGTGTAGACGTTCCCAGACTCTTTTTGTAGTAGGCCAGGGTGTCAGTTCAACTTTAGGTGGGGTCTGCTTATGTGTACCACACGCATCACATAAACGGCAGTGCTTTTCGATTTCCTCATTTAAAGAGGGCCACCAGACAAAGAGATCTAGCTAGCGATTTTGTCTTAACAATGCCTTGATGTGACCTGTGAAGCTCATTTAATACGTAATTTCTAAAAGCATTTGGAATAATGACGCGATGCCCCCATAACAGTACATTATCTTCCAAATATATTTAATTTTTTCTTTGAAAATAGGGCCGAAATTCTGTTTTTTCTACTATGTTTGGCCACCCGTTTATGCAAAATTCTTTAATTTTTGACAATATAGGGTCGTCCAGCCTTCCGTTAGCCATATCTTTAATCACTACTGGCAAATCTTTGTTCTCTTCTATATGATTCAAATAAGTAAAATCAGGTTGTTCTGTGACACCTGTTTATCCTTCTATAGGAAGTCTGGACAAGAAGTCCGCCGTATTGTTTGCCGACTTGATATATTCTATTTTAAAATCATAGCATGACAAAATATATGCATATCTCTGCAATTTTTTTTCATAGTCGGTATTCCATGTTTTGGACCTAAAATAGCAACTAATGCCTTATTGTCTGTGCGCAGAGTAAAACTACGCCCTGCTATATATTGCTCAAATTTCGTCACCCCAAACACTATTCCGGTTGTTTCTTTGACTAATATTGTATTCGTACGTTCGCTTTCCGAAAGTTTTCGCGAAGCATACGCTATAGGTCTTTCAATTCCATTTCCGTATTTCTGTGACAGAACAGCCCCTAATGCCAAGTCACTACTGTCTGTCGTCAACACTAATTCCAAATTTGGATCATAATGTGCCAAGACTTCATCTGAACACATTGGATTCTTAATATTGTTGAACGCTGTCGTGCAATCTGGAGTCCAGATCCATTTATTATCCTTTTTTACAAGTTATATAATGGATCCAAGATTTCCGACATGTTTTTAATAAATCTCTGATAATAATTTATACTTCCCAGAAATGACCTTAATTGGGAGACATTCTGTGGAATAGGAGCTGCTTTAACAGCTCTTATTTTCTCAGGAGATTTATGAAGTCCGTGTTGATTAATAACGTAGCCTAGGTAGGTAATAGAATTGTCAAAAAATTTTTTTTTTTACTTTTTATGGTTAATCCACTGGATTTCAAAATTTCCAGTATCTTACGCAATCGGAACAGATGTTCTTCGTAATTTTTTCCGGTGACAAGTATATCGTCTAAATAAACGACCACGCCCATGCAGTGCTCCATGCATCTCTGAAAAATAGAAATAGCGCCTTTGATACCATAAAGCATTCTCGTATATTGGAATAACCCCTTATGTGTGTTTATGGTTGTTAGTTCCCGTGACTTTTGGTCTAGAACCAACTGCGCATATGCATTCTGCAAGTCAATTTTTAAATTTTTTCGTCGTCTTTTAAAATTGCAAAAATATCCTCTATACGAGGTAGAGGGTAAATATCATTTTCTATTGCTGGATTTACAGTTTTATTCTGTAATCTCCGCAAATTCTCAGACTTTTATCGCTTTTAAAAATTGGGACAATCGGTGTTGCCCATTCTGAATTCGTCACTGGTACCAACACTCCCATATTTACTAATCATTCTAATTCCGATTCTATTTTTTCTTTGAAAGCAAATGGTAAAGGCCTGTGCTTCCAAAATTTTGGCGTTGCATCAGTTTTTAATTTAATTGATACCTGATAATTTTTAAAAGTTCGTAACTTATTTGAGAAAACCCCGGGAAAGTCTCTTACCAAAGGTTCGATTTTATTAGTAATATAATTTAACTCTTTAAATCCTAAATTAAACTCGAATAAAAAATTCCGACCTAGTAGTGTAGGTCCACCTAATTTAATAACATAATAATCAATATTTTTACGCATCTTATTATACTCGACAAGTAATTTTATTTTCCCAATTGGAATTATTTTATCGCCAACGTATCCTACTTTAGTATATTGTGAAACAAGTGCGGAAAAGAGAAAATTTCTCACGAGTGTGAAATTTCTTTTCCGCACGTGCTACACACAGTACTTTTCCTACGACCACAATTTAACAGATTAATTATTTAGCAAAATTTAACACATAAATTATTTTTTCTGACAATGCTCTGCTTTTATGATCTTTTCTTCAATTTATGAAATGTTTATAAGCAGATTCGTATTTTTCTCTCGAAACTACAGGTAGCAAATTCAAAGACCACAAACCTGCTTGTTTTCTGACTTCAGCAGGTGGTGTATTTTCTGCTTCAAATTCAAAGGAATCAGAACCCATTATAATGATAGGTAACTAAAATTTATTTTTTCAGACTACCTAAGTATTATTTTCAATTATTCTACCAATGACATTTTAATATTACTATTATATACTGTTAAATCATTGAATTCTACCGACAATATTATTATTTATTTTTAGACTCCGTATCTAAACTAAAAGTAAGTGACGTGGAGCGTGGAGACGTGGTAGATATGCAACTTCAACTGTGCGTCGTCGATTGAAGTTAGAGGTGTGCAAGTTTTCACGTTCGTGAATTTGATTTGAACGCTACCAATGCTGTTATTAGCGATCAACTCGTAAATTTTAATAATAATTACTGCCACAAGAGAATAATAAGTATACATATTATATTTTATAGTCTTGTCGGGTTCTATGTTATCCCATTTGTGTTTATTTTATTACCTTGAAGGTTTAAATGAATAGTTATTCCATTAACAATAAGTAACAGTTGAGTTCTCAGTTACCGCCCATCACTATTGTTTACATTAAAACTGTACGGAAACGATTTTTGGCTATGCCTTAATCGTTTTTCCGAAAATGCCCTTTAATAACACATTTATGACATCGAAACTCGCGATAAACACATTGCCTTTCGTTATGTGTTGATCCGCACCTGCTGCACATCTCCCCATGATTTGACTTCTTACCTTGAAATTGACTACGTTGTGCATGATAATAATAGTTGTTATTTTTACTCCAATTCTCCAATCCTCCTATACCCGTGTTGATTGGCCTCCGTCCGGCGCCTCCGTCAGCTTGATAGGATCCGTAATCTCTGCGATGCTGCTGATTGTCCCGCTTCTTAGGTGCAATTGACAATTAATTGCATGGCTTTTTAAACGTGCCACATACTCAGGTATTGATTCATGGGTAAATTTTTTGATATGGTAAAAATTGTACCTCTCAGCCCACTTGAGTTTGAGTTCACCAAAATGCGCATCCAAGGCATCTAGTATGTTCGCATATTATGATTCCGTATCCGCCGTGAGTGGTAACACTAAATTATCTACCCGCTTGTAGGTTTCTTCCGAAAGTCCTGCTAATAAAATAGCCCTTCGTTTAAATCCAGAATTTATCCAGAAAGTCTTCAGCGGACTAAAAATTATATTTTTGTGTCTGATCTTCGACTTCCGAGACGGATTCAGGATGACTCTACATCGGAACACCCCTTGTTTCGATTGCTTGTTATTTTAACCCCTTAACTAGTATAATGTGATGATTTGCTTCAGCGGACTTGATGAGCCGAAATTGTCTGTTATGACGTAGAGACGACTGTAAGTTGTACACCTTAACTAATTATATGATATCTTTAATTCCAATCCAGCTTTTGACTGAGTTTCATACTCATATACCTTTTTTACTTACGGTTTTATTTTTATGATCTGATGATGGCCGAAGTGCCGAAACATGCAACCAAATAGAAAGAAAAAAATATCGTCTCAAATTTAGCGAGAATAAGACTTTTTCTTTATTACTGTTAATAATACTAAGCCTACCAAAGAAGACTATCACGCATAGGAACTGTATTAGTTTAACATTCCATCAATTATTTCAAGCGACAGTTTGCTTTGAAAGCTAGAAGTTCACTTATTATAAAAACAGGAACAATTCCAGAAAATATACAAAATTTCCTTCAAACGAAAGGTAAAACCGCATTTTAAAATTAACTTTTTTTCCTCTCTCTCACTGAGATTTTGGTTTTACGACTTCCGTTTCTACTCAAATGGTTGGACATTTCGTCACATCTAAAAACACTACTCAGAGGTATCTAATAATACCTAAGCCTACCAACCAAGACTACCACGCATAGGAACTGTATTAGTTTAACATTCCATCAATTATTTCAAGCGACAGTCTGCTTTGAAAGCTAGAAGTTCACTTATTATAAAAACAGGAACAATTCCAGAAAATATACAAAATTTCCTTCAAACGAAAGGTAAAACCGCATTTAAAATGAACTTTTTTCCTCTCTCTCACTGAGATTTTGGTTTTACGACTTCTGTTTTTACTCAAATGGTTGGAAATTTTGTCACATTTAAAAACACTTCTCAGAGGTATCTAATAATACCTAAGCCTACCAAAGAAGACTAGCACGCATAGGAACTGTATTAGTTTAACATTCCATCAGTTATTTCAAGCGACAGTCTGCTTTGAAAGCTAGAAATTCACTTATTGTAAAAACAGGAACAATTCCAGAAAATATACAAAATTTCCTTCAAACGAAAGGTAAAACCGCATTTAAAATTAACATTTTTTTCCTCTCTCTCACTGAGATTTTGATTTTACGACTTCCGTTTTTTCTCAAATGGTTGGAAATTCCATCACATCTAAAAACACTACTCAGAGGTATCTAATAATACCTAAGCCTACCAAAGAAGACTAGCACGCATAGGAACTGTATTAGTTTAACATTCCATCAGTTATTTCAAGCGACAGTCTGCTTTGAAAGCTAGAAATTCACTTATTGTAAAAACAGGAACAATTCCATAAAATATACAAAATTTCCTTCAAACGAAAGGTAAAACCGCATTTAAAATTAACATTTTTTTCCTCTCTCTCACTGAGATTTTGATTTTACGACTTCCGTTTTTTCTCAAATGGTTGGAAATTCCATCACGTCTAAAAACATTACTCAGAGGTATCTAATAATACCTAAGCCTACCAAAGAAGACTACCACGCATAGGAACTGTATTAGTTTAACATTCCATCAATTATTTGAAGCGACAGTTTGCTTTGAAAGCTAGAAATTCACTTATTATAAAAACAGGAACAATTCCAGAATTTTTTTTTTTTTTATTGAAAATGCACATGCACTGCAGGGAAATCCCTATGACGCTCTGGGAGCGGTGCATGAGCGGAGATATCGATTCACGTTGGCCTTGAATCTCTGTAAGTTGTATACTTCGAGAAACACGCCCTTTGGAATGCTATTCCAAAGTGATGCGGTTCTGTACATAAAAGAAGTCTGATATAGGGTGGTACGAGGTGTAACGAGCTGAACCTGATACGGATGAGCGTCTGCGGCTCGACGTGTATATCTACCCGGTCTTGTTCTTGGTGGGATCAAGCGGGCCACGTCTTTTGAACACCTTCCATTAAAATATCTGTAAAACAGACTCAGGTCAGCTACTCTTCTTCGATGTTCGAGAGTGTCTAAATTTTTTGTCAAATCTGGGTCCCCAATCAAGCGGATGGCTCTTTTCTGAATAGAGTCGAGTAGTCTCAGCGTATGTTTGGGAGCTGAGCTCCAAACATGTGAGCAGTACTCCAAGGATGGTCGGATTTGAGCCTTGTATAAGAGGAGATGCTGTTGTGGTGTATAAAATTTCTTCGTGCGGAAGAGTGTTCCAAGTTTTTGAGAAACACTCTTCGCCAGACCAGCAACATGATCATGCCAAGACATGTTCGCTCCGAGGCTCACTCCAAGTAAACGAAGAGTTGACGCTGGGGTAAGAGAGTGTCCCGCCATCATCATATCTGGCTCCAAAACGTTAGTCTTTTTGGAGAAGATGACTGCTTGGGTTTTTCCAGCATTGAATTGGACTTGGTTTCTATCGCCCCAAGTTAGAATGTCTTGCAAGTCGTTGTTAAGTATGGCAACTTCTTGCTCCCTGCGAGTCTGTGCGTCGATGGCAGATGTTCGCGCATCTAACGTATAAGAAGATATGAGGGTACTGTCGTCGGCAAAACTGTATATTGGATTTTTTGTTGTTTCAAGCAAGTCGTTTATAAATATTAGAAAGAGAGTCGGAGATAAAATGGATCCCTGAGGCACACCGGCATTGATGGAAAAGGTCTCAGAAAGAACTCCATCGACTGCCACCTGTAATGAACGATCTCCGAGATAACTCGCAAGCCACAAGCAGAATTTCTCGGGCATGCCATAGGCCTGCAGTTTTGCCAACAGTCCACCATGCCAAACACGGTCGAAAGCTCTAGAAATATCAAGCGCAACCCCTCTAGACTCTCCATGGTGCTCGATTGCGCCGTTCCACAGCTCGGTGACGTAAGTGAGGAGGTCACCAGTTGACCTCTGTTTACGGAATCCGTATTGGTGGTCGCTGATTATGTTAGCTCCTTCCAAGTGTTTTGAAAGATGTTGCCTAATAGCTGTTACGTACTCAGTTCCTTAATTTTATTTTATGTTTTCCATCTCGAGAATAAGAATCCCATCCCGAGTGGAAAGTTATCTTTTTAAGTTTTTTGTGATAGAGAGATAAGATGGAACTCTCACTAAGCGCGTCGGTTGACGGGACGAACGGCTCTTTTTCTCTCTGTTTTCATATAGTGTTACTCCATTGTTTCCCATATTATTACTAGTTTATTCGCGTTCGAAAATCACCAAACCTAGACTCCCTACAGTACGAATTAGTGCATTACGTAACTCGTGGTCCGACACCGGCAGGCCTGCAAGGACGGTAACGCGGAGAGCGGGAGTGCGCTACCACATTACCACAGATTGGTAAGTACTTCACAATACTTTCTCTTATGGTCATTCGAACTCTAGTATTACAGCTTTTCTCATTATATGTTCATTGCGAACAAACAATAGCTTTCTCCATAATCTTGGATATTACTGAAAGCAGTGCCACTGGTCGATAGTTACTTGGTATAGTCTTTTTGCCTTTCTTGGGAATAGGTTGGATCCGTGCACATTTCCAACAAGAAGGAAATATTCCCTTTTTATACGACAAGTTGAAAAGTCGGCAGAAAACAGATGACAGCTCAGTGGCGCATTTTTTTAGTACGATAACAGGTACGTCATCGGGCCCAGAAGCTTTGTTTGGGTCTAAGGCTAACATAATGCTCTTTATGACCCGCTGTCGGAAAACAATGTCTGACATTTTGGTCTCCATGGAAGGGATCATTGGCGGAGTTCTTCCATGAAAGTCGACGGAAGAGTATGAAGAAAACACTCCCGCCAACAAGTTCGCCTTCTCAGTAGTCGTGGATGCGATAGTCCCATCTGTCCGTGTGAGTGGTGGAATCGTTGATCTGATGAAGTTCTGGCTGACTGCCTTAGTTACAGACCAAAAAGATTTCGAACTGTTAGGGCAGGAGAGAAGTTTGTTCCTAATTCTTTGGTTGTGACTTGTGAGTTTCCTTGGTTTGATCTATTATTTCTTTGCATCTGTTTCGAGCAAGGATGAAATTGTGATGGTTTATGCCGTTGGGGCTCTCTCGCCATTGGCGAAAAGCCAGTTGTTTGGATACGACAGCTTCTTTCATCGTTTGTTTAACCAAGGTTTGCTGTTTGAGGGCTGTTTTTTTGAAAAGGGAATGTAGACTTCCATGCCTGTTAGGATGACTTGAGCAACTTCCCTAGCACAAACAGATAGATCATTAGAGCCGAAACAAACACTCCTCCATGGAAAATCTCGATAATATTCCCTGAGTTCTTCCCATTTAGCAGATCTGTACTGCCAGACTACACGAGGTTTACTTGCTTCTTTAACACTAGTAATTGGTAGGACACAAGATGTTGAGACGAGTTTATGATCTGAGGAACCTAGTGGGGCTTTCACCGTGATAGTATACATTTGAGGGTTCGTGGTCAAAAACAGATCCAACAGGCTAGCGAATTCTCCCTCGCGATCGGGAATGCGTGTTGGTTCATCAACGAGCTGGGTAAAACCACAGCTGATCGCAAACGATTTCGCTTCACGGCCTTCTTCATCAGTGAAGTTTGAGTATTTAAGCCAGTTGATGTTATGTACATTAAAATCACCCAAGATGGATATCTCAGCTTTGGGGTAGTTTATCTGTATGAATTCAACAGTTTTTGTGAGGGACAAAAAAAGTGTCCTATACTGTGTATCGCTGGGTGGTCGGTATAATAAACAACAGATAAATCTCGTCGTTTGTCGGTCTGTTATCCTAAGCCACGTGACGTCAAAGTCATCGGGCTCAAAGTCTTCCTCACGTTGGCAGGAGAGGTCACTTCTGACAAAAATGCCAATTCCGAAGTTACGTCTAAATCGGGAATGACAGTCATATCCTGGATAGAGATAATTAACTGTGCTTGATGACGCTTGCACTTTTGTTTCGCACAGTGCTAGAATGTGAGATTTATTTGTCTGAAGATGTTGATGTACTGAATTGATATTCGTGTTTAAACCTCAAATATTACAAAAGTCGACTATAAATTTTTACATTCTGGTGATGTTATATTATTCTTTCTCTTGCATGAATGTGCCCCTGGATTAGCCCCCGCCCGGAGATCCGAATGGGGGGTCGTTTTAACTCCGGAAAATTTTAACCCCGGGAACGCCATCCATGCATATTAATTACCTCAAGGACCGGAATCTCTGGCACAGCAACGAAACGTCAGCTCTTTAAAGCAACTTCACGCCGCCTAAGCCAGAAAGATGGTATCGCACCGGGCGAGGCTGTGTGGGTTCTATGTCCTCTACCATCTGGTAATATACAAAATTTCCTTCAAACGAAAGGTAAAACCGCATTTAAAATGAAACTTTTTTGCTCTCTCTCACTAAGATTTTGGTTTTACGACTTCCGTTTTTACTAAATTGGTTGGAAATTTCGTCACATCTAAAAACACTACTTAGAGGTATCTAATAATACCTAAGCCTACCAAAGAAGACTACCACGCATAGGAACTGTATTAGTTTAACATTCGATCAGTTATTTCAAGCGACAGTCAGCTTTGAAAGCTAGAAGTTCACTTATTATAAAAACAGGAACAATCCCAGAAAATATACAAAATTTCCTTCAAACGAAAGGTAAAACCGCATTAAAATGAACTTTTTTTCCCCTCTCTCACTGAGATTTTGGTTTCACGACTTCCGTTTTTACTCAGATGGTTGGAAAATTCGTCACATCTAAAAACAACTATATACCTAAAGGTATCTAATAAGACCTAATAGCTTACCAAAGAAGACTACCACGCATAGGAACTGTATTAGTTTAACATTCCATCAATTATGTCATGCGACCGTCTGCTTTGAAAGCTAGAAGTTGACTAATCATAAATACAGGAAGAATTCCAGAAAATAAATAAAATTTCTTACAAACGAAAGGTAAAACCGCATTTAAAATTAACATTTTTTTCCTCTCTCTCACTGAGATTTTGGTTTTACGACTTCCGTTTTTACTCAGATGGTTGGAAAATTCGTCACATCTAAAAACAACTACCTAAAGGTATCTAATAAGACCTAATAGCTTACCAAAGAAGACTACCACGCATAGGAACTGTATTAGTTTAACATTCCATCAATTATCGCGACCGTCCGCTTTCAAGGCTAGAAGTTGACTAATCATAAATACAGGAACAATTCCAGAAAATAAACAAAATTTCCTACAAACGAAAGGTAAAACCGCATTTAAAATTAACATTTTTTTCCTCTCTCTCACTGAGATTTTGGTTTTACGACTTCCGTTTTTACTCAGATGGTTGGAAAATTCGTCACATCTGAAAACAACTACCTAAAGGTATCTAATAAGACCTAATAGCTTACCAAAGAAGACTACCACGCATAGGAACTGTATTAGTTTAACATTCCATCAATTATGTCATGCGACCGTCTGCTTTAAAAGCTAGAAGTTGACTAATCATAAAAACAGGAACAATTCCAGAAAATAAACAAAATTTCCTACAAACGAAAGGTAAAACCACATTTAAAATTAACAATTTTTTCCTCTCTCTCACTGAGATTTTGATTATACGACTTCCGTTTTTACTCAGATGGTTGGGAACATCGTCACATCTAAAAACAACTACCTAAAGGTATCTAATAAGACCTAATAGCTTACCAAAGAAGACTACCACGCATAGGAACTGTATTAGTTTAACATTCCATCAATTATGTCATGCGACCGTCTGCTTTGAAAGCTAGAAGTTGACTAATCATAAATACAGGAACAATTCAAGAAAATAAACAAACTTTCCTACAAACGAAAGGTAAAACCGCATTTTAAATTAACATTTTTTTCCTCTCTCTCACTGAGATTTTGGTTTTACGATTTCCGTTTTTACTCAGATGGTTGGAAAATTCGTCACATCTAAAAACAACTACCTAAAGGTATCTAATAAGACCTAATAGCTTACCAAAGAAGACTACCACGCATAGGAACTGTATTAGTTTAACATTCCATCAATTATGTCATGCGACCGTCTGCTTTAAAAGCTAGAAGTTGACTAATCATAAAAACAGGAACAATTCCAGAAAATAAACAAAATTTCCTACAAACGAAAGGTAAAACCACATTTAAAATTAACAATTTTTTCCTCTCTCTCACTGAGATTTTGATTATACGACTTCTGTTTTTACTCAGATGGTTGGGAACATCGTCACATCTAAAAACAACTACCTAAAGGTATCTAATAAGACCTAATAGCTTACCAAAGAAGACTACTACGCATAGGAACTGTATTAGCTTAACATTCCATCAATTATTCCATGCGACCGTCTGCTTTGAAAGCTAGAAGTTGACTAATCATAACTACAGGAACAATTCCAGAAAATAAACAAAATATCCTACAAACGAAAGGTAAAACCGCATTTGAAATGAACATTTTTTTCCTCTCTCTCACTGAGATTTTGGTTTTACGACTTCCGTTTTTACTCAGATGGTTGGAAAATTCGTCACATCTAAAAACAACTACCTAAAGGTATCTAATAAGACCTAATAGCTTACCAAAGAAGACTACCACGCATAGGAACTGTATTAGTTTAACATTCCATCAATTATCGCGACCGTCCGCTTTGAAGGCTAGAAGTTGACTAATCATAAATACAGGAACAATTCCAGAAAATAAACAAAATTTCCTACAAACGAAAGGTAAAACCGCATTTAAAATTAACATTTTTTTCCTCTCTCTCACTGAGATTTTGATTTTACGACTTCCGTTTTTACTCAGATGGTTGGAAAATTCGTCACATCTAAAAACAACTACCTAAAGGTATCTAATAAGACCTAATAGCTTACCAAAGAAGACTACCACGCATAGGAACTGTATTAGTTTAACATTCCATCAATTATGTCATGCGACCGTCTGCTTTGAAAGCTAGAAGTTGACTAATCATAAATACAGGAACAATTCCAGAAAATAAACAAAATTTCCTACAGACGAAAGGTAAAACCGCATTTAAAATTAACATTTTTTTCCTCTCTCTCACTGAGATTTTGATTTTACGACTTCCGTTTTTACTCAGATGGTTGGAAAATTCGTCACATCTAAAAACATCTACCTAAAGGTATCTAATAAGACCTAAAGCTTACCAAAGAAGACTACCACGCATAGGAACTGTATTAGTTTAACATTCCATCAATTAGGTCATGCGACCGTCTGCTTTGAAAGCTAGAAGTTGACTAATCATAAAAACAGGAACAATTCCAGAAAATAAACAAAATTTCCTACAAACGAAAGGTAAAACCGCATTTGAAATGAACATTTTTTTCCTCTCTCTCACTGAGATTTTGGTTTTACGACTTCCGTTTTTACTCAGATGGTTGGAAAATTCGTCACATCTAAAAACAACTACCTAAAGGTATCTAATAAGACCTAATAGCTTACCAAAGAAGACTACCACGCATAGGAACTGTATTAGTTTAACATTCCATCAATTATCGCGACCGTCCGCTTTGAAGGCTAGAAGTTGACTAATCATAAATACAGGAACAATTCCAGAAAATAAACAAAATTTCCTACAAACAAAAGGTAAAACCGCATTTAAAATTAACATTTATTTCCTCTCTCTCACTGAGATTTTGGTTTTACGACTTCCGTTTTTACTCAGATGGTTGGAAAATTCGTCACATCTAAAAACAACTACCTAAAGGTATCTAATAAGACCTAATAGCTTACCAAAGAAGACTACCACGCATAGGAACTGTATTAGTTTAACATTCCATCAATTAGGTCATGCGACCGTCTGCTTTAAAAGCTAGAAGTTGACTAATCATAAAAACAGGAACAATTCCAGAAAATAAACAAAATTTCCTACAAACGAAAGGTAAAACCGCATTTGAAATGAACATTTTTTTCCTCTCTCTCACTGAGATTTTGGTTTTACGACTTCCGTTTTTACTCAGATGGTTGGAAAATTCGTCACATCTAAAAACAACTACCTAAAGGTATCTAATAAGACCTAATAGCTTACCAAAGAAGACTACCACGCATAGGAACTGTATTAGTTTAACATTCCATCAATTAGGTCATGCGACCGTCTGCTTTGAAAGCTAGAAGTTGACTAATCATAAAAACAGGAACAATTCCAGAAAATAAACAAAATTTCCTACAAACGAAAGGTAAAACCGCATTTGAAATGAACATTTTTTTCCTCTCTCTCACTGAGATTTTGGTTTTACGACTTCCGTTTTTACTCAGATGGTTGGAAAATTCGTCACATCTAAAAACAACTACCTAAAGGTATCTAATAAGACCTAATAGCTTACCAAAGAAGACTACCACGCATAGGAACTGTATTAGTTTAACATTCCATCAATTATCGCGACCGTCCGCTTTGAAGGCTAGAAGTTGACTAATCATAAATACAGGAACAATTCCAGAAAATAAACAAAATTTCCTACAAACAAAAGGTAAAACCGCATTTAAAATTAACATTTATTTCCTCTCTCTCACTGAGATTTTGGTTTTACGACTTCCGTTTTTACTCAGATGGTTGGAAAATTCGTCACATCTAAAAACAACTACCTAAAGGTATCTAATAAGACCTAATAGCTTACCAAAGAAGACTACCACGCATAGGAACTGTATTAGTTTAACATTCCATCAATTAGGTCATGCGACCGTCTGCTTTGAAAGCTAGAAGTTGACTAATCATAAATACAGGAACAATTCCAGAAAATAAACAAAATTTCCTACAGACGAAAGGTAAAACCGCATTTAAAATTAACATTTTTTTCCTCTCTCTCACTGAGATTTTGATTTTACGACTTCCGTTTTTACTCAGATGGTTGGAAAATTCGTCACATCTAAAAACATCTACCTAAAGGTATCTAATAAGACCTAAAGTTTACCAAAGAAGACTACCACGCATAGGAACTGTATTAGTTTAACATTCCATCAATTAGGTCATGCGACCGTCTGCTTTGAAAGCTAGAAGTTGACTAATCATAAAAACAGGAACAATTCCAGAAAATAAACAAAATTTCCTACAAACGAAAGGTAAAACCGCATTTGAAATGAACATTTTTTTCCTCTCTCTCACTGAGATTTTGGTTTTACGACTTCCGTTTTTACTCAGATGGTTGGAAAATTCGTCACATCTAAAAACAACTACCTAAAGGTATCTAATAAGACCTAATAGCTTACCAAAGAAGACTACCACGCATAGGAACTGTATTAGTTTAACATTCCATCAATTATGTCATGCGACCGTCTGCTTTGAAAGCTAGAAGTTGACTAATCATAAAAACAGGAACAATTCCAGAAAATAAACAAAATTTCCTACAAACGAAAGGTAAAACCGCATTTAAAATTAACATTTTTTTCCTCTCTCTCACTGAGATTTTGGTTTTACGACTTCCGTTTTTACTCAGATGGTTGGAAAATTCGTCACATCTAAAAACAACTACCTAAAGGTATCTAATAAGACCTAATAGCTTACCAAAGAAGACTACCACGCATAGGAACTGTATTAGTTTAACATTCCATCAATTATGTCATGCGACCGTCTGCTTTGAAAGCTAGAAGTTGACTAATCATAAGTACAGGAACAATTCCAGAAAATAAATAAAATTTCTTACAAACGAAAGGTAAAACCGCATTTAAAATTAACATTTTTTTCCTCTCTCCCACTGAGATTTTGGTTTTACGACTTCCGTTTTTACTCCGATGGTTGGAAAATTCGTCACATCTAAAAACAACTACCTAAAGGTATCTAATAAGACCTAGTAGCTAACCAAAGAAGACCACCACGCATAGGAACTGTGTTAGTTTAACATTTCATCAATTATGTCATGCGACCGTCTGCTTTAAAAGCTAGAAGTTGACTAATCATAAAAACAGGAACAATTCCAGAAAATAAACAAAATTTCCTACAAACGAAAGGTAAAACCGCATTTGAAATGAACATTTTTTTCCTCTCTCTCACTGAGATTTTGGTTTTACGACTTCCGTTTTTACTCAGATGGTTGGAAAATTCGTCACATCTAAAAACAACTACCTAAAGGTATCTAATAAGACCTAATAGCTTACCAAAGAAGACTACCACGCATAGGAACTGTATCAGTTTAACATTCCATCAATTATGTCATGCGACCGTCTGCTTTGAAAGCTAGAAGTTGACTAATCATAAATACAGGAACAATTCCAGAAAATAAACAAAATTTCCTACAGACGAAAGGTAAAACCGCATTTAAAATTAACATTTTTTTCCTCTCTCTCACTGAGATTTTGGTTTTACGACTTCCGTTTTTACTCAGATGGTTGGAAAATTCGTCACATCTAAAAACAACTACCTAAAGGTATCTAATAAGACCTAATAGCTTACCAAAGAAGACTACCACGCATAGGAACTGTATTAGTTTAACATTCCATCAATTAGGTCATGCGACCGTCTGCTTTAAAAGCTAGAAGTTGACTAATCATAAAAACAGGAACAATTCCAGAAAATAAACAAAATTTCCTACAAACGAAAGGTAAAACCGCATTTGAAATGAACATTTTTTTCCTCTCTCTCACTGAGATTTTGGTTTTACGACTTCCGTTTTTACTCAGATGGTTGGAAAATTCGTCACATCTAAAAACAACTACCTAAAGGTATCTAATAAGACCTAATAGCTTACCAAAGAAGACTACCACGCATAGGAACTGTATTAGTTTAACATTCCATCAATTAGGTCATGCGACCGTCTGCTTTGAAAGCTAGAAGTTGACTAATCATAAAAACAGGAACAATTCCAGAAAATAAACAAAATTTCCTACAAACGAAAGGTAAAACCGCATTTGAAATGAACATTTTTTTCCTCTCTCTCACTGAGATTTTGGTTTTACGACTTCCGTTTTTACTCAGATGGTTGGAAAATTCGTCACATCTAAAAACAACTACCTAAAGGTATCTAATAAAGACCTAATAGCTTACCAAAGAAGACTACCACGCATAGGAACTGTATCAGTTTAACATTCCATCAATTATGTCATGCGACCGTCTGCTTTGAAAGCTAGAAGTTGACTAATCATAAATACAGGAACAATTCCAGAAAATAAACAAAATTTCCTACAGACGAAAGGTAAAACCGCATTTAAAATTAACATTTTTTTCCTCTCTCTCACTGAGATTTTGATTTTACGACTTCCGTTTTTACTCAGATGGTTGGAAAATTCGTCACATCTAAAAACATCTACCTAAAGGTATCTAATAAGACCTAAAGCTTACCAAAGAAGACTACCACGCATAGGAACTGTATTAGTTTAACATTCCATCAATTAGGTCATGCGACCGTCTGCTTTGAAAGCTAGAAGTTGACTAATCATAAAAACAGGAACAATTCCAGAAAATAAACAAAATTTCCTACAAACGAAAGGTAAAACCGCATTTGAAATGAACATTTTTTTCCTCTCTCTCACTGAGATTTTGGTTTTACGACTTCCGTTTTTACTCAGATGGTTGGAAAATTCGTCACATCTAAAAACAACTACCTAAAGGTATCTAATAAGACCTAATAGCTTACCAAAGAAGACTACCACGCATAGGAACTGTATTAGTTTAACATTCCATCAATTATGTCATGCGACCGTCTGCTTTGAAAGCTAGAAGTTGACTAATCATAAAAACAGGAACAATTCCAGAAAATAAACAAAATTTCCTACAGAAGAAAGGTAAAACCGCATTTAAAACTAACATTTTTTTCCTCTCTCTCACTGAGATTTTGGTTTTACGACTTCCGTTTTTACTCAGATGGTTGGAAAATTCGTCACATCTAAAAACAACTACCTAAAGGTATCTAATAAGACCTAATAGCTTACCAAAGAAGACTACCACGCATAGGAACTGTATTAGTTTAACATTCCATCAATTATGTCATGCGACCGTCTGCTTTGAAAGCTAGAAGTTGACTAATCATAAGTACAGGAACAATTCCAGAAAATAAATAAAATTTCTTACAAACGAAAGGTAAAACCGCATTTAAAATTAACATTTTTTTCCTCTCTCCCACTGAGATTTTGGTTTTACGACTTCCGTTTTTACTCCGATGGTTGGAAAATTCGTCACATCTAAAAACAACTACCTAAAGGTATCTAATAAGACCTAGTAGCTAACCAAAGAAGACCACCACGCATAGGAACTGTATTAGTTTAACATTCCATCAATTAGGTCATGCGACCGTCTGCTTTGAAAGCTAGAAGTTGACTAATCATAAAAACAGGAACAATTCCAGAAAATAAACAAAATTTCCTACAAACGAAAGGTAAAACCGCATTTGAAATGAACATTTTTTTCCTCTCTCTCACTGAGATTTTGGTTTTACGACTTCCGTTTTTACTCAGATGGTTGGAAAATTCGTCACATCTAAAAACAACTACCTAAAGGTATCTAATAAGACCTAATAGCTTACCAAAGAAGACTACCACGCATAGGAACTGTATTAGTTTAACATTCCATCAATTATGTCATGCGACCGTCTGCTTTGAAAGCTAGAAGTTGACTAATCATAAAAACAGGAACAATTCCAGAAAATAAACAAAATTTCCTACAAACGAAAGGTAAAACCGCATTTGAAATCAACATTTTTTTCCTCTCTCTCACTGAGATTTTGGTTTTACGACTTCCGTTTTTACTCAGATGGTTGGAAAATTCGTCACATCTAAAAACATCTACCTAAAGGTATCTAATAAGACCTAAAGCTTACCAAAGAAGACTACCACGCATAGGAACTGTATTAGTTTAACATTCCATCAATTAGGTCATGCGACCGTCTGCTTTGAAAGCTAGAAGTTGACTAATCATAAAAACAGGAACAATTCCAGAAAATAAACAAAATTTCCTACAAACGAAAGGTAAAACCGCATTTGAAATGAACATTTTTTTCCTCTCTCTCACTGAGATTTTGGTTTTACGACTTCCGTTTTTACTCAGATGGTTGGAAAATTCGTCACATCTAAAAACAACTACCTAAAGGTATCTAATAAGACCTAATAGCTTACCAAAGAAGACTACCACGCATAGGAACTGTATTAGTTTAACATTCCATCAATTATGTCATGCGACCGTCTGCTTTGAAAGCTAGAAGTTGACTAATCATAAAAACAGGAACAATTCCAGAAAATAAACAAAATTTCCTACAGAAGAAAGGTAAAACCGCATTTAAAATTAACATTTTTTTCCTCTCTCTCACTGAGATTTTGGTTTTACGACTTCCGTTTTTACTCAGATGGTTGGAAAATTCGTCACATCTAAAAACATCTACCTAAAGGTATCTAATAAGACCTAAAGCTTACCAAAGAAGACTACCACGCATAGGAACTGTATTAGTTTAACATTCCATCAATTAGGTCATGCGACCGTCTGCTTTGAAAGCTAGAAGTTGACTAATCATAAAAACAGGAACAATTCCAGAAAATAAACAAAATTTCCTACAAACAAAAGGTAAAACCGCATTTGAAATGAACATTTTTTTCCTCTCTCTCACTGAGATTTTGGTTTTACGACTTCCGTTTTTACTCAGATGGTTGGAAAATTCGTCACATCTAAAAACAACTACCTAAAGGTATCTAATAAGACCTAATAGCTTACCAAAGAAGACTACCACGCATAGGAACTGTATTAGTTTAACATTCCATCAATTATGTCATGCGACCGTCTGCTTTGAAAGCTAGAAGTTGACTAATCATAAAAACAGGAACAATTCCAGAAAATAAACAAAATTTCCTACAGAAGAAAGGTAAAACCGCATTTAAAATTAACATTTTTTTCCTCTCTCTCACTGAGATTTTGGTTTTACGACTTCCGTTTTTACTCAGATGGTTGGAAAATTCGTCACATCTAAAAACAACTACCTAAAGGTATCTAATAAGACCTAATAGCTTACCAAAGAAGACTACCACGCATAGGAACTGTATTAGTTTAACATTCCATCAATTATGTCATGCGACCGTCTGCTTTAAAAGCTAGAAGTTGACTAATCATAAAAACAGGAACAATTCCAGAAAATAAACAAAATTTCCTACAAACGAAAGGTAAAACCACATTTAAAATTAACAATTTTTTCCTCTCTCTCACTGAGATTTTGGTTTTACGACTTCCGTTTTTACTCGGATGGTTGGAAAATTCGTCACATCTAAAAACAACTACCTAAAGGTATCTAATAAGACCTAATAGCTAACCAAAGAAGACCACCACGCATAGGAACTGTGTTAGTTTAACATTCCATCAATTAGGTCATGCGACCGTCTGCTTTAAAAGCTAGAAGTTGACTAATCATAAAAACAGGAACAATTCCAGAAAATAAACAAAATTTCCTACAGACGAAAGGTAAAACCACATTTAAAATTAACATTTTTTTCCTCTCTCTCACTGAGATTTTGGTTTTACGACTTCCGTTTTTACTCATCAGATGGTAGGAAAATTCGTCACATCTAAAAACAACTACCTAAAGGTATCTAATAAGACCTAATAGCTTACAAAAGAAGACTACCACGCATAGGAACTGTATTAGTTTAACATTCCATCAATTATGTCATGCGACCGTCTGCTTTGAAAGCTAGAAGTTGACTAATCATAAAAACAGGAACAATTCCAGAAAATAAACAAAATTTCCTACAAACGAAAGGTAAAACCACATTTAAAATTAACAATTTTTTCCTCTCTCTCACTGAGATTTTGGTTTTACGACTTCCGTTTTTACTCGGATGGTTGGAAAATTCGTCACATCTAAAAACAACTACCTAAAGGTATCTAATAAGACCTAATAGCTAACCAAAGAAGACCACCACGCATAGGAACTGTGTTAGTTTAACATTCCATCAATTAGGTCATGCGACCGTCTGCTTTAAAAGCTAGAAGTTGACTAATCATAAAAACAGGAACAATTCCAGAAAATAAACAAAATTTCCTACAGACGAAAGGTAAAACCACATTTAAAATTAACATTTTTTTCCTCTCTCCCACTGAGATTTTGGTTTTACGACTTCCGTTTTTACTCAGATGGTTGGAAAATTCGTCACATCTAAAAACAACTACCTAAAGGTATCTAATAAGACCTAGTAGCTAACCAAAGAAGACCACCACGCATAGGAACTGTATTAGTTTAACATTTCATCAATTATGTCATGCGACCGTCTGCTTTAAAAGCTAGAAGTTGACTAATCATAAAAACAGGAACAATTCCAGAAAATAAACAAAATTTCCTACAAACGAAAGGTAAAACCGCATTTGAAATTAACATTTTTTTCCTCTCTCTCACTGAGATTTTGGTTTTACGACTTCCGTTTTTACTCAGATGGTTGGAAAATTCGTCACATCTAAAAACAACTACCTAAAGGTATCTAATAAGACCTAATAGCTTACCAAAGAAGACTACTAAGCATAGGAACTGTTTTAGTTTAACATTCCATCAATTATTTCATGCGACCGTCTGCTTTGAAAGCTAGAGTTTGACTAATCATAAATACAGGAACAATTCCAGAAAATAAACAAAATTTCCTACAAACGAAAGGTAAAACCGCATTTAAAATTAACATTTTTTTCCTCTCTCTCACTGAGATTTTGATTTTACGACTTCCGTTTTTACTCAGATGGTTGGAAAATTCGTCACATCTAAAAACAACTACCTAAAGGTATCTAATAAGACCTAATAGCTTACCAAAGAAGACTACTACGCATAGGAACTGTTTTAGTTTAACATTCCATCAATTATTTCATGCGACCGTCTGCTTTGAAAGCTAGAGTTTGACTAATCATAAATACAGGAACAATTCCAGAAAATAAACAAAATTTCCTACAAACGAAAGGTAAAACCGCATTTAAAATTAACATTTTTTTCCTCTCTCTCACTGAGATTTTGATTTTACGACTTCCGTTTTTACTCAGATGGTTGGAAAATTCGTCACATCTAAAAACAACTACCTAAAGGTATCTAATAAGACCTAATAGCTTACCAAAGAAGACTACTACGCATAGGAACTGTTTTAGTTTAACATTCCATCAATTATTTCATGCGACCGTCTGCTTTGAAAGCTAGAAGTTGACTAATCATAAATACAGGAACAATTCCAGAAAATAAACAAAATTTCCTACAAACGAAAGGTAAAACCGCATTTAAAATTAACATTTTTTTCCTCTCTCTCACTGAGATTTTGATTTTACGACTTCCGTTTTTACTCAGATGGTTGGAAAATTCGTCACATCTAAAAACAACTACCTAAAGGTATCTAATAAGACCTAATAGCTTACCAAAGAAGACTACTACGCATAGGAACTGTTTTAGTTTAACATTCCATCAATTATTTCATGCGACCGTCTGCTTTGAAAGCTAGAAGTTGACTAATCATAAATACAGGAACAATTCCAGAAAATAAACAAAATTTCCTACAAACGAAAGGTAAAACCGCATTTAAAATTAACATTTTTTTCCTCTCTCTCACTGAGATTTTGATTTTACGACTTCCGTTTTTACTCAGATGGTTGGAAAATTCGTCACATCTAAAAACAACTACCTAAAGGTATCTAATAAGACCTAATAGCTTACCAAAGAAGACTACTAAGCGTAGGAACTGTATTAGTTTAACATTCCATCAATTATTTCATGCGACCGTCTGCTTTGAAAGCTAGAGTTTGACTAATCATAAATACAGGAACAATTCCAGAAAATAAACAAAATTTCCTACAAACGAAAGGTAAAACCGCATTTAAAATTAAAATTTTTTTCCTCTCTCTCACTGAGATTTTGATTTTACGACTTCCGTTTTTACTCAGATGGTTGGAAAATTCGTCACATCTAAAAACAACTACCTAAAGGTATCTAATAAGACCTAATAGCTTACCAAAGAAGACTACTAAGCGTAGGAACTGTATTAGTTTAACATTCCATCAATTATTTCATGCGACCGTCTGCTTTGAAAGCTAGAGTTTGACTAATCATAAATACAGGAACAATTCCAGAAAATAAACAAAATTTCCTACAAACGAAAGGTAAAACCGCATTTAAAATTAACATTTTTTTCCTCTCTCTCACTGAGATTTTGATTTTACGACTTCCGTTTTTACTCAGATGGTTGGAAAATTCGTCACATCTAAAAACAACTACCTAAAGGTATCTAATAAGACCTAATAGCTTACCAAAGAAGACTACTAAGCATAGGAACTGTATTAGTTTAACATTCCATCAATTATTTCATGCGACCGTCTGCTTTGAAAGCTAGAAGTTGACTAATCATAAATACAGGAACAATTCCAGAAAATAAACAAAATTTTCTACAAACGAAAGGTAAAACCGCATTTAAAATTAACATTTTTTTCCTCTCTCTCACTGAGATTTTGATTTTACGACTTCCGTTTTTACTCAGATGGTTGGAAAATTCGTCACATCTAAAAACAACTACCTAAAGGTATCTAATAAGACCTAATAGCTTACCAAAGAAGACTACTAAGCGTAGGAACTGTATTAGTTTAACATTCCATCAATTATTTCATGCGACCGTCTGCTTTGAAAGCTAGAGTTTGACTAATCATAAATACAGGAACAATTCCAGAAAATAAACAAAATTTCCTACAAACGAAAGGTAAAACCGCATTTAAAATTAACATTTTTTTCTTCTCTCTCACTGAGATTTTGATTTTACGACTTCCGTTTTTACTCAGATGTTTGGAAAATTCGTCACATCTAAAAACAACTACCTAAAGGTATCTAATAAGACCTAATAGCTTACCAAAGAAGACTACTAAGCATAGGAACTGTATTAGTTTAACATTCCATCAATTATTTCATGCGACCGTCTGCTTTGAAAGCTAGAAGTTGACTAATCATAAATATAGGAACAATTCCAGAAAATAAACAAAATTTCCTACAAACGAAAGGTAAAACCGCATTTAAAATTAACATTTTTTTCCTCTCTCTCACTGAGATTTTGATTTTACGACTTCCGTTTTTACTCAGATGGTTGGAAAATTCGTCACATCTAAAAACAACTACCTAAAGGTATCTAATAAGACCTAATAGCTTACCAAAGAAGACTACTAAGCGTAGGAACTGTATTAGTTTAACATTCCATCAATTATTTCATGCGACCGTCTGCTTTGAAAGCTAGAGTTTGACTAATCATAAATACAGGAACAATTCCAGAAAATAAACAAAATTTCCTACAAACGAAAGGTAAAACCGCATTTAAAATTAACATTTTTTTCCTCTCTCTCACTGAGATTTTGATTTTACGACTTCCGTTTTTACTCAGATGGTTGGAAAATTCGGCACATCTAAAAACAACTACCTAAAGGTACCTAATAAGACCTAATAGCTTACCAAAGAAGACTACTAAGCATAGGAACTGTATTAGTTTAACATTCCATCAATTATTTCATGCGACCGTCTGCTTTGAAAGCTAGAAGTTGACTAATCATAAATACAGGAACAATTCCAGAAAATAAACAAAATTTCCTACAAACGAAAGGTAAAACCGCATTTAAAATTAACATTTTTTTCCTCTCTCTCACTGAGATTTTGATTTTACGACTTCCGTTTTTACTCAGATGGTTGGAAAATTCGTCACATCTAAAAACAACTACCTAAAGGTATCTAAAAGACCTAATAGCTTACCAAAGAAGACTACTACGCATAGGAACTGTTTTAGTTTAACATTCCATCAATTATTTCATGCGACCGTCTGCTTTGAAAGCTAGAGTTTGACTAATCATAAATACAGGAACAATTCCAGAAAATAAACAAAATTTCCTACAAACGAAAGGTAAAACCGCATTTAAAATTAACATTTTTTTCCTCTCTCTCACTGAGATTTTGATTTTACGACTTCCGTTTTTACTCAGATGGTTGGAAAATTCGTCACATCTAAAAACAATAATAATAATAATAATAATAATAATAATAGTCTTTATTGAGACAGAATTACATCTCTATCCATAATCTATTTACATAAAGATATGCTGAGAGAAAAACGAAGACGCATCTAGTCTCAACCTCAGGGCGAAGTTCAGCATGCTACTGACATAATCAGCGGACACTGCTCTTCCACTTAAACCCTGGTTATATATACACTACAAACACGTTACAGCGCCCAGTGAGCATGTTTGTCAAGCAAAAGAAAAAGAAGCAAAGAAAAGAAAAGAGAGAAATAAGAACGAAAAGGTAAAGGAAGAATAAAAGAAGAAGAAAAGAAAAAAATAAAAAAGAAAAAGAAAGAAAAAAAACAAGAGAAAAACAGTTAGCCTAGTCACTCATTGGACCCGAAACAACAAATCAAAAACCCTCCTCTTAAACCTGTTGATGTTCGCAATTGTTTTAAATTCGTCTGGTAGGTCATTGTATAACTTACTAACACAGTAGGTGAAAGAGCGTTCATATAAAGAAAGCCTATGAACAGGAGGTGTGATCAGATGCTTCCTTCTGATATTTATGTTGTGAACATCGGTACGGAAAGTGATTTTCCTATATAAATAGGCCGGGGTTCTGAAAAGAATGATTGAGTGGAAAAGACTAAGAGCCTGCAGCTTGTATCTATTTTTTATGTTCAACCATTGAACTTCTTTCAATTTATGGGAAATATGTGCATATTTTCTAATACCGAAAATAAAGCGTAAGCATGAATTCTGCAGTCTCTGTATTTTATAACAAGTCTCACCGTCGAGAGAAGCTGAATAAACTTGAGAGCAATAATTAACCTTCGATAGCACAAGTGATTCACAGAGAGTTATTTTAATTTCCTTAGGCAAACACTTCCGCTGTCTATACAATTGCTTCAACGATCCATAGGCTTTCGACAAACATTTAGAAACATGATCTTTATATCGGAAGGTGTTGTCCATCTGTAATCCTAGATTCCGTACAGTATTAACAACAGGTATTTCAACCCCATCAATTGCTAGCTTAACCATCTGCTCGAGACGATCACACATTACTTGTCTACCAAAAATAATACTCTGAGACTTGGAAGGATTGAGAGTCAAGCAAAGGCTTCTAGCGTGCTCATATATGCCCAAGAGATCCTCATTAATGCCAGCAACAGCCTGTAAAACATCGTCTGGTTTGAATGAATAATACAGCTGGGTATCGTCAGCATACATGATCATCTTACAATATTTTATGCATCGAGGGAAACAGCTCGTATAAATTGTGAATAACAATGGTCCTAGAATTGAACCCTGTGGAACACCAGCAGAAATCTTACCCAGCTCCGACTCACACGAACCCACCTTCACACTCTGACATCTATCGGAGAGATAACTTTGCATCAACCTTATGGAATCCGCAGAGAGGCCTATTTTTTTCAAAACCCGCATAAGCACGCCACAACGCACCGTATCAAAGGCTCTCGAAAAGTCCAACAAGACAAGTACAGTCAATAAGCCCTCATCAGTTGCCTTCAATATATCATCAGTGACTGCCATTAAAGCAGTTGTGCAACTATGATTATGCCTAAAACCGAACTGAATATCAGGCAACACTGCATTCCTCTTTACAAATTCTTTCAATTGATCGTGCATTATTCTTTCGAGAACCTTCGACAGCACCGGCAACACACTAATAGAGCGAAAATGATTGAGTTCAGTTGGAGCGGAAACCTTAGGTATAGGAACAACGGTTGCTCTCTTCCATGCCAGAGGAACATAGGCATCCGTCAAGCAACAGTTAATCAGGTGCATCAGATACTTAAGCACATAAGGACAACACATCATAATCATTTCAATCGAGATCTTATCCCAACCGACAGCGTTTGTCTTAATTTGACAGAGAGACTTAAATATGGTATCTTCATCAACTAATGAAAAATCGAAAGCAACATCATTATACCCTGAACCATAATCACAAAAACCAAGAGGATCAAAAGACCTATCACTATCTTCAGCCCCATCGAACAAGTTATTTAGAAAGTATTCATTTAGTTCATCTGGAGTAAAAACATTGAGATCATCTACGCCCTTAGAATCTCTATTTATATCTAAATCTTTTAAAGTTTTATACAACATCTTTGTGTTATTTCCACGAAAGATCCCACACAGGTAGTTTCTCTTAGCTCGTTCTATAGCGGCCGACAAACTATTACGCAAAGCTTTATACTGTTCCCAATCACCCGGCAATCTAGTTTTCCTATATCTACGCTTCGCCTTATCCCTTTGTGCCATTCCCTCCCGAAGAACACCTGTGAGCCATGGAGCTGCAGGCTTCGAAAACCTTTTAACTTTGACGGGAGCATGCCTGTCAAACAATTGCAGTAGGGCACTATAAAAGTAATCAAGTTTTTTGTCGATGTCCCTTATAGTAAAAACTTTATCCAAATTTAGGCCTTCCAAATCTCTTTGAAAAATAGACATATCTACATCATTTAGGCACCTGTAAGAATAGAATCTGGGCTTGCTTTTAGGTACATTCGCAGATAAGGAGCACCATATCAAATCATGATCAGAGAAATGCACAACCTCAACACCATCTTCCGTCACCAAGCTGTCATTATTAATCAAAATATGATCTATCAGTGATCTGCTAGTCTTTGTGACTCTGGTAGGTTCAGTAATCAACTGAGATAATCCAAGTTCGTTAAGGTGGGTAACGTACGCTTTTGTAACCGTATCGTCTTCTTTTAGAAGGTCAATATTAAAATCGCCTAGTATGATCAAATTATTGCAGTATAGTAGGGAACTTGACAACAAGGCTTCAATATCATCTAGGCAAACTTTATACCCTACATCATGGTTTCTGTATATAACACACAATACTACACAAAAATGATCCACGGACAATAGTACCTTCAGTTGCTCCACGCCTCCAGTCACCTCCAGCAGGGTAGCCTGAATCGAGTTTCTCACATAAACTGCAACTCCCGACCCCCTACCACGATAATCTTTACGTATAAATCTGTAATTATCAATGGCGTATTGAGCAGAGTCCATCCCATCTTTCAACCATGTCTCTGATATGCCCATTACATCAATATCTAATTTAGAAATAGTGTCTTTCACTTCACTAAAGTGCAGATCCAATGAGATAACATTCAAATGTGCAATCTTCAACTTCATACCCTCAGAGCGATTTCTAGGTTGAAAAAATAATAAACAAATAAATATTAGTTGAAGAACTACCTAAAGGTATCTAATAAGACCTAATAGCTTACCAAAGAAGACTACTACGCATAGGAACTGTTTTAGTTTAACATTCCATCAATTATTTCATGCGACCGTCTGCTTTGAAAGCTAGAGTTTGACTAATCATAAATACAGGAACAATTCCAGAAAATAAACAAAATTTCCTACAAACGAAAGGTAAAACCGCATTTAAAATTAACATTTTTTTCCTCTCTCTCACTGAGATTTTGATTTTACGACTTCCGTTTTTACTCAGATGGTTGGAAAATTCGTCACATCTAAAAACAACTACCTAAAGGTATCTAATAAGACCTAATAGCTTACCAAAGAAGACTACTACGCATAGGAACTGTTTTAGTTTAACATTCCATCAATTATTTCATGCGACCGTCTGCTTTGAAAGCTAGAAGTTGACTAATCATAAATACAGGAACAATTCCAGAAAATAAACAAAATTTCCTACAAACGAAAGGTAAAACCGCATTTAAAATTAAAATTTTTTTCCTCTCTCTCACTGAGATTTTGATTTTACGACTTCCGTTTTTACTCAGATGGTTGGAAAATTCGTCACATCTAAAAACAACTACCTAAAGGTATCTAATAAGACCTAATAGCTTACCAAAGAAGACTACTACGCATAGGAACTGTTTTAGTTTAACATTCCATCAATTATTTCATGCGACCGTCTGCTTTGAAAGCTAGAAGTTGACTAATCATAAATACAGGAACAATTCCAGAAAATAAACAAAATTTCCTACAAACGAAAGGTAAAACCGCATTTAAAATTAACATTTTTTTCCTCTCTCTCACTGAGATTTTGATTTTACGACTTCCGTTTTTACTCAGATGGTTGGAAAATTCGTCACATCTAAAAACAACTACCTAAAGGTATCTAATAAGACCTAATAGCTTACCAAAGAAGACTACTACGCATAGGAACTGTTTTAGTTTAACATTCCATCAATTATTTCATGCGACCGTCTGCTTTGAAAGCTAGAAGTTGACTAATCATAAATACAGGAACAATTCCAGAAAATAAACAAAATTTCCTACAAACGAAAGGTAAAACCGCATTTAAAATTAAAATTTTTTTCCTCTCTCTCACTGAGATTTTGATTTTACGACTTCCGTTTTTACTCAGATGGTTGGAAAATTCGTCACATCTAAAAACAACTACCTAAAGGTATCTAATAAGACCTAATAGCTTACCAAAGAAGACTACTAAGCATAGGAACTGTATTAGTTTAACATTCCATCAATTATTTCATGCGACCGTCTGCTTTGAAAGCTAGAAGTTGACTAATCATAAAAACAGGAACAATTCCAGAAAATAAACAAAATTTCCTACAGACGAAAGGTAAAACCACATTTAAAATTAACATTTTTTTCCTCTCTCCCACTGAGATTTTGGTTTTACGACTTCCGTTTTTACTCAGATGGTTGGAAAATTCGTCACATCTAAAAACAACTACCTAAAGGTATCTAATAAGACCTAGTAGCTAACCAAAGAAGACCACCACGCATAGGAACTGTATTAGTTTAACATTTCATCAATTATGTCATGCGACCGTCTGCTTTGAAAGCTAGAAGTTGACTAATCATAAAAACAGGAACAATTCCAGAAAATAAACAAAATTTCCTACAAACGAAAGGTAAAACCACATTTAAAATTAACATTTTTTTCCTCTCTCTCACTGAGATTTTGGTTTTACGACTTCCGTTTTTACTCATCAGATGGTAGGAAAATTCGTCACATCTAAAAACAACTACCTAAAGGTATCTAATAAGACCTAATAGCTTACAAAAGAAGACTACCACGCATAGGAACTGTATTAGTTTAACATTCCATCAATTATGTCATGCGACCGTCTGCTTTGAAAGCTAGAAGTTGACTAATCATAAAAACAGGAACAATTCCAGAAAATAAACAAAATTTCCTACAAACGAAAGGTAAAACCACATTTAAAATTAACAATTTTTTCCTCTCTCTCACTGAGATTTTGGTTTTACGACTTCCGTTTTTACTCGGATGGTTGGAAAATTCGTCACATCTAAAAACAACTACCTAAAGGTATCTAATAAGACCTAATAGCTAACCAAAGAAGACCACCACGCATAGGAACTGTGTTAGTTTAACATTCCATCAATTAGGTCATGCGACCGTCTGCTTTAAAAGCTAGAAGTTGACTAATCATAAAAACAGGAACAATTCCAGAAAATAAACAAAATTTCCTACAGACGAAAGGTAAAACCACATTTAAAATTAACATTTTTTTCCTCTCTCCCACTGAGATTTTGGTTTTACGACTTTCGTTTTTACTCAGATGGTTGGAAAATTCGTCACATCTAAAAACAACTACCTAAAGGTATCTAATAAGACCTAGTAGCTAACCAAAGAAGACCACCACGCATAGGAACTGTATTAGTTTAACATTTCATCAATTATGTCATGCGACCGTCTGCTTTAAAAGCTAGAAGTTGACTAATCATAAAAACAGGAACAATTCCAGAAAATAAACAAAATTTCCTACAAACGAAAGGTAAAACCGCATTTGAAATTAACATTTTTTTCCTCTCTCTCACTGAGATTTTGGTTTTACGACTTCCGTTTTTACTCAGATGGTTGGAAAATTCGTCACATCTAAAAACAACTACCTAAAGGTATCTAATAAGACCTAGTAGCTAACCAAAGAAGACCACCACGCATAGGAACTGTATTAGTTTAACATTCCATCAATTATTTCATGCGACCGTCTGCTTTGAAAGCTAGAGTTTGACTAATCATAAATACAGGAACAATTCCAGAAAATAAACAAAATTTCCTACAAACGAAAGGTAAAACCGCATTTAAAATTAACATTTTTTTCCTCTCTCTCACTGAGATTTTGATTTTACGACTTCCGTTTTTACTCAGATGGTTGGAAAATTCGTCACATCTAAAAACAACTACCTAAAGGTATCTAATAAGACCTAATAGCTAACCAAAGAAGACCACCACGCATAGGAACTGTGTTAGTTTAACATTCCATCAATTAGGTCATGCGACCGTCTGCTTTAAAAGCTAGAAGTTGACTAATCATAAAAACAGGAACAATTCCAGAAAATAAACAAAATTTCCTACAGACGAAAGGTAAAACCACATTTAAAATTAACATTTTTTTCCTCTCTCCCACTGAGATTTTGGTTTTACGACTTCCGTTTTTACTCAGATGGTTGGAAAATTCGTCACATCTAAAAACAACTACCTAAAGGTATCTAATAAGACCTAATAGCTTACCAAAGAAGACTACTAAGCATAGGAACTGTATTAGTTTAACATTCCATCAATTATTTCATGCGACCGTCTGCTTTGAAAGCTAGAGTTTGACTAATCATAAATACAGGAACAATTCCAGAAAATAAACAAAATTTCCTACAAACTAAAGGTAAAACCACATTTAAAATTAACAATTTTTTCCTCTCTCTCACTGAGATTTTGGTTTTACGACTTCCGTTTTTACTCGGATGGTTGGAAAATTCGTCACATCTAAAAACAACTACCTAAAGGTATCTAATAAGACCTAATAGCTAACCAAAGAAGACCACCACGCATAGGAACTGTGTTAGTTTAACATTCCATCAATTAGGTCATGCGACCGTCTGCTTTAAAAGCTAGAAGTTGACTAATCATAAAAACAGGAACAATTCCAGAAAATAAACAAAATTTCCTACAGACGAAAGGTAAAACCACATTTAAAATTAACATTTTTTTCCTCTCTCTCACTGAGATATTGGTTTTACGACTTCCGTTTTTACTCAGATGGTTGGAAAATTCGTCACATCTAAAAACAACTACCTAAAGGTATCTAATAAGACCTAATAGCTTACCAAAGAAGACTACCACGCATAGGAACTGTATTAGTTTAACATTCCATCAATTATCGCGACCGTCCGCTTTGAAGGCTAGAAGTTGACTAATCATAAATACAGGAACAATTCCAGAAAATAAACAAAATTTCCTACAAACGAAAGGTAAAACCGCATTTAAAATTAACATTTTTTTCCTCTCTCTCACTGAGATTTTGATTTTACGACTTCCGTTTTTACTCAGATGGTTGGAAAATTCGTCACATCTAAAAACAACTACCTAAAGGTATCTAATAAGACCTAATAGCTTACCAAAGAAGACTACCACGCATAGGAACTGTATTAGTTTAACATTCCATCAATTATGTCATGCGACCGTCTGCTTTGAAAGCTAGAAGTTGACTAATCATAAATACAGGAACAATTCCAGAAAATAAACAAAATTTCCTACAGACGAAAGGTAAAACCGCATTTAAAATTAACATTTTTTTCCTCTCTCTCACTGAGATTTTGATTTTACGACTTCCGTTTTTACTCAGATGGTTGGAAAATTCGTCACATCTAAAAACAACTACCTAAAGGTATCTAATAAGACCTAATAGCTAACCAAAGAAGACCACCACGCATAGGAACTGTGTTAGTTTAACATTCCATCAATTAGGTCATGCGACCGTCTGCTTTAAAAGCTAGAAGTTGACTAATCATAAAAACAGGAACAATTCCAGAAAATAAACAAAATTTCCTACAGACGAAAGGTAAAACCACATTTAAAATTAACATTTTTTTCCTCTCTCCCACTGAGATTTTGGTTTTACGACTTCCGTTTTTACTCAGATGGTTGGAAAATTCGTCACATCTAAAAACAACTACCTAAAGGTATCTAATAAGACCTAATAGCTTACCAAAGAAGACTACTAAGCATAGGAACTGTATTAGTTTAACATTCCATCAATTATTTCATGCGACCGTCTGCTTTGAAAGCTAGAGTTTGACTAATCATAAATACAGGAACAATTCCAGAAAATAAACAAAATTTCCTACAAACTAAAGGTAAAACCACATTTAAAATTAACAATTTTTTCCTCTCTCTCACTGAGATTTTGGTTTTACGACTTCCGTTTTTACTCGGATGGTTGGAAAATTCGTCACATCTAAAAACAACTACCTAAAGGTATCTAATAAGACCTAATAGCTAACCAAAGAAGACCACCACGCATAGGAACTGTGTTAGTTTAACATTCCATCAATTAGGTCATGCGACCGTCTGCTTTAAAAGCTAGAAGTTGACTAATCATAAAAACAGGAACAATTCCAGAAAATAAACAAAATTTCCTACAGACGAAAGGTAAAACCACATTTAAAATTAACATTTTTTTCCTCTCTCTCACTGAGATATTGGTTTTACGACTTCCGTTTTTACTCAGATGGTTGGAAAATTCGTCACATCTAAAAACAACTACCTAAAGGTATCTAATAAGACCTAATAGCTTACCAAAGAAGACTACCACGCATAGGAACTGTATTAGTTTAACATTCCATCAATTATCGCGACCGTCCGCTTTGAAGGCTAGAAGTTGACTAATCATAAATACAGGAACAATTCCAGAAAATAAACAAAATTTCCTACAAACGAAAGGTAAAACCGCATTTAAAATTAACATTTTTTTCCTCTCTCTCACTGAGATTTTGATTTTACGACTTCCGTTTTTACTCAGATGGTTGGAAAATTCGTCACATCTAAAAACAACTACCTAAAGGTATCTAATAAGACCTAATAGCTTACCAAAGAAGACTACCACGCATAGGAACTGTATTAGTTTAACATTCCATCAATTATGTCATGCGACCGTCTGCTTTGAAAGCTAGAAGTTGACTAATCATAAATACAGGAACAATTCCAGAAAATAAACAAAATTTCCTACAGACGAAAGGTAAAACCGCATTTAAAATTAACATTTTTTTCCTCTCTCTCACTGAGATTTTGGTTTTACGACTTCCGTTTTTACTCAGATGGTTGGAAAATTCGTCACATCTAAAAACAACTACCTAAAGGTATCTAATAAGACCTAATAGCTTACCAAAGAAGACTACCACGCATAGGAACTGTATTAGTTTAACATTCCATCAATTAGGTCATGCGACCGTCTGCTTTAAAAGCTAGAAGTTGACTAATCATAAAAACAGGAACAATTCCAGAAAATAAACAAAATTTCCTACAAACGAAAGGTAAAACCGCATTTGAAATGAACATTTTTTTCCTCTCTCTCACTGAGATTTTGGTTTTACGACTTCCGTTTTTACTCAGATGGTTGGAAAATTCGTCACATCTAAAAACAACTACCTAAAGGTATCTAATAAGACCTAATAGCTTACCAAAGAAGACTACCACGCATAGGAACTGTATTAGTTTAACATTCCATCAATTAGGTCATGCGACCGTCTGCTTTGAAAGCTAGAAGTTGACTAATCATAAAAACAGGAACAATTCCAGAAAATAAACAAAATTTCCTACAAACGAAAGGTAAAACCGCATTTGAAATGAACATTTTTTTCCTCTCTCTCACTGAGATTTTGGTTTTACGACTTCCGTTTTTACTCAGATGGTTGGAAAATTCGTCACATCTAAAAACAACTACCTAAAGGTATCTAATAAGACCTAATAGCTTACCAAAGAAGACTACCACGCATAGGAACTGTATTAGTTTAACATTCCATCAATTAGGTCATGCGACCGTCTGCTTTGAAAGCTAGAAGTTGACTAATCATAAAAACAGGAACAATTCCAGAAAATAAACAAAATTTCCTACAAACGAAAGGTAAAACCGCATTTGAAATGAACATTTTTTTCCTCTCTCTCACTGAGATTTTGGTTTTACGACTTCCGTTTTTACTCAGATGGTTGGAAAATTCGTCACATCTAAAAACAACTACCTAAAGGTATCTAATAAGACCTAATAGCTTACCAAAGAAGACTACCACGCATAGGAACTGTATTAGTTTAACATTCCATCAATTATCGCGACCGTCCGCTTTGAAGGCTAGAAGTTGACTAATCATAAATACAGGAACAATTCCAGAAAATAAACAAAATTTCCTACAAACAAAAGGTAAAACCGCATTTAAAATTAACATTTATTTCCTCTCTCTCACTGAGATTTTGGTTTTACGACTTCCGTTTTTACTCAGATGGTTGGAAAATTCGTCACATCTAAAAACAACTACCTAAAGGTATCTAATAAGACCTAATAGCTTACCAAAGAAGACTACCACGCATAGGAACTGTATTAGTTTAACATTCCATCAATTAGGTCATGCGACCGTCTGCTTTGAAAGCTAGAAGTTGACTAATCATAAATACAGGAACAATTCCAGAAAATAAACAAAATTTCCTACAGACGAAAGGTAAAACCGCATTTAAAATTAACATTTTTTTCCTCTCTCTCACTGAGATTTTGATTTTACGACTTCCGTTTTTACTCAGATGGTTGGAAAATTCGTCACATCTAAAAACATCTACCTAAAGGTATCTAATAAGACCTAAAGTTTACCAAAGAAGACTACCACGCATAGGAACTGTATTAGTTTAACATTCCATCAATTAGGTCATGCGACCGTCTGCTTTGAAAGCTAGAAGTTGACTAATCATAAAAACAGGAACAATTCCAGAAAATAAACAAAATTTCCTACAAACGAAAGGTAAAACCGCATTTGAAATGAACATTTTTTTCCTCTCTCTCACTGAGATTTTGGTTTTACGACTTCCGTTTTTACTCAGATGGTTGGAAAATTCGTCACATCTAAAAACAACTACCTAAAGGTATCTAATAAGACCTAATAGCTTACCAAAGAAGACTACCACGCATAGGAACTGTATTAGTTTAACATTCCATCAATTAGGTCATGCGACCGTCTGCTTTGAAAGCTAGAAGTTGACTAATCATAAATACAGGAACAATTCCAGAAAATAAACAAAATTTCCTACAGACGAAAGGTAAAACCGCATTTAAAATTAACATTTTTTTCCTCTCTCTCACTGAGATTTTGGTTTTACGACTTCCGTTTTTACTCAGATGGTTGGAAAATTCGTCACATCTAAAAACAACTACCTAAAGGTATCTAATAAGACCTAATAGCTTACCAAAGAAGACTACCACGCATAGGAACTGTATTAGTTTAACATTCCATCAATTAGGTCATGCGACCGTCTGCTTTGAAAGCTAGAAGTTGACTAATCATAAAAACAGGAACAATTCCAGAAAATAAACAAAATTTCCTACAAACGAAAGGTAAAACCGCATTTGAAATGAACATTTTTTTCCTCTCTCTCACTGAGATTTTGGTTTTACGACTTCCGTTTTTACTCAGATGGTTGGAAAATTCGTCACATCTAAAAACAACTACCTAAAGGTATCTAATAAGACCTAATAGCTTACCAAAGAAGACTACCACGCATAGGAACTGTATTAGTTTAACATTCCATCAATTATCGCGACCGTCCGCTTTGAAGGCTAGAAGTTGACTAATCATAAATACAGGAACAATTCCAGAAAATAAACAAAATTTCCTACAAACAAAAGGTAAAACCGCATTTAAAATTAACATTTATTTCCTCTCTCTCACTGAGATTTTGGTTTTACGACTTCCGTTTTTACTCAGATGGTTGGAAAATTCGTCACATCTAAAAACAACTACCTAAAGGTATCTAATAAGACCTAATAGCTTACCAAAGAAGACTACCACGCATAGGAACTGTATTAGTTTAACATTCCATCAATTAGGTCATGCGACCGTCTGCTTTGAAAGCTAGAAGTTGACTAATCATAAATACAGGAACAATTCCAGAAAATAAACAAAATTTCCTACAGACGAAAGGTAAAACCGCATTTAAAATTAACATTTTTTTCCTCTCTCTCACTGAGATTTTGATTTTACGACTTCCGTTTTTACTCAGATGGTTGGAAAATTCGTCACATCTAAAAACATCTACCTAAAGGTATCTAATAAGACCTAAAGTTTACCAAAGAAGACTACCACGCATAGGAACTGTATTAGTTTAACATTCCATCAATTAGGTCATGCGACCGTCTGCTTTGAAAGCTAGAAGTTGACTAATCATAAAAACAGGAACAATTCCAGAAAATAAACAAAATTTCCTACAAACGAAAGGTAAAACCGCATTTGAAATGAACATTTTTTTCCTCTCTCTCACTGAGATTTTGGTTTTACGACTTCCGTTTTTACTCAGATGGTTGGAAAATTCGTCACATCTAAAAACAACTACCTAAAGGTATCTAATAAGACCTAATAGCTTACCAAAGAAGACTACCACGCATAGGAACTGTATTAGTTTAACATTCCATCAATTATGTCATGCGACCGTCTGCTTTGAAAGCTAGAAGTTGACTAATCATAAAAACAGGAACAATTCCAGAAAATAAACAAAATTTCCTACAGAAGAAAGGTAAAACCGCATTTAAAATTAACATTTTTTTCCTCTCTCTCACTGAGATTTTGGTTTTACGACTTCCGTTTTTACTCAGATGGTTGGAAAATTCGTCACATCTAAAAACAACTACCTAAAGGTATCTAATAAGACCTAATAGCTTACCAAAGAAGACTACCACGCATAGGAACTGTATTAGTTTAACATTCCATCAATTATGTCATGCGACCGTCTGCTTTGAAAGCTAGAAGTTGACTAATCATAAGTACAGGAACAATTCCAGAAAATAAATAAAATTTCTTACAAACGAAAGGTAAAACCGCATTTAAAATTAACATTTTTTTCCTCTCTCCCACTGAGATTTTGGTTTTACGACTTCCGTTTTTACTCCGATGGTTGGAAAATTCGTCACATCTAAAAACAACTACCTAAAGGTATCTAATAAGACCTAGTAGCTAACCAAAGAAGACCACCACGCATAGGAACTGTGTTAGTTTAACATTTCATCAATTATGTCATGCGACCGTCTGCTTTAAAAGCTAGAAGTTGACTAATCATAAAAACAGGAACAATTCCAGAAAATAAACAAAATTTCCTACAAACGAAAGGTAAAACCGCATTTGAAATGAACATTTTTTTCCTCTCTCTCACTGAGATTTTGGTTTTACGACTTCCGTTTTTACTCAGATGGTTGGAAAATTCGTCACATCTAAAAACAACTACCTAAAGGTATCTAATAAGACCTAATAGCTTACCAAAGAAGACTACCACGCATAGGAACTGTATCAGTTTAACATTCCATCAATTATGTCATGCGACCGTCTGCTTTGAAAGCTAGAAGTTGACTAATCATAAATACAGGAACAATTCCAGAAAATAAACAAAATTTCCTACAGACGAAAGGTAAAACCGCATTTAAAATTAACATTTTTTTCCTCTCTCTCACTGAGATTTTGATTTTACGACTTCCGTTTTTACTCAGATGGTTGGAAAATTCGTCACATCTAAAAACATCTACCTAAAGGTATCTAATAAGACCTAAAGCTTACCAAAGAAGACTACCACGCATAGGAACTGTATTAGTTTAACATTCCATCAATTAGGTCATGCGACCGTCTGCTTTGAAAGCTAGAAGTTGACTAATCATAAAAACAGGAACAATTCCAGAAAATAAACAAAATTTCCTACAAACGAAAGGTAAAACCGCATTTGAAATGAACATTTTTTTCCTCTCTCTCACTGAGATTTTGGTTTTACGACTTCCGTTTTTACTCAGATGGTTGGAAAATTCGTCACATCTAAAAACAACTACCTAAAGGTATCTAATAAGACCTAATAGCTTACCAAAGAAGACTACCACGCATAGGAACTGTATTAGTTTAACATTCCATCAATTATGTCATGCGACCGTCTGCTTTGAAAGCTAGAAGTTGACTAATCATAAAAACAGGAACAATTCCAGAAAATAAACAAAATTTCCTACAGAAGAAAGGTAAAACCGCATTTAAAATTAACATTTTTTTCCTCTCTCTCACTGAGATTTTGGTTTTACGACTTCCGTTTTTACTCAGATGGTTGGAAAATTCGTCACATCTAAAAACAACTACCTAAAGGTATCTAATAAGACCTAATAGCTTACCAAAGAAGACTACCACGCATAGGAACTGTATTAGTTTAACATTCCATCAATTATGTCATGCGACCGTCTGCTTTGAAAGCTAGAAGTTGACTAATCATAAGTACAGGAACAATTCCAGAAAATAAATAAAATTTCTTACAAACGAAAGGTAAAACCGCATTTAAAATTAACATTTTTTTCCTCTCTCCCACTGAGATTTTGGTTTTACGACTTCCGTTTTTACTCCGATGGTTGGAAAATTCGTCACATCTAAAAACAACTACCTAAAGGTATCTAATAAGACCTAGTAGCTAACCAAAGAAGACCACCACGCATAGGAACTGTATTAGTTTAACATTCCATCAATTAGGTCATGCGACCGTCTGCTTTGAAAGCTAGAAGTTGACTAATCATAAAAACAGGAACAATTCCAGAAAATAAACAAAATTTCCTACAAACGAAAGGTAAAACCGCATTTGAAATGAACATTTTTTTCCTCTCTCTCACTGAGATTTTGGTTTTACGACTTCCGTTTTTACTCAGATGGTTGGAAAATTCGTCACATCTAAAAACAACTACCTAAAGGTATCTAATAAGACCTAATAGCTTACCAAAGAAGACTACCACGCATAGGAACTGTATTAGTTTAACATTCCATCAATTATGTCATGCGACCGTCTGCTTTGAAAGCTAGAAGTTGACTAATCATAAAAACAGGAACAATTCCAGAAAATAAACAAAATTTCCTACAAACGAAAGGTAAAACCGCATTTGAAATCAACATTTTTTTCCTCTCTCTCACTGAGATTTTGGTTTTACGACTTCCGTTTTTACTCAGATGGTTGGAAAATTCGTCACATCTAAAAACATCTACCTAAAGGTATCTAATAAGACCTAAAGCTTACCAAAGAAGACTACCACGCATAGGAACTGTATTAGTTTAACATTCCATCAATTAGGTCATGCGACCGTCTGCTTTGAAAGCTAGAAGTTGACTAATCATAAAAACAGGAACAATTCCAGAAAATAAACAAAATTTCCTACAAACGAAAGGTAAAACCGCATTTGAAATGAACATTTTTTTCCTCTCTCTCACTGAGATTTTGGTTTTACGACTTCCGTTTTTACTCAGATGGTTGGAAAATTCGTCACATCTAAAAACAACTACCTAAAGGTATCTAATAAGACCTAATAGCTTACCAAAGAAGACTACCACGCATAGGAACTGTATTAGTTTAACATTCCATCAATTATGTCATGCGACCGTCTGCTTTGAAAGCTAGAAGTTGACTAATCATAAAAACAGGAACAATTCCAGAAAATAAACAAAATTTCCTACAGAAGAAAGGTAAAACCGCATTTAAAATTAACATTTTTTTCCTCTCTCTCACTGAGATTTTGGTTTTACGACTTCCGTTTTTACTCAGATGGTTGGAAAATTCGTCACATCTAAAAACATCTACCTAAAGGTATCTAATAAGACCTAAAGCTTACCAAAGAAGACTACCACGCATAGGAACTGTATTAGTTTAACATTCCATCAATTAGGTCATGCGACCGTCTGCTTTGAAAGCTAGAAGTTGACTAATCATAAAAACAGGAACAATTCCAGAAAATAAACAAAATTTCCTACAAACGAAAGGTAAAACCGCATTTGAAATGAACATTTTTTTCCTCTCTCTCACTGAGATTTTGGTTTTACGACTTCCGTTTTTACTCAGATGGTTGGAAAATTCGTCACATCTAAAAACAACTACCTAAAGGTATCTAATAAGACCTAATAGCTTACCAAAGAAGACTACCACGCATAGGAACTGTATTAGTTTAACATTCCATCAATTATGTCATGCGACCGTCTGCTTTGAAAGCTAGAAGTTGACTAATCATAAAAACAGGAACAATTCCAGAAAATAAACAAAATTTCCTACAGAAGAAAGGTAAAACCGCATTTAAAATTAACATTTTTTTCCTCTCTCTCACTGAGATTTTGGTTTTACGACTTCCGTTTTTACTCAGATGGTTGGAAAATTCGTCACATCTAAAAACAACTACCTAAAGGTATCTAATAAGACCTAATAGCTTACCAAAGAAGACTACCACGCATAGGAACTGTATTAGTTTAACATTCCATCAATTATGTCATGCGACCGTCTGCTTTAAAAGCTAGAAGTTGACTAATCATAAAAACAGGAACAATTCCAGAAAATAAACAAAATTTCCTACAAACGAAAGGTAAAACCACATTTAAAATTAACAATTTTTTCCTCTCTCTCACTGAGATTTTGGTTTTACGACTTCCGTTTTTACTCGGATGGTTGGAAAATTCGTCACATCTAAAAACAACTACCTAAAGGTATCTAATAAGACCTAATAGCTAACCAAAGAAGACCACCACGCATAGGAACTGTGTTAGTTTAACATTCCATCAATTAGGTCATGCGACCGTCTGCTTTAAAAGCTAGAAGTTGACTAATCATAAAAACAGGAACAATTCCAGAAAATAAACAAAATTTCCTACAGACGAAAGGTAAAACCACATTTAAAATTAACATTTTTTTCCTCTCTCTCACTGAGATTTTGGTTTTACGACTTCCGTTTTTACTCATCAGATGGTAGGAAAATTCGTCACATCTAAAAACAACTACCTAAAGGTATCTAATAAGACCTAATAGCTTACAAAAGAAGACTACCACGCATAGGAACTGTATTAGTTTAACATTCCATCAATTATGTCATGCGACCGTCTGCTTTGAAAGCTAGAAGTTGACTAATCATAAAAACAGGAACAATTCCAGAAAATAAACAAAATTTCCTACAAACGAAAGGTAAAACCACATTTAAAATTAACAATTTTTTCCTCTCTCTCACTGAGATTTTGGTTTTACGACTTCCGTTTTTACTCGGATGGTTGGAAAATTCGTCACATCTAAAAACAACTACCTAAAGGTATCTAATAAGACCTAATAGCTAACCAAAGAAGACCACCACGCATAGGAACTGTGTTAGTTTAACATTCCATCAATTAGGTCATGCGACCGTCTGCTTTAAAAGCTAGAAGTTGACTAATCATAAAAACAGGAACAATTCCAGAAAATAAACAAAATTTCCTACAGACGAAAGGTAAAACCACATTTAAAATTAACATTTTTTTCCTCTCTCCCACTGAGATTTTGGTTTTACGACTTCCGTTTTTACTCAGATGGTTGGAAAATTCGTCACATCTAAAAACAACTACCTAAAGGTATCTAATAAGACCTAGTAGCTAACCAAAGAAGACCACCACGCATAGGAACTGTATTAGTTTAACATTTCATCAATTATGTCATGCGACCGTCTGCTTTAAAAGCTAGAAGTTGACTAATCATAAAAACAGGAACAATTCCAGAAAATAAACAAAATTTCCTACAAACGAAAGGTAAAACCGCATTTGAAATTAACATTTTTTTCCTCTCTCTCACTGAGATTTTGGTTTTACGACTTCCGTTTTTACTCAGATGGTTGGAAAATTCGTCACATCTAAAAACAACTACCTAAAGGTATCTAATAAGACCTAGTAGCTAACCAAAGAAGACCACCACGCATAGGAACTGTATTAGTTTAACATTCCATCAATTATTTCATGCGACCGTCTGCTTTGAAAGCTAGAGTTTGACTAATCATAAATACAGGAACAATTCCAGAAAATAAACAAAATTTCCTACAAACGAAAGGTAAAACCGCATTTAAAATTAACATTTTTTTCCTCTCTCTCACTGAGATTTTGATTTTACGACTTCCGTTTTTACTCAGATGGTTGGAAAATTCGTCACATCTAAAAACAACTACCTAAAGGTATCTAATAAGACCTAATAGCTAACCAAAGAAGACCACCACGCATAGGAACTGTGTTAGTTTAACATTCCATCAATTAGGTCATGCGACCGTCTGCTTTAAAAGCTAGAAGTTGACTAATCATAAAAACAGGAACAATTCCAGAAAATAAACAAAATTTCCTACAGACGAAAGGTAAAACCACATTTAAAATTAACATTTTTTTCCTCTCTCCCACTGAGATTTTGGTTTTACGACTTCCGTTTTTACTCAGATGGTTGGAAAATTCGTCACATCTAAAAACAACTACCTAAAGGTATCTAATAAGACCTAATAGCTTACCAAAGAAGACTACTAAGCATAGGAACTGTATTAGTTTAACATTCCATCAATTATTTCATGCGACCGTCTGCTTTGAAAGCTAGAGTTTGACTAATCATAAATACAGGAACAATTCCAGAAAATAAACAAAATTTCCTACAAACTAAAGGTAAAACCACATTTAAAATTAACAATTTTTTCCTCTCTCTCACTGAGATTTTGGTTTTACGACTTCCGTTTTTACTCGGATGGTTGGAAAATTCGTCACATCTAAAAACAACTACCTAAAGGTATCTAATAAGACCTAATAGCTAACCAAAGAAGACCACCACGCATAGGAACTGTGTTAGTTTAACATTCCATCAATTAGGTCATGCGACCGTCTGCTTTAAAAGCTAGAAGTTGACTAATCATAAAAACAGGAACAATTCCAGAAAATAAACAAAATTTCCTACAGACGAAAGGTAAAACCACATTTAAAATTAACATTTTTTTCCTCTCTCTCACTGAGATTTTGGTTTTACGACTTCCGTTTTTACTCATCAGATGGTAGGAAAATTCGTCACATCTAAAAACAACTACCTAAAGGTATCTAATAAGACCTAATAGCTTACCAAAGAAGACTACCACGCATAGGAACTGTATTAGTTTAACATTCCATCAATTATGTCATGCGACCGTCTGCTTTGAAAGCTAGAAGTTGACTAATCATAAGTACAGGAACAATTCCAGAAAATAAATAAAATTTCTTACAAACGAAAGGTAAAACCGCATTTAAAATTAACATTTTTTTCCTCTCTCCCACTGAGATTTTGGTTTTACGACTTCCGTTTTTACTCAGATGGTTGGAAAATTCGTCACATCTAAAAACAACTACCTAAAGGTATCTAATAAGACCTAGTAGCTAACCAAAGAAGACCACCACGCATAGGAACTGTATTAGTTTAACATTTCATCAATTATGTCATGCGACCGTCTGCTTTAAAAGCTAGAAGTTGACTAATCATAAAAACAGGAACAATTCCAGAAAATAAACAAAATTTCCTACAAACGAAAGGTAAAACCGCATTTGAAATTAACATTTTTTTCCTCTCTCTCACTGAGATTTTGGTTTTACGACTTCCGTTTTTACTCAGATGGTTGGAAAATTCGTCACATCTAAAAACAACTACCTAAAGGTATCTAATAAGACCTAATAGCTTACCAAAGAAGACTACTAAGCATAGGAACTGTTTTAGTTTAACATTCCATCAATTATTTCATGCGACCGTCTGCTTTGAAAGCTAGAGTTTGACTAATCATAAATACAGGAACAATTCCAGAAAATAAACAAAATTTCCTACAAACGAAAGGTAAAACCGCATTTAAAATTAACATTTTTTTCCTCTCTCTCACTGAGATTTTGATTTTACGACTTCCGTTTTTACTCAGATGGTTGGAAAATTCGTCACATCTAAAAACAACTACCTAAAGGTATCTAATAAGACCTAATAGCTTACCAAAGAAGACTACTACGCATAGGAACTGTTTTAGTTTAACATTCCATCAATTATTTCATGCGACCGTCTGCTTTGAAAGCTAGAAGTTGACTAATCATAAATACAGGAACAATTCCAGAAAATAAACAAAATTTCCTACAAACGAAAGGTAAAACCGCATTTAAAATTAACATTTTTTTCCTCTCTCTCACTGAGATTTTGATTTTACGACTTCCGTTTTTACTCAGATGGTTGGAAAATTCGTCACATCTAAAAACAACTACCTAAAGGTATCTAATAAGACCTAATAGCTTACCAAAGAAGACTACTAAGCATAGGAACTGTATTAGTTTAACATTCCATCAATTATTTCATGCGACCGTCTGCTTTGAAAGCTAGAGTTTGACTAATCATAAATACAGGAACAATTCCAGAAAATAAACAAAATTTCCTACAAACGAAAGGTAAAACCGCATTTAAAATTAACATTTTTTTCCTCTCTCTCACTGAGATTTTGGTTTTACGACTTCCGTTTTTACTCAGATGGTTGGAAAATTCGTCACATCTAAAAACAACTACCTAAAGGTATCTAATAAGACCTAATAGCTTACCAAAGAAGACTACTACGCATAGGAACTGTTTTAGTTTAACATTCCATCAATTATTTCATGCGACCGTCTGCTTTGAAAGCTAGAAGTTGACTAATCATAAATACAGGAACAATTCCAGAAAATAAACAAACTTTCCTACAAACGAAAGGTAAAACCGCATTTAAAATTAACATTTTTTTCCTCTCTCTCACTGAGATTTTGATTTTACGACTTCCGTTTTTACTCAGATGGTTGGAAAATTCGTCACATCTAAAAACAACTACCTAAAGGTATCTAATAAGACCTAATAGCTTACCAAAGAAGACTACTAAGCATAGGAACTGTATTAGTTTAACATTCCATCAATTATTTCATGCGACCGTCTGCTTTGAAAGCTAGAAGTTGACTAATCATAAATACAGGAACAATTCCAGAAAATAAACAAAATTTCCTACAAACGAAAGGTAAAACCGCATTTAAAATTAAAATTTTTTTCCTCTCTCTCACTGAGATTTTGATTTTACGACTTCCGTTTTTACTCAGATGGTTGGAAAATTCGTCACATCTAAAAACAACTACCTAAAGGTATCTAATAAGACCTAATAGCTTACCAAAGAAGACTACTAAGCGTAGGAACTGTATTAGTTTAACATTCCATCAATTATTTCATGCGACCGTCTGCTTTGAAAGCTAGAGTTTGACTAATCATAAATACAGGAACAATTCCAGAAAATAAACAAAATTTCCTACAAACGAAAGGTAAAACCGCATTTAAAATTAACATTTTTTTCCTCTCTCTCACTGAGATTTTGATTTTACGACTTCCGTTTTTACTCAGATGGTTGGAAAATTCGTCACATCTAAAAACAACTACCTAAAGGTATCTAATAAGACCTAATAGCTTACCAAAGAAGACTACTAAGCATAGGAACTGTATTAGTTTAACATTCCATCAATTATTTCATGCGACCGTCTGCTTTGAAAGCTAGAAGTTGACTAATCATAAATACAGGAACAATTCCAGAAAATAAACAAAATTTCCTACAAACGAAAGGTAAAACCGCATTTAAAATTAAAATTTTTTTCCTCTCTCTCACTGAGATTTTGATTTTACGACTTCCGTTTTTACTCAGATGGTTGGAAAATTCGTCACATCTAAAAACAACTACCTAAAGGTATCTAATAAGACCTAATAGCTTACCAAAGAAGACTACTAAGCGTAGGAACTGTATTAGTTTAACATTCCATCAATTATTTCATGCGACCGTCTGCTTTGAAAGCTAGAGTTTGACTAATCATAAATACAGGAACAATTCCAGAAAATAAACAAAATTTCCTACAAACGAAAGGTAAAACCGCATTTAAAATTAACATTTTTTTCCTCTCTCTCACTGAGATTTTGATTTTACGACTTCCGTTTTTACTCAGATGGTTGGAAAATTCGTCACATCTAAAAACAACTACCTAAAGGTATCTAATAAGACCTAATAGCTTACCAAAGAAGACTACTAAGCATAGGAACTGTATTAGTTTAACATTCCATCAATTATTTCATGCGACCGTCTGCTTTGAAAGCTAGAAGTTGACTAATCATAAATACAGGAACAATTCCAGAAAATAAACAAAATTTTCTACAAACGAAAGGTAAAACCGCATTTAAAATTAACATTTTTTTCCTCTCTCTCACTGAGATTTTGATTTTACGACTTCCGTTTTTACTCAGATGGTTGGAAAATTCGTCACATCTAAAAACAACTACCTAAAGGTATCTAATAAGACCTAATAGCTTACCAAAGAAGACTACTAAGCGTAGGAACTGTATTAGTTTAACATTCCATCAATTATTTCATGCGACCGTCTGCTTTGAAAGCTAGAGTTTGACTAATCATAAATACAGGAACAATTCCAGAAAATAAACAAAATTTCCTACAAACGAAAGGTAAAACCGCATTTAAAATTAACATTTTTTTCTTCTCTCTCACTGAGATTTTGATTTTACGACTTCCGTTTTTACTCAGATGTTTGGAAAATTCGTCACATCTAAAAACAACTACCTAAAGGTATCTAATAAGACCTAATAGCTTACCAAAGAAGACTACTAAGCATAGGAACTGTATTAGTTTAACATTCCATCAATTATTTCATGCGACCGTCTGCTTTGAAAGCTAGAAGTTGACTAATCATAAATATAGGAACAATTCCAGAAAATAAACAAAATTTCCTACAAACGAAAGGTAAAACCGCATTTAAAATTAACATTTTTTTCCTCTCTCTCACTGAGATTTTGATTTTACGACTTCCGTTTTTACTCAGATGGTTGGAAAATTCGTCACATCTAAAAACAACTACCTAAAGGTATCTAATAAGACCTAATAGCTTACCAAAGAAGACTACTAAGCGTAGGAACTGTATTAGTTTAACATTCCATCAATTATTTCATGCGACCGTCTGCTTTGAAAGCTAGAGTTTGACTAATCATAAATACAGGAACAATTCCAGAAAATAAACAAAATTTCCTACAAACGAAAGGTAAAACCGCATTTAAAATTAACATTTTTTTCCTCTCTCTCACTGAGATTTTGATTTTACGACTTCCGTTTTTACTCAGATGGTTGGAAAATTCGGCACATCTAAAAACAACTACCTAAAGGTACCTAATAAGACCTAATAGCTTACCAAAGAAGACTACTAAGCATAGGAACTGTATTAGTTTAACATTCCATCAATTATTTCATGCGACCGTCTGCTTTGAAAGCTAGAAGTTGACTAATCATAAATACAGGAACAATTCCAGAAAATAAACAAAATTTCCTACAAACGAAAGGTAAAACCGCATTTAAAATTAACATTTTTTTCCTCTCTCTCACTGAGATTTTGATTTTACGACTTCCGTTTTTACTCAGATGGTTGGAAAATTCGTCACATCTAAAAACAACTACCTAAAGGTATCTAAAAGACCTAATAGCTTACCAAAGAAGACTACTACGCATAGGAACTGTTTTAGTTTAACATTCCATCAATTATTTCATGCGACCGTCTGCTTTGAAAGCTAGAGTTTGACTAATCATAAATACAGGAACAATTCCAGAAAATAAACAAAATTTCCTACAAACGAAAGGTAAAACCGCATTTAAAATTAACATTTTTTTCCTCTCTCTCACTGAGATTTTGATTTTACGACTTCCGTTTTTACTCAGATGGTTGGAAAATTCGTCACATCTAAAAACAACTACCTAAAGGTATCTAATAAGACCTAATAGCTTACCAAAGAAGACTACTACGCATAGGAACTGTTTTAGTTTAACATTCCATCAATTATTTCATGCGACCGTCTGCTTTGAAAGCTAGAGTTTGACTAATCATAAATACAGGAACAATTCCAGAAAATAAACAAAATTTCCTACAAACGAAAGGTAAAACCGCATTTAAAATTAACATTTTTTTCCTCTCTCTCACTGAGATTTTGATTTTACGACTTCCGTTTTTACTCAGATGGTTGGAAAATTCGTCACATCTAAAAACAACTACCTAAAGGTATCTAAAAGACCTAATAGCTTACCAAAGAAGACTACTACGCATAGGAACTGTTTTAGTTTAACATTCCATCAATTATTTCATGCGACCGTCTGCTTTGAAAGCTAGAGTTTGACTAATCATAAATACAGGAACAATTCCAGAAAATAAACAAAATTTCCTACAAACGAAAGGTAGAACCGCATTTAAAATTAACATTTTTTTCCTCTCTCTCACTGAGATTTTGATTTTACGACTTCCGTTTTTACTCAGATGGTTGGAAAATTCGTCACATCTAAAAACAACTACCTAAAGGTATCTAATAAGACCTAATAGCTTACCAAAGAAGACTACTACGCATAGGAACTGTTTTAGTTTAACATTCCATCAATTATTTCATGCGACCGTCTGCTTTGAAAGCTAGAAGTTGACTAATCATAAATACAGGAACAATTCCAGAAAATAAACAAAATTTCCTACAAACGAAAGGTAAAACCGCATTTAAAATTAACATTTTTTTCCTCTCTCTCACTGAGATTTTGATTTTACGACTTCCGTTTTTACTCAGATGGTTGGAAAATTCGTCACATCTAAAAACAACTACCTAAAGGTATCTAATAAGACCTAATAGCTTACCAAAGAAGACTACTAAGCATAGGAACTGTATTAGTTTAACATTCCATCAATTAGGTCATGCGACCGTCTGCTTTGAAAGCTAGAAGTTGACTAATCATAAATACAGGAACAATTCCAGAAAATAAACAAAATTTCCTACAAACGAAAGGTAAAACCGCATTTAAAATTAACATTTTTTTCCTCTCTCTCACTGAGATTTTGATTTTACGACTTCCGTTTTTACTCAGATGGTTGGAAAATTCGTCACATCTAAAAACAACTACCTAAAGGTATCTAATAAGACCTAATAGCTTACCAAAGAAGACTACTAAGCGTAGGAACTGTATTAGTTTAACATTCCATCAATTATTTCATGCGACCGTCTGCTTTGAAAGCTAGAGTTTGACTAATCATAAATACAGGAACAATTCCAGAAAATAAACAAAATTTCCTACAAACGAAAGGTAAAACCGCATTTAAAATTAACATTTTTTTCCTCTCTCTCACTGAGATTTTGATTTTACGACTTCCGTTTTTACTCAGATGGTTGGAAAATTCGTCACATCTAAAAACAACTACCTAAAGGTATCTAATAAGACCTAATAGCTTACCAAAGAAGACTACTACGCATAGGAACTGTTTTAGTTTAACATTCCATCAATTATTTCATGCGACCGTCTGCTTTGAAAGCTAGAAGTTGACTAATCATAAATACAGGAACAATTCCAGAAAATAAACAAAATTTCCTACAAACGAAAGGTAAAACCGCATTTAAAATTAACATTTTTTTCCTCTCTCTCACTGAGATTTTGATTTTACGACTTCCGTTTTTACTCAGATGGTTGGAAAATTCGTCACATCTAAAAACAACTACCTAAAGGTATCTAATAAGACCTAATAGCTTACCAAAGAAGACTACTAAGCATAGGAACTGTATTAGTTTAACATTCCATCAATTATTTCATGCGACCGTCTGCTTTGAAAGCTAGAAGTTGACTAATCATAAATACAGGAACAATTCCAGAAAATAAACAAAATTTTCTACAAACGAAAGGTAAAACCGCATTTAAAATTAACATTTTTTTCCTCTCTCTCACTGAGATTTTGATTTTACGACTTCCGTTTTTACTCAGATGGTTGGAAAATTCGTCACATCTAAAAACAACTACCTAAAGGTATCTAATAAGACCTAATAGCTTACCAAAGAAGACTACTACGCATAGGAACTGTTTTAGTTTAACATTCCATCAATTATTTCATGCGACCGTCTGCTTTGAAAGCTAGAGTTTGACTAATCATAAATACAGGAACAATTCCAGAAAATAAACAAAATTTCCTACAAACGAAAGGTAAAACCGCATTTAAAATTAAAATTTTTTTCCTCTCTCTCACTGAGATTTTGATTTTACGACTTCCGTTTTTACTCAGATGGTTGGAAAATTCGTCACATCTAAAAACAACTACCTAAAGGTATCTAATAAGACCTAATAGCTTACCAAAGAAGACTACTAAGCATAGGAACTGTATTAGTTTAACATTCCACCAATTATTTCATGCGACCGTCTGCTTTGAAAGCTAGAAGTTGACTAATCATAAATACAGGAACAATTCCAGAAAATAAACAAAATTTCCTACAAACGAAAGGTAAAACCGCATTTAAAATTAACATTTTTTTCCTCTCTCTCACTGAGATTTTGGTTTTACGACTTCCGTTTGTACTCAGATGGTTGGAAAATTCGTCACATCTAAAAACAACTACCTAAAGGTATCTAATAAGACCTAATAGCTTACCAAAGAAGACTACTACGCATAGGAACTGTATTAGTTTAACATTCCATCAATTATTTCATGCGACCGTCTGCTTTGAAAGCTAGAAGTTGACTAATCATAAATACAGGAACAATTCCAGAAAATAAACAAAATTTCCTACAAACGAAAGGTAAAACCGCATTTAAAATTAACATTTTTTTCCTCTCTCTCACTGAGATTTTGATTTTACGACTTCCGTTTTTACTCAGATGGTTGGAAAATTCGTCACATCTAAAAACAACTACCTAAAGGTATCTAAAAGACCTAATAGCTTACCAAAGAAGACTACTACGCATAGGAACTGTTTTAGTTTAACATTCCATCAATTATTTCATGCGACCGTCTGCTTTGAAAGCTAGAGTTTGACTAATCATAAATACAGGAACAATTCCAGAAAATAAACAAAATTTCCTACAAACGAAAGGTAAAACCGCATTTAAAATTAACATTTTTTTCCTCTCTCTCACTGAGATTTTGATTTTACGACTTCCGTTTTTACTCAGATGGTTGGAAAATTCGTCACATCTAAAAACAACTACCTAAAGGTATCTAATAAGACCTAATAGCTTACCAAAGAAGACTACTACGCATAGGAACTGTTTTAGTTTAACATTCCATCAATTATTTCATGCGACCGTCTGCTTTGAAAGCTAGAAGTTGACTAATCATAAATACAGGAACAATTCCAGAAAATAAACAAAATTTCCTATAAACGAAAGGTAAAACCGCATTTAAAATTAAAATTTTTTTCCTCTCTCTCACTGAGATTTTGATTTTACGACTTCCGTTTTTACTCAGATGGTTGGAAAATTCGTCACATCTAAAAACAACTACCTAAAGGTATCTAATAAGACCTAATAGCTTACCAAAGAAGACTACTAAGCATAGGAACTGTATTAGTTTAACATTCCATCAATTATTTCATGCGACCGTCTGCTTTGAAAGCTAGAAGTTGACTAATCATAAATACAGGAACAATTCCAGAAAATAAACAAAATTTCCTACAAACGAAAGGTAAAACCGCATTTAAAATTAACATTTTTTTCCTCTCTCTCACTGAGATTTTGGTTTTACGACTTCCGTTTGTACTCAGATGGTTGGAAAATTCGTCACATCTAAAAACAACTACCTAAAGGTATCTAATAAGACCTAATAGCTTACCAAAGAAGACTACTAAGCATAGGAACTGCATTAGTTTAACATTCCATCAATTATTTCATGCGACCGTCTGCTTTGAAAGCTAGAGTTTGACTAATCATAAATACAGGAACAATTTCAGAAAATAAACAAAATTTCCTACAAACGAAAGGTAAAACCGCATTTAAAATTAACATTTTTTTCCTCTCTCTCACTGAGATTTTGATTTTACGACTTCCGTTTTTACTCAGATGGTTGGAAAATTCGTCACATCTAAAAACAATTACCTAAAGGTATCTAATAAGACCTAATAGCTTACCAAAGAAGACTACTACGCATAGGAACTGTTTTAGTTTAACATTCCATCAATTATTTCATGCGACCGTCTGCTTTGAAAGCTAGAGTTTGACTAATCATAAATACAGGAACAATTCCAGAAAATAAACAAAATTTCCTACAAACGAAAGGTAAAACCGCATTTAAAATTAACATTTTTTCCTCTCTCTCACTGAGATTTTGATTTTACGACTTCCGTTTTTACTCAGATGGTTGGAAAATTCGTCACATCTAAAAACAACTACCTAAAGGTATCTAATAAGACCTAATAGCTTACCAAAGAAGACTACTAAGCGTAGGAACTGTATTAGTTTAACATTCCATCAATTATTTCATGCGACCGTCTGCTTTGAAAGCTAGAGTTTGACTAATCATAAATACAGGAACAATTCCAGAAAATAAACAAAATTTCCTACAAACGAAAGGTAAAACCGCATTTAAAATTAACATTTTTTTCTTCTCTCTCACTGAGATTTTGATTTTACGACTTCCGTTTTTACTCAGATGGTTGGAAAATTCGTCACATCTAAAAACAACTACCTAAAGGTATCTAATAAGACCTAATAGCTTACCAAAGAAGACTACTAAGCATAGGAACTGTATTAGTTTAACATTCCATCAATTATTTCATGCGACCGTCTGCTTTGAAAGCTAGAAGTTGACTAATCATAAATACAGGAACAATTCCAGAAAATAAACAAAATTTCCTACAAACGAAAGGTAAAACCGCATTTAAAATTAACATTTTTTTCCTCTCTCTCACTGAGATTTTGATTTTACGACTTCCGTTTTTACTCAGATGGTTGGAAAATTCGTCACATCTAAAAACAACTACCTAAAGGTATCTAATAAGACCTAATAGCTTACCAAAGAAGACTACTAAGCATAGGAACTGTATTAGTTTAACATTCCATCAATTATTTCATGCGACCGTCTGCTTTGAAAGCTAGAGTTTGACTAATCATAAATACAGGAACAATTCCAGAAAATAAACAAAATTTCCTACAAACGAAAGGTAAAACCGCATTTAAAATTAACATTTTTTTCCTCTCTCTCACTGAGATTTTGATTTTACGACTTCCGTTTTTACTCAGATGGTTGGAAAATTCGTCACATCTAAAAACAACTACCTAAAGGTATCTAAAAGACCTAATAGCTTACCAAAGAAGACTACTACGCATAGGAACTGTTTTAGTTTAACATTCCATCAATTATTTCATGCGACCGTCTGCTTTGAAAGCTAGAGTTTGACTAATCATAAATACAGGAACAATTCCAGAAAATAAACAAAATTTCCTACAAACGAAAGGTAAAACCGCATTTAAAATTAACATTTTTTTCCTCTCTCTCACTGAGATTTTGATTTTACGACTTCCGTTTTTACTCAGATGGTTGGAAAATTCGTCACATCTAAAAACAACTACCTAAAGGTATCTAATAAGACCTAATAGCTTACCAAAGAAGACTACTAAGCATAGGAACTGTATTAGTTTAACATTCCATCAATTATTTCATGCGACCGTCTGCTTTGAAAGCTAGAAGTTGACTAATCATAAATACGGGAACAATTCCAGAAAATAAACAAAATTTCCTACAAACGAAAGGTAAAACCGCATTTAAAATTAACATTTTTTTCCTCTCTCTCACTGAGATTTTGATTTTACGACTTCCGTTTTTACTCAGATGGTTGGAAAATTCGGCACATCTAAAAACAACTACCTAAAGGTATCTAATAAGACCTAATAGCTTACCAAAGAAGACTACTAAGCATAGGAACTGTATTAGTTTAACATTCCATCAATTATTTCATGCGACCGTCTGCTTTGAAAGCTAGAAGTTGACTAATCATAAATACAGGAACAATTCCAGAAAATAACCTACAAACGAAAGGTAAAACCGCATTTAAAATTAACATTTTTTTCCTCTCTCTCACTGAGATTTTGATTTTACGACTTCCGTTTTTACTCAGATGGTTGGAAAATTCGTCACATCTAAAAACAACTACCTAAAGGTATCTAATAAGACCTAATAGCTTACCAAAGAAGACTACTACGCATAGGAACTGTTTTAGTTTAACATTCCATCAATTATTTCATGCGACCGTCTGCTTTGAAAGCTAGAGTTTGACTAATCATAAATACAGGAACAATTCCAGAAAATAAACAAAATTTCCTACAAACGAAAGGTAAAACCGCATTTAAAATTAACATTTTTTTCCTCTCTCTCACTGAGATTTTGATTTTACGACTTCCGTTTTTACTCAGATGGTTGGAAAATTCGGCACATCTAAAAACAACTACCTAAAGGTATCTAATAAGACCTAATAGCTTACCAAAGAAGACTACTAAGCATAGGAACTGTATTAGTTTAACATTCCATCAATTATTTCATGCGACCGTCTGCTTTGAAAGCTAGAGTTTGACTAATCATAAATACAGGAACAATTCCAGAAAATAAACAAAATTTCCTACAAACGAAAGGTAAAACCGCATTTAAAATTAACATTTTTTTCCTCTCTCTCACTGAGATTTTGATTTTACGACTTCCGTTTTTACTCAGATGGTTGGAAAATTCGTCACATCTAAAAACAACTACCTAAAGGTATCTAATAAGACCTAATAGCTTACCAAAGAAGACTACTAAGCATAGGAACTGTATTAGTTTAACATTCCATCAATTATTTCATGCGACCGTCTGCTTTGAAAGCTAGAAGTTGACTAATCATAAATACAGGAACAATTCCAGAAAATAAACAAAATTTCCTACAAACGAAAGGTAAAACCGCATTTAAAATTAACATTTTTTTCCTCTCTCTCACTGAGATTTTGATTTTACGACTTCCGTTTTTACTCAGATGGTTGGAAAATTCGGCACATCTAAAAACAACTACCTAAAGGTATCTAATAAGACCTAATAGCTTACCAAAGAAGACTACTACGCATAGGAACTGTTTTAGTTTAACATTCCATCAATTATTTCATGCGACCGTCTGCTTTGAAAGCTAGAGTTTGACTAATCATAAATACAGGAACAATTCCAGAAAATAAACAAAATTTCCTACAAACGAAAGGTAAAACCGCATTTAAAATTAACATTTTTTTCCTCTCTCTCACTGAGATTTTGATTTTACGACTTCCGTTTTTACTCAGATGGTTGGAAAATTCGTCACATCTAAAAACAACTACCTAAAGGTATCTAATAAGACCTAATAGCTTACCAAAGAAGACTACTACGCATAGGAACTGTTTTAGTTTAACATTCCATCAATTATTTCATGCGACCGTCTGCTTTGAAAGCTAGAGTTTGACTAATCATAAATACAGGAACAATTCCAGAAAATAAACAAAATTTCTTACAAACGAAAGGTAAAACCGCATTTAAAATTAACATTTTTTTCCTCTCTCTCACTGAGATTTTGATTTTACGACTTCCGTTTTTACTCAGATGGTTGGAAAATTCGTCACATCTAAAAACAACTACCTAAAGGTATCTAATAAGACCTAATAGCTTACCAAAGAAGACTACTACGCATAGGAACTGTTTTAGTTTAACATTCCATCAATTATTTCATGCGACCGTCTGCTTTGAAAGCTAGAAGTTGACTAATCATAAATACAGGAACAATTCCAGAAAATAAACAAAATTTCCTACAAACGAAAGGTAAAACCGCATTTAAAATTAACATTTTTTTCCTCTCTCTCACTGAGATTTTGATTTTACGACTTCCGTTTTTACTCAGATGGTTGGAAAATTCGTCACATCTAAAAACAACTACCTAAAGGTATCTAATAAGACCTAATAGCTTACCAAAGAAGACTACTACGCATAGGAACTGTATTAGTTTAACATTCCATCAATTATTTCATGCGACCGTCTGCTTTGAAAGCTAGAGTTTGACTAATCATAAATACAGGAACAATTCCAGAAAATAAACAAAATTTCCTACAAACGAAAGGTAAAACCGCATTTAAAATTAACATTTTTTTCCTCTCTCTCACTGAGATTTTGATTTTACGACTTCCGTTTTTACTCAGATGGTTGGAAAATTCGTCACATCTAAAAACAACTACCTAAAGGTATCTAATAAGACCTAATAGCTTACCAAAGAAGACTACTACGCATAGGAACTGTTTTAGTTTAACATTCCATCAATTATTTCATGCGACCGTCTGCTTTGAAAGCTAGAAGTTGACTAATCATAAATACAGGAACAATTCCAGAAAATAAACAAAATTTCCTACAAACGAAAGGTAAAACCGCATTTAAAATTAAAATTTTTTTCCTCTCTCTCACTGAGATTTTGATTTTACGACTTCCGTTTTTACTCAGATGGTTGGAAAATTCGTCACATCTAAAAACAACTACCTAAAGGTATCTAATAAGACCTAATAGCTTACCAAAGAAGACTACTAAGCATAGGAACTGTATTAGTTTAACATTCCATCAATTATTTCATGCGACCGTCTGCTTTGAAAGCTAGAAGTTGACTAATCATAAATACAGGAACAATTCCAGAAAATAAACAAAATTTCCTACAAACGAAAGGTAAAACCGCATTTAAAATTAAAATTTTTTTCCTCTCTCTCACTGAGATTTTGATTTTACGACTTCCGTTTTTACTCAGATGGTTGGAAAATTCGTCACATCTAAAAACAACTACCTAAAGGTATCTAATAAGACCTAATAGCTTACCAAAGAAGACTACTAAGCATAGGAACTGTATTAGTTTAACATTCCATCAATTATTTCATGCGACCGTCTGCTTTGAAAGCTAGAAGTTGACTAATCATAAATACAGGAACAATTCCAGAAAATAAACAAAATTTCCTACAAACGAAAGGTAAAACCGCATTTAAAATTAAAATTTTTTTCCTCTCTCTCACTGAGATTTTGATTTTACGACTTCCGTTTTTACTCAGATGGTTGGAAAATTCGTCACATCTAAAAACAACTACCTAAAGGTATCTAATAAGACCTAATAGCTTACCAAAGAAGACTACTAAGCATAGGAACTGTATTAGTTTAACATTCCACCAATTATTTCATGCGACCGTCTGCTTTGAAAGCTAGAAGTTGACTAATCATAAATACAGGAACAATTCCAGAAAATAAACAAAATTTCCTACAAACGAAAGGTAAAACCGCATTTAAAATTAACATTTTTTTCCTCTCTCTCACTGAGATTTTGATTTTACGACTTCCGTTTTTACTCAGATGGTTGGAAAATTCGTCACATCTAAAAACAACTACCTAAAGGTATCTAATAAGACCTAATAGCTTACCAAAGAAGACTACTAAGCATAGGAACTGTACTAGTTTAACATTCCATCAATTATTTCATGCGACCGTCTGCTTTGAAAGCTAGAGTTTGACTAATCATAAATACAGGAACAATTCCAGAAAATAAACAAAATTTCCTACAAACGAAAGGTAAAACCGCATTTAAAATTAACATTTTTTTCCTCTCTCTCACTGAGATTTTGATTTTACGACTTCCGTTTTTACTCAGATGGTTGGAAAATTCGTCACATCTAAAAACAACTACCTAAAGTTATCTAATAAGACCTAATAGCTTACCAAAGAAGACTACTAAGCATAGGAACTGTATTAGTTTAACATTCCATCAATTATTTCATGCGACCGTCTGCTTTGAAAGCTAGAGTTTGACTAATCATAAATACAGGAACAATTCCAGAAAATAAACAAAATTTCCTACAAACGAAAGGTAAAACCGCATTTAAAATTAACATTTTTTTCCTCTCTCTCACTGAGATTTTGATTTTACGACTTCCGTTTTTACTCAGATGGTTGGAAAATTCGTCACATCTAAAAACAACTACCTAAAGGTATCTAATAAGACCTAATAGCTTACCAAAGAAGACTACTAAGCATAGGAACTGTATTAGTTTAACATTCCATCAATTATTTCATGCGACCGTCTGCTTTGAAAGCTAGAAGTTGACTAATCATAAATACGGGAACAATTCCAGAAAATAAACAAAATTTCCTACAAACGAAAGGTAAAACCGCATTTAAAATTAACATTTTTTTCCTCTCTCTCACTGAGATTTTGATTTTACGACTTCCGTTTTTACTCAGATGGTTGGAAAATTCGGCACATCTAAAAACAACTACCTAAAGGTATCTAATAAGACCTAATAGCTTACCAAAGAAGACTACTAAGCATAGGAACTGTATTAGTTTAACATTCCATCAATTATTTCATGCGACCGTCTGCTTTGAAAGCTAGAAGTTGACTAATCATAAATACAGGAACAATTCCAGAAAATAACCTACAAACGAAAGGTAAAACCGCATTTAAAATTAACATTTTTTTCCTCTCTCTCACTGAGATTTTGATTTTACGACTTCCGTTTTTACTCAGATGGTTGGAAAATTCGTCACATCTAAAAACAACTACCTAAAGGTATCTAATAAGACCTAATAGCTTACCAAAGAAGACTACTACGCATAGGAACTGTTTTAGTTTAACATTCCATCAATTATTTCATGCGACCGTCTGCTTTGAAAGCTAGAGTTTGACTAATCATAAATACAGGAACAATTCCAGAAAATAAACAAAATTTCCTACAAACGAAAGGTAAAACCGCATTTAAAATTAACATTTTTTTCCTCTCTCTCACTGAGATTTTGATTTTACGACTTCCGTTTTTACTCAGATGGTTGGAAAATTCGGCACATCTAAAAACAACTACCTAAAGGTATCTAATAAGACCTAATAGCTTACCAAAGAAGACTACTAAGCATAGGAACTGTATTAGTTTAACATTCCATCAATTATTTCATGCGACCGTCTGCTTTGAAAGCTAGAAGTTGACTAATCATAAATACAGGAACAATTCCAGAAAATAAACAAAATTTCCTACAAACGAAAGGTAAAACCGCATTTAAAATTAACATTTTTTTCCTCTCTCTCACTGAGATTTTGATTTTACGACTTCCGTTTTTACTCAGATGGTTGGAAAATTCGTCACATCTAAAAACAACTACCTAAAGGTATCTAATAAGACCTAATAGCTTACCAAAGAAGACTACTACGCATAGGAACTGTTTTAGTTTAACATTCCATCAATTATTTCATGCGACCGTCTGCTTTGAAAGCTAGAGTTTGACTAATCATAAATACAGGAACAATTCCAGAAAATAAACAAAATTTCTTACAAACGAAAGGTAAAACCGCATTTAAAATTAACATTTTTTTCCTCTCTCTCACTGAGATTTTGATTTTACGACTTCCGTTTTTACTCAGATGGTTGGAAAATTCGTCACATCTAAAAACAACTACCTAAAGGTATCTAATAAGACCTAATAGCTTACCAAAGAAGACTACTACGCATAGGAACTGTTTTAGTTTAACATTCCATCAATTATTTCATGCGACCGTCTGCTTTGAAAGCTAGAAGTTGACTAATCATAAATACAGGAACAATTCCAGAAAATAAACAAAATTTCCTACAAACGAAAGGTAAAACCGCATTTAAAATTAACATTTTTTTCCTCTCTCTCACTGAGATTTTGATTTTACGACTTCCGTTTTTACTCAGATGGTTGGAAAATTCGTCACATCTAAAAACAACTACCTAAAGGTATCTAATAAGACCTAATAGCTTACCAAAGAAGACTACTACGCATAGGAACTGTTTTAGTTTAACATTCCATCAATTATTTCATGCGACCGTCTGCTTTGAAAGCTAGAGTTTGACTAATCATAAATACAGGAACAATTCCAGAAAATAAACAAAATTTCCTACAAACGAAAGGTAAAACCGCATTTAAAATTAACATTTTTTTCCTCTCTCTCACTGAGATTTTGATTTTACGACTTCCGTTTTTACTCAGATGGTTGGAAAATTCGTCACATCTAAAAACAACTACCTAAAGGTATCTAATAAGACCTAATAGCTTACCAAAGAAGACTACTACGCATAGGAACTGTTTTAGTTTAACATTCCATCAATTATTTCATGCGACCGTCTGCTTTGAAAGCTAGAAGTTGACTAATCATAAATACAGGAACAATTCCAGAAAATAAACAAAATTTCCTACAAACGAAAGGTAAAACCGCATTTAAAATTAAAATTTTTTTCCTCTCTCTCACTGAGATTTTGATTTTACGACTTCCGTTTTTACTCAGATGGTTGGAAAATTCGTCACATCTAAAAACAACTACCTAAAGGTATCTAATAAGACCTAATAGCTTACCAAAGAAGACTACTAAGCATAGGAACTGTATTAGTTTAACATTCCATCAATTATTTCATGCGACCGTCTGCTTTGAAAGCTAGAAGTTGACTAATCATAAATACAGGAACAATTCCAGAAAATAAACAAAATTTCCTACAAACGAAAGGTAAAACCGCATTTAAAATTAAAATTTTTTTCCTCTCTCTCACTGAGATTTTGATTTTACGACTTCCGTTTTTACTCAGATGGTTGGAAAATTCGTCACATCTAAAAACAACTACCTAAAGGTATCTAATAAGACCTAATAGCTTACCAAAGAAGACTACTAAGCATAGGAACTGTATTAGTTTAACATTCCATCAATTATTTCATGCGACCGTCTGCTTTGAAAGCTAGAAGTTGACTAATCATAAATACAGGAACAATTCCAGAAAATAAACAAAATTTCCTACAAACGAAAGGTAAAACCGCATTTAAAATTAAAATTTTTTTCCTCTCTCTCACTGAGATTTTGATTTTACGACTTCCGTTTTTACTCAGATGGTTGGAAAATTCGTCACATCTAAAAACAACTACCTAAAGGTATCTAATAAGACCTAATAGCTTACCAAAGAAGACTACTAAGCATAGGAACTGTATTAGTTTAACATTCCACCAATTATTTCATGCGACCGTCTGCTTTGAAAGCTAGAAGTTGACTAATCATAAATACAGGAACAATTCCAGAAAATAAACAAAATTTCCTACAAACGAAAGGTAAAACCGCATTTAAAATTAACATTTTTTTCCTCTCTCTCACTGAGATTTTGATTTTACGACTTCCGTTTTTACTCAGATGGTTGGAAAATTCGTCACATCTAAAAACAACTACCTAAAGGTATCTAATAAGACCTAATAGCTTACCAAAGAAGACTACTAAGCATAGGAACTGTACTAGTTTAACATTCCATCAATTATTTCATGCGACCGTCTGCTTTGAAAGCTAGAGTTTGACTAATCATAAATACAGGAACAATTCCAGAAAATAAACAAAATTTCCTACAAACGAAAGGTAAAACCGCATTTAAAATTAACATTTTTTTCCTCTCTCTCACTGAGATTTTGATTTTACGACTTCCGTTTTTACTCAGATGGTTGGAAAATTCGTCACATCTAAAAACAACTACCTAAAGTTATCTAATAAGACCTAATAGCTTACCAAAGAAGACTACTAAGCATAGGAACTGTATTAGTTTAACATTCCATCAATTATTTCATGCGACCGTCTGCTTTGAAAGCTAGAGTTTGACTAATCATAAATACAGGAACAATTCCAGAAAATAAACAAAATTTCCTACAAACGAAAGGTAAAACCGCATTTAAAATTAACATTTTTTTCCTCTCTCTCACTGAGATTTTGATTTTACGACTTCCGTTTTTACTCAGATGGTTGGAAAATTCGTCACATCTAAAAACAACTACCTAAAGGTATCTAATAAGACCTAATAGCTTACCAAAGAAGACTACTAAGCATAGGAACTGTATTAGTTTAACATTCCATCAATTATTTCATGCGACCGTCTGCTTTGAAAGCTAGAAGTTGACTAATCATAAATACAGGAACAATTCCAGAAAATAAACAAAATTTCCTACAAACGAAAGGTAAAACCGCATTAAAAATTAACATTTTTTTCCTCTCTCTCACTGAGATTTTGATTTTACGACTTCCGTTTTTACTCAGATGGTTGGAAAATTCGTCACATCTAAAAACAACTACCTAAAGGTATCTAATAAGACCTAATAGCTTACCAAAGAAGACTACTACGCATAGGAACTGTTTTAGTTTAACATTCCATCAATTATTTCATGCGACCGTCTGCTTTGAAAGCTAGAAGTTGACTAATCATAAATACAGGAACAATTCCAGAAAATAAACAAAATTTCCTACAAACGAAAGGTAAAACCGCATTTAAAATTAAAATTTTTTTCCTCTCTCTCACTGAGATTTTGATTTTACGACTTCCGTTTTTACTCAGATGGTTGGAAAATTCGTCACATCTAAAAACAACTACCTAAAGGTATCTAATAAGACCTAATAGCTTACCAAAGAAGACTACTAAGCATAGGAACTGTATTAGTTTAACATTCCATCAATTATTTCATGCGACCGTCTGCTTTGAAAGCTAGAAGTTGACTAATCATAAATACAGGAACAATTCCAGAAAATAAACAAAATTTCCTACAAACGAAAGGTAAAACCGCATTTAAAATTAAAATTTTTTTCCTCTCTCTCACTGAGATTTTGATTTTACGACTTCCGTTTTTACTCAGATGGTTGGAAAATTCGTCACATCTAAAAACAACTACCTAAAGGTATCTAATAAGACCTAATAGCTTACCAAAGAAGACTACTAAGCATAGGAACTGTATTAGTTTAACATTCCATCAATTATTTCATGCGACCGTCTGCTTTGAAAGCTAGAGTTTGACTAATCATAAATACAGGAACAATTCCAGAAAATAAACAAAATTTCCTACAAACGAAAGGTAAAACCGCATTTAAAATTAACATTTTTTTCCTCTCTCTCACTGAGATTTTGATTTTACGACTTCCGTTTTTACTCAGATGGTTGGAAAATTCGTCACATCTAAAAACAACTACCTAAAGGTATCTAATAAGACCTAATAGCTTACCAAAGAAGACTACTAAGCATAGGAACTGTATTAGTTTAACATTCCATCAATTATTTCATGCGACCGTCTGCTTTGAAAGCTAGAGTTTGACTAATCATAAATACAGGAACAATTTCAGAAAATAAACAAAATTTCCTACAAACGAAAGGTAAAACCGCATTTAAAATTAACATTTTTTTCCTCTCTCTCACTGAGATTTTGATTTTACGACTTCCGTTTTTACTCAGATGGTTGGAAAATTCGTCACATCTAAAAACAACTACCTAAAGGTATCTAATAAGACCTAATAGCTTACCAAAGAAGACTACTAAGCATAGGAACTGTATTAGTTTAACATTCCATCAATTATTTCATGCGACCGTCTGCTTTGAAAGCTAGAGTTTGACTAATCATAAATACAGGAACAATTCCAGAAAATAAACAAAATTTCCTACAAACGAAAGGTAAAACCGCATTTAAAATTAACATTTTTTTCCTCTCTCTCACTGAGATTTTGATTTTACGACTTCCGTTTTTACTCAGATGGTTGGAAAATTCGTCACATCTAAAAACAACTACCTAAAGGTATCTAATAAGACCTAATAGCTTACCAAAGAAGACTACTAAGCATAGGAACTGAATTAGTTTAACATTCCATCAATTATTTCATGCGACCGTCTGCTTTGAAAGCTAGAAGTTGACTAATCATAAATACAGGAACAATTCCAGAAAATAAACAAAATTTCCTACAAACGAAAGGTAAAACCGCATTAAAAATTAACATTTTTTTCCTCTCTCTCACTGAGATTTTGATTTTACGACTTCCGTTTTTACTCAGATGGTTGGAAAATTCGTCACATCTAAAAACAACTACCTAAAGGTATCTAATAAGACCTAATAGCTTACCAAAGAAGACTACTACGCATAGGAACTGTTTTAGTTTAACATTCCATCAATTATTTCATGCGACCGTCTGCTTTGAAAGCTAGAAGTTGACTAATCATAAATACAGGAACAATTCCAGAAAATAAACAAAATTTCCTACAAACGAAAGGTAAAACCGCATTTAAAATTAAAATTTTTTTCCTCTCTCTCACTGAGATTTTGATTTTACGACTTCCGTTTTTACTCAGATGGTTGGAAAATTCGTCACATCTAAAAACAACTACCTAAAGGTATCTAATAAGACCTAATAGCTTACCAAAGAAGACTACTAAGCATAGGAACTGTATTAGTTTAACATTCCATCAATTATTTCATGCGACCGTCTGCTTTGAAAGCTAGAAGTTGACTAATCATAAATACAGGAACAATTCCAGAAAATAAACAAAATTTCCTACAAACGAAAGGTAAAACCGCATTTAAAATTAAAATTTTTTTCCTCTCTCTCACTGAGATTTTGATTTTACGACTTCCGTTTTTACTCAGATGGTTGGAAAATTCGTCACATCTAAAAACAACTACCTAAAGGTATCTAATAAGACCTAATAGCTTACCAAAGAAGACTACTAAGCATAGGAACTGTATTAGTTTAACATTCCATCAATTATTTCATGCGACCGTCTGCTTTGAAAGCTAGAAGTTGACTAATCATAAATACAGGAACAATTCCAGAAAATAAACAAAATTTCCTACAAACGAAAGGTAAAACCGCATTTAAAATTAAAATTTTTTTCCTCTCTCTCACTGAGATTTTGATTTTACGACTTCCGTTTTTACTCAGATGGTTGGAAAATTCGTCACATCTAAAAACAACTACCTAAAGGTATCTAATAAGACCTAATAGCTTACCAAAGAAGACTACTAAGCATAGGAACTGTATTAGTTTAACATTCCACCAATTATTTCATGCGACCGTCTGCTTTGAAAGCTAGAAGTTGACTAATCATAAATACAGGAACAATTCCAGAAAATAAACAAAATTTCCTACAAACGAAAGGTAAAACCGCATTTAAAATTAACATTTTTTTCCTCTCTCTCACTGAGATTTTGATTTTACGACTTCCGTTTTTACTCAGATGGTTGGAAAATTCGTCACATCTAAAAACAACTACCTAAAGGTATCTAATAAGACCTAATAGCTTACCAAAGAAGACTACTAAGCATAGGAACTGTACTAGTTTAACATTCCATCAATTATTTCATGCGACCGTCTGCTTTGAAAGCTAGAGTTTGACTAATCATAAATACAGGAACAATTCCAGAAAATAAACAAAATTTCCTACAAACGAAAGGTAAAACCGCATTTAAAATTAACATTTTTTTCCTCTCTCTCACTGAGATTTTGATTTTACGACTTCCGTTTTTACTCAGATGGTTGGAAAATTCGTCACATCTAAAAACAACTACCTAAAGTTATCTAATAAGACCTAATAGCTTACCAAAGAAGACTACTAAGCGTAGGAACTGTATTAGTTTAACATTCCATCAATTATTTCATGCGACCGTCTGCTTTGAAAGCTAGAGTTTGACTAATCATAAATACAGGAACAATTCCAGAAAATAAACAAAATTTCCTACAAACGAAAGGTAAAACCGCATTTAAAATTAACATTTTTTTCCTCTCTCTCACTGAGATTTTGATTTTACGACTTCCGTTTTTACTCAGATGGTTGGAAAATTCGTCACATCTAAAAACAACTACCTAAAGGTATCTAATAAGACCTAATAGCTTACCAAAGAAGACTACTAAGCATAGGAACTGTATTAGTTTAACATTCCATCAATTATTTCATGCGACCGTCTGCTTTGAAAGCTAGAGTTTGACTAATCATAAATACAGGAACAATTCCAGAAAACAAACAAAATTTCCTACAAACGAAAGGTAAAACCGCATTTAAAATTAACATTTTTTTCCTCTCTCTCACTGAGATTTTGATTTTACGACTTCCGTTTTTACTCAGATGGTTGGAAAATTCGTCACATCTAAAAACAACTACCTAAAGGTATCTAATAAGACCTAATAGCTTACCAAAGAAGACTACTACGCATAGGAACTGTTTTAGTTTAACATTCCATCAATTATTTCATGCGACCGTCTGCTTTGAAAGCTAGAGTTTGACTAATCATAAATACAGGAACAATTCCAGAAAATAAACAAAATTTCCTACAAACGAAAGGTAAAACCGCATTTAAAATTAACATTTTTTTCCTCTCTCTCACTGAGATTTTGATTTTACGACTTCCGTTTTTACTCAGATGGTTGGAAAATTCGTCACATCTAAAAACAACTACCTAAAGGTATCTAATAAGACCTAATAGCTTACCAAAGAAGACTACTAAGCATAGGAACTGTATTAGTTTAACATTCCATCAATTATTTCATGCGACCGTCTGCTTTGAAAGCTAGAGTTTGACTAATCATAAATACAGGAACAATTCCAGAAAATAAACAAAATTTCCTACAAACGAAAGGTAAAACCGCATTTAAAATTAACATTTTTTTCCTCTCTCTCACTGAGATTTTGATTTTACGACTTCCGTTTTTACTCAGATGGTTGGAAAATTCGTCACATCTAAAAACAACTACCTAAAGGTATCTAATAAGACCTAATAGCTTACCAAAGAAGACTACTAAGCATAGGAACTGTATTAGTTTAACATTCCATCAATTATTTCATGCGACCGTCTGCTTTGAAAGCTAGAAGTTGACTAATCATAAATACAGGAACAATTCCAGAAAATAAACAAAATTTCCTACAAACGAAAGGTAAAACCGCATTAAAAATTAACATTTTTTTCCTCTCTCTCACTGAGATTTTGATTTTACGACTTCCGTTTTTACTCAGATGGTTGGAAAATTCGTCACATCTAAAAACAACTACCTAAAGGTATCTAATAAGACCTAATAGCTTACCAAAGAAGACTACTACGCATAGGAACTGTTTTAGTTTAACATTCCATCAATTATTTCATGCGACCGTCTGCTTTGAAAGCTAGAAGTTGACTAATCATAAATACAGGAACAATTCCAGAAAATAAACAAAATTTCCTACAAACGAAAGGTAAAACCGCATTTAAAATTAAAATTTTTTTCCTCTCTCTCACTGAGATTTTGATTTTACGACTTCCGTTTTTACTCAGATGGTTGGAAAATTCGTCACATCTAAAAACAACTACCTAAAGGTATCTAATAAGACCTAATAGCTTACCAAAGAAGACTACTAAGCATAGGAACTGTATTAGTTTAACATTCCATCAATTATTTCATGCGACCGTCTGCTTTGAAAGCTAGAAGTTGACTAATCATAAATACAGGAACAATTCCAGAAAATAAACAAAATTTCCTACAAACGAAAGGTAAAACCGCATTTAAAATTAAAATTTTTTTCCTCTCTCTCACTGAGATTTTGATTTTACGACTTCCGTTTTTACTCAGATGGTTGGAAAATTCGTCACATCTAAAAACAACTACCTAAAGGTATCTAATAAGACCTAATAGCTTACCAAAGAAGACTACTAAGCATAGGAACTGTATTAGTTTAACATTCCACCAATTATTTCATGCGACCGTCTGCTTTGAAAGCTAGAAGTTGACTAATCATAAATACAGGAACAATTCCAGAAAATAAACAAAATTTCCTACAAACGAAAGGTAAAACCGCATTTAAAATTAACATTTTTTTCCTCTCTCTCACTGAGATTTTGATTTTACGACTTCCGTTTTTACTCAGATGGTTGGAAAATTCGTCACATCTAAAAACAACTACCTAAAGGTATCTAATAAGACCTAATAGCTTACCAAAGAAGACTACTAAGCATAGGAACTGTACTAGTTTAACATTCCATCAATTATTTCATGCGACCGTCTGCTTTGAAAGCTAGAGTTTGACTAATCATAAATACAGGAACAATTCCAGAAAATAAACAAAATTTCCTACAAACGAAAGGTAAAACCGCATTTAAAATTAACATTTTTTTCCTCTCTCTCACTGAGATTTTGATTTTACGACTTCCGTTTTTACTCAGATGGTTGGAAAATTCGTCACATCTAAAAACAACTACCTAAAGTTATCTAATAAGACCTAATAGCTTACCAAAGAAGACTACTAAGCGTAGGAACTGTATTAGTTTAACATTCCATCAATTATTTCATGCGACCGTCTGCTTTGAAAGCTAGAGTTTGACTAATCATAAATACAGGAACAATTCCAGAAAATAAACAAAATTTCCTACAAACGAAAGGTAAAACCGCATTTAAAATTAACATTTTTTTCCTCTCTCTCACTGAGATTTTGATTTTACGACTTCCGTTTTTACTCAGATGGTTGGAAAATTCGTCACATCTAAAAACAACTACCTAAAGGTATCTAATAAGACCTAATAGCTTACCAAAGAAGACTACTAAGCATAGGAACTGTATTAGTTTAACATTCCATCAATTATTTCATGCGACCGTCTGCTTTGAAAGCTAGAGTTTGACTAATCATAAATACAGGAACAATTCCAGAAAACAAACAAAATTTCCTACAAACGAAAGGTAAAACCGCATTTAAAATTAACATTTTTTTCCTCTCTCTCACTGAGATTTTGATTTTACGACTTCCGTTTTTACTCAGATGGTTGGAAAATTCGTCACATCTAAAAACAACTACCTAAAGGTATCTAATAAGACCTAATAGCTTACCAAAGAAGACTACTACGCATAGGAACTGTTTTAGTTTAACATTCCATCAATTATTTCATGCGACCGTCTGCTTTGAAAGCTAGAGGTTGACTAATCATAAATACAGGAACAATTCCAGAAAATAAACAAAATTTCCTACAAACGAAAGGTAAAACCGCATTTAAAATTAACATTTTTTTCCTCTCTCTCACTGAGATTTTGATTTTACGACTTCCGTTTTTACTCAGATGGTTGGAAAATTCGTCACATCTAAAAACAACTACCTAAAGGTATCTAATAAGACCTAATAGCTTACCAAAGAAGACTACTAAGCATAGGAACTGTATTAGTTTAACATTCCATCAATTATTTCATGCGACCGTCTGCTTTGAAAGCTAGAGTTTGACTAATCATAAATACAGGAACAATTCCAGAAAATAAACAAAATTTCCTACAAACGAAAGGTAAAACCGCATTTAAAATTAACATTTTTTTCCTCTCTCTCACTGAGATTTTGATTTTACGACTTCCGTTTTTACTCAGATGGTTGGAAAATTCGTCACATCTAAAAACAACTACCTAAAGGTATCTAATAAGACCTAATAGCTTACCAAAGAAGACTACTAAGCACAGGAACTGTATTAGTTTAACATTCCATCAATTATTTCATGCGACCGTCTGCTTTGAAAGCTAGAGTTTGACTAATCATAAATACAGGAACAATTCCAGAAAATAAACAAAATTTCCTACAAACGAAAGGTAAAACCGCATTTAAAATTATTATTTTTTTCCTCTCTCTCACTGAGATTTTGATTTTACGACTTCCGTTTTTACTCAGATGGTTGGAAAATTCGTCACATCTAAAAACAACTACCTAAAGGTATCTAATAAGACCTAATAGCTTACCAAAGAAGACTACTAAGCATAGGAACTGTATTAGTTTAACATTCCATCAATTATTTCATGCGACCGTCTGCTTTGAAAGCTAGAGTTTGACTAATCATAAATACAGGAACAATTCCAGAAAATAAACAAAATTTCCTACAAACGAAAGGTAAAACCGCATTTAAAATTAACATTTTTTTCCTCTCTCTCACTGAGATTTTGATTTTACGACTTCCGTTTTTACTCAGATGGTTGGAAAATTCGTCACATCTAAAAACAACTACCTAAAGTTATCTAATAAGACCTAATAGCTTACCAAAGAAGACTACTAAGCGTAGGAACTGTATTAGTTTAACATTCCATCAATTATTTCATGCGACCGTCTGCTTTGAAAGCTAGAGTTTGACTAATCATAAATACAGGAACAATTCCAGAAAATAAACAAAATTTCCTACAAACGAAAGGTAAAACCGCATTTAAAATTAACATTTTTTTCCTCTCTCTCACTGAGATTTTGATTTTACGACTTCCGTTTTTACTCAGATGGTTGGAAAATTCGTCACATCTAAAAACAACTACCTAAAGGTATCTAATAAGACCTAATAGCTTACCAAAGAAGACTACTAAGCATAGGAACTGTATTAGTTTAACATTCCATCAATTATTTCATGCGACCGTCTGCTTTGAAAGCTAGAGGTTGACTAATCATAAATACAGGAACAATTCCAGAAAATAAACAAAATTTCCTACAAACGAAAGGTAAAACCGCATTTAAAATTAACATTTTTTTCCTCTCTCTCACTGAGATTTTGATTTTACGACTTCCGTTTTTACTCAGATGGTTGGAAAATTCGTCACATCTAAAAACAACTACCTAAAGGTATCTAATAAGACCTAATAGCTTACCAAAGAAGACTACTACGCATAGGAACTGTTTTAGTTTAACATTCCATCAATTATTTCATGCGACCGTCTGCTTTGAAAGCTAGAGTTTGACTAATCATAAATACAGGAACAATTCCAGAAAATAAACAAAATTTCCTACAAACGAAAGGTAAAACCGCATTTAAAATTAACATTTTTTTCCTCTCTCTCACTGAGATTTTGATTTTACGACTTCCGTTTTTACTCAGATGGTTGGAAAATTCGTCACATCTAAAAACAACTACCTAAAGTTATCTAATAAGACCTAATAGCTTACCAAAGAAGACTACTAAGCGTAGGAACTGTATTAGTTTAACATTCCATCAATTATTTCATGCGACCGTCTGCTTTGAAAGCTAGAGTTTGACTAATCATAAATACAGGAACAATTCCAGAAAATAAACAAAATTTCCTACAAACGAAAGGTAAAACCGCATTTAAAATTAACATTTTTTTCCTCTCTCTCACTGAGATTTTGATTTTACGACTTCCGTTTTTACTCAGATGGTTGGAAAATTCGTCACATCTAAAAACAACTACCTAAAGGTATCTAATAAGACCTAATAGCTTACCAAAGAAGACTACTAAGCATAGGAACTGTATTAGTTTAACATTCCATCAATTATTTCATGCGACCGTCTGCTTTGAAAGCTAGAGTTTGACTAATCATAAATACAGGAACAATTCCAGAAAATAAACAAAATTTCCTACAAACGAAAGGTAAAACCGCATTTAAAATTAACATTTTTTTCCTCTCTCTCACTGAGATTTTGATTTTACGACTTCCGTTTTTACTCAGATGGTTGGAAAATTCGTCACATCTAAAAACAACTACCTAAAGGTATCTAATAAGACCTAATAGCTTACCAAAGAAGACTACTAAGCATAGGAACTGTACTAGTTTAACATTCCATCAATTATTTCATGCGACCGTCTGCTTTGAAAGCTAGAGTTTGACTAATCATAAATACAGGAACAATTCCAGAAAATAAACAAAATTTCCTACAAACGAAAGGTAAAACCGCATTTAAAATTAACATTTTTTTCCTCTCTCTCACTGAGATTTTGATTTTACGACTTCCGTTTTTACTCAGATGGTTGGAAAATTCGTCACATCTAAAAACAACTACCTAAAGTTATCTAATAAGACCTAATAGCTTACCAAAGAAGACTACTAATCGTAGGAACTGTATTAGTTTAACATTCCATCAATTATTTCATGCGACCGTCTGCTTTGAAAGCTAGAGTTTGACTAATCATAAATACAGGAACAATTCCAGAAAATAAACAAAATTTCCTACAAACGAAAGGTAAAACCGCATTTAAAATTAACATTTTTTTCCTCTCTCTCACTGAGATTTTGATTTTACGACTTCCGTTTTTACTCAGATGGTTGGAAAATTCGTCACATCTAAAAACAACTACCTAAAGGTATCTAATAAGACCTAATAGCTTACCAAAGAAGACTACTACGCATAGGAACTGTTTTAGTTTAACATTCCATCAATTATTTCATGCGACCGTCTGCTTTGAAAGCTAGAGTTTGACTAATCATAAATACAGGAACAATTCCAGAAAATAAACAAAATTTCCTACAAACGAAAGGTAAAACCGCATTTAAAATTAACATTTTTTTCCTCTCTCTCACTGAGATTTTGATTTTACGACTTCCGTTTTTACTCAGATGGTTGGAAAATTCGTCACATCTAAAAACAACTACCTAAAGGTATCTAATAAGACCTAATAGCTTACCAAAGAAGACTACTAAGCATAGGAACTGTATTAGTTTAACATTCCATCAATTATTTCATGCGACCGTCTGCTTTGAAAGCTAGAGTTTGACTAATCATAAATACAGGAACAATTCCAGAAAATAAACAAAATTTCCTACAAACGAAAGGTAAAACCGCATTTAAAATTAACATTTTTTTCCTCTCTCTCACTGAGATTTTGATTTTACGACTTCCGTTTTTACTCAGATGGTTGGAAAATTCGTCACATCTAAAAACAACTACCTAAAGGTATCTAATAAGACCTAATAGCTTACCAAAGAAGACTACTAAGCATAGGAACTGTATTAGTTTAACATTCCATCAATTATTTCATGCGACCGTCTGCTTTGAAAGCTAGAGTTTGACTAATCATAAATACAGGAACAATTCCAGAAAATAAACAAAATTTCCTACAAACGAAAGGTAAAACCGCATTTAAAATTAACATTTTTTTCCTCTCTCTCACTGAGATTTTGATTTTACGACTTCCGTTTTTACTCAGATGGTTGGAAAATTCGTCACATCTAAAAACAACTACCTAAAGGTATCTAATAAGACCTAATAGCTTACCAAAGAAGACTACTAAGCATAGGAACTGTATTAGTTTAACATTCCATCAATTATTTCATGCGACCGTCTGCTTTGAAAGCTAGAAGTTGACTAATCATAAATACAGGAACAATTCCAGAAAATAAACAAAATTTCCTACAAACGAAAGGTAAAACCGCATTTAAAATTAAAATTTTTTTCCTCTCTCTCACTGAGATTTTGATTTTACGACTTCCGTTTTTACTCAGATGGTTGGAAAATTCGTCACATCTAAAAACAACTACCTAAAGGTATCTAATAAGACCTAATAGCTTACCAAAGAAGACTACTAAGCATAGGAACTGTATTAGTTTAACATTCCATCAATTATTTCATGCGACCGTCTGCTTTGAAAGCTAGAGTTTGACTAATCATAAATACAGGAACAATTCCAGAAAATAAACAAAATTTCCTACAGACGAAAGGTAAAACCACATTTAAAATTAACATTTTTTTCCTCTCTCTCACTGAGATTTTGATTTTACGACTTCCGTTTTTACTCAGATGGTTGGAAAATTCGTCACATCTAAAAACAACTACCTAAAGGTATCTAATAAGACCTAATAGCTTACCAAAGAAGACTACTACGCATAGGAACTGTATTAGTTTAACATTCCATCAATTATTTCATGCGACCGTCTGCTTTGAAAGCTAGAGTTTGACTAATCATAAATACAGGAACAATTCCAGAAAATAAACAAAATTTCCTACAAACGAAAGGTAAAACCGCATTTAAAATTAACATTTTTTTCCTCTCTCTCACTGAGATTTTGATTTTACGACTTCCGTTTTTACTCAGATGGTTGGAAAATTCGTCACATCTAAAAACAACTACCTAAAGGTATCTAATAAGACCTAATAGCTTACCAAAGAAGACTACTAAGCATAGGAACTGTATTAGTTTAACATTCCATCAATTATTTCATGCGACCGTCTGCTTTGAAAGCTAGAGTTTGACTAATCATAAATACAGGAACAATTCCAGAAAATAAACAAAATTTCCTACAAACGAAAGGTAAAACCGCATTTAAAATTAACATTTTTTTCCTCTCTCTCACTGAGATTTTGATTTTACGACTTCCGTTTTTACTCAGATGGTTGGAAAATTCGTCACATCTAAAAACAACTACCTAAAGGTATCTAATAAGACCTAATAGCTTACCAAAGAAGACTACTAAGCATAGGAACTGTATTAGTTTAACATTCCATCAATTATTTCATGCGACCGTCTGCTTTGAAAGCTAGAGTTTGACTAATCATAAATACAGGAACAATTCCAGAAAATAAACAAAATTTCCTACAAACGAAAGGTAAAACCGCATTTAAAATTAACATTTTTTTCCTCTCTCTCACTGAGATTTTGATTTTACGACTTCCGTTTTTACTCAGATGGTTGGAAAATTCGTCACATCTAAAAACAACTACCTAAAGGTATCTAATAAGACCTAATAGCTTACCAAAGAAGACTACTAAGCATAGGAACTGTATTAGTTTAACATTCCATCAATTATTTCATGCGACCGTCTGCTTTGAAAGCTAGAAGTTGACTAATCATAAATACAGGAACAATTCCAGAAAATAAACAAAATTTCCTACAAACGAAAGGTAAAACCGCATTTAAAATTAAAATTTTTTTCCTCTCTCTCACTGAGATTTTGATTTTACGACTTCCGTTTTTACTCAGATGGTTGGAAAATTCGTCACATCTAAAAACAACTACCTAAAGGTATCTAATAAGACCTAATAGCTTACCAAAGAAGACTACTAAGCATAGGAACTGTATTAGTTTAACATTCCATCAATTATTTCATGCGACCGTCTGCTTTGAAAGCTAGAAGTTGACTAATCATAAATACAGGAACAATTCCAGAAAATAAACAAAATTTCCTACAAACGAAAGGTAAAACCGCATTTAAAATTAAAATTTTTTTCCTCTCTCTCACTGAGATTTTGATTTTACGACTTCCGTTTTTACTCAGATGGTTGGAAAATTCGTCACATCTAAAAACAACTACCTAAAGGTATCTAATAAGACCTAATAGCTTACCAAAGAAGACTACTAAGCATAGGAACTGTATTAGTTTAACATTCCATCAATTATTTCATGCGACCGTCTGCTTTGAAAGCTAGAAGTTGACTAATCATAAATACAGGAACAATTCCAGAAAATAAACAAAATTTCCTACAAACGAAAGGTAAAACCGCATTTAAAATTAAAATTTTTTTCCTCTCTCTCACTGAGATTTTGATTTTACGACATCCGTTTTTACTCAGATGGTTGGAAAATTCGTCACATCTAAAAACAACTACCTAAAGGTATCTAATAAGACCTAATAGCTTACCAAAGAAGACTACTAAGCATAGGAACTGTATTAGTTTAACATTCCATCAATTATTTCATGCGACCGTCTGCTTTGAAAGCTAGAAGTTGACTAATCATAAATACAGGAACAATTCCAGAAAATAAACAAAATTTCCTACAAACGAAAGGTAAAACCGCATTTAAAATTAACATTTTTTTCCTCTCTCTCACTGAGATTTTGATTTTACGACTTCCGTTTTTACTCAGATGGTTGGAAAACTCGTCACATCTAAAAACAACTACCTAAAGGTATCTAATAAGACCTAATAGCTTACCAAAGAAGACTACTAAGCATAGGAACTGTATTAGTTTAACATTCCATCAATTATTTCATGCGACCGTCTGCTTTGAAAGCTAGAGTTTGACTAATCATAAATACAGGAACAATTCCAGAAAATAAACAAAATTTCCTACAAACGAAAGGTAAAACCGCATTTAAAATTAACATTTTTTTCCTCTCTCTCACTGAGATTTTGATTTTACGACTTCCGTTTTTACTCAGATGGTTGGAAAACTCGTCACATCTAAAAACAACTACCTAAAGGTATCTAATAAGACCTAATAGCTTACCAAAGAAGACTACTAAGCATAGGAACTGTATTAGTTTAACATTCCATCAATTATTTCATGCGACCGTCTGCTTTGAAAGCTAGAGTTTGACTAATCATAAATACAGGAACAATTCCAGAAAATAAACAAAATTTCCTACAAACGAAAGGTAAAACCGCATTTAAAATTAACATTTTTTTCCTCTCTCTCACTGAGATTTTGATTTTACGACTTCCGTTTTTACTCAGATGGTTGGAAAACTCGTCACATCTAAAAACAACTACCTAAAGGTATCTAATAAGACCTAATAGCTTACCAAAGAAGACTACTAAGCATAGGAACTGTATTAGTTTAACATTCCATCAATTATTTCATGCGACCGTCTGCTTTGAAAGCTAGAGTTTGACTAATCATAAATACAGGAACAATTCCAGAAAATAAACAAAATTTCCTACAAACGAAAGGTAAAACCGCATTTAAAATTAACATTTTTTTCCTCTCTCTCACTGAGATTTTGATTTTACGACTTCCGTTTTTACTCAGATGGTTGGAAAACTCGTCACATCTAAAAACAACTACCTAAAGGTATCTAATAAGACCTAATAGCTTACCAAAGAAGACTACTAAGCATAGGAACTGTATTAGTTTAACATTCCATCCATTATTTCATGCGACCGTCTGCTTTGAAAGCTAGAGTTTGACTAATCATAAATACAGGAACAATTCCAGAAAATAAACAAAATTTCCTACAAACGAAAGGTAAAACCGCATTTAAAATTAACATTTTTTTCCTCTCTCTCACTGAGATTTTGATTTTACGACTTCCGTTTTTACTCAGATGGTTGGAAAATTCGTCACATCTAAAAACAACTACCTAGAGGTATCTAATAAGACCTAATAGCTTACCAAAGAAGACTACTAAGCATAGGAACTGTACTAGTTATACATTCCATCAATTATTTCATGCGACCGTCTGCTTTGAAAGCTAGAGTTTGACTAATCATAAATACAGGAACAATTCCAGAAAATAAACAAAATTTCCTACAAACGAAAGGTAAAACCGCATTTAAAATTAACATTTTTTTCCTCTCTCTCACTGAGATTTTGATTTTACGACTTCCGTTTTTACTCAGATGGTTGGAAAATTCGTCACATCTAAAAACAACTACCTAAAGGTATCTAATAAGACCTAATAGCTTACCAAAGAAGACTACTAAGCGTAGGAACTGTATTAGTTTAACATTCCATCAATTATTTCATGCGACCGTCTGCTTTGAAAGCTAGAGTTTGACTAATCATAAATACAGGAACAATTCCAGAAAATAAACAAAATTTCCTACAAACGAAAGGTAAAACCGCATTTAAAATTAACATTTTTTTCCTCTCTCTCACTGAGATTTTGATTTTACGACTTCCGTTTTTACTCAGATGGTTGGAAAATTCGTCACATCTAAAAACAACTACCTAAAGGTATCTAATAAGACCTAATAGCTTACCAAAGAAGACTACTAAGCATAGGAACTGTACTAGTTATACATTCCATCAATTATTTCATGCGACCGTCTGCTTTGAAAGCTAGAGTTTGACTAATCATAAATACAGGAACAATTCCAGAAAATAAACAAAATTTCCTACAAACGAAAGGTAAAACCGCATTTAAAATTAACATTTTTTTCCTCTCTCTCACTGAGATTTTGATTTTACGACTTCCGTTTTTACTCAGATGGTTGGAAAATTCGTCACATCTAAAAACAACTACCTAAAGGTATCTAATAAGACCTAATAGCTTACCAAAGAAGACTACTAAGCGTAGGAACTGTATTAGTTTAACATTCCATCAATTATTTCATGCGACCGTCTGCTTTGAAAGCTAGAGTTTGACTAATCATAAATACAGGAACAATTCCAGAAAATAAACAAAATTTCCTACAAACGAAAAGTAAAACCGCATTTAAAATTAACATTTTTTTCCTCTCTCTCACTGAGATTTTGATTTTACGACTTCCGTTTTTACTCAGATGGTTGGAAAATTCGTCACATCTAAAAACAACTACCTAAAGGTATCTAATAAGACCTAATAGCTTACCAAAGAAGACTACTAAGCATAGGAACTGTATTAGTTTAACATTCCATCAATTATTTCATGCGACCGTCTGCTTTGAAAGCTAGAGTTTGACTAATCATAAATACAGGAACAATTCCAGAAAATAAACAAAATTTCCTACAAACGAAAAGTAAAACCGCATTTAAAATTAACATTTTTTTCCTCTCTCTCACTGAGATTTTGATTTTACGACTTCCGTTTTTACTCAGATGGTTGGAAAATTCGTCACATTTAAAAACAACTACCTAAAGGTATCTAATAAGACCTAGTAGCTAACCAAAGAAGACCACCACGCATAGGAACTGTGTTAGTTTAACATTCCATCAATTAGGTCATGCGACCGTCTGCTTTAAAAGCTAGAAGTTGACTAATCATAAAAACAGGAACAATTCCAGAAAATAAACAAAATTTCCTACAAACGAAAGGTAAAACCGCATTTGAAATGAACATTTTTTTCCTCTCTCTCACTGAGATTTTGGTTTTACGACTTCCGTTTTTACTCAGATGGTTGGAAAATTCGTCACATCTAAAAACAACTACCTAAAGGTATCTAATAAGACCTAATAGCTTACCAAAGAAGACTACCACGCATAGGAACTGTATTAGTTTAACATTCCATCAATTATGTCATGCGACCGTCTGCTTTGAAAGCTAGAAGTTGACTAATCATAAATACAGGAACAATTCCAGAAAATAAACAAAATTTCCTACAGACGAAAGGTAAAACCGCATTTAAAATTAACATTTTTTTCCTCTCTCCACTGAGATTTTGGTTTTACGACTTCCGTTTGTACTCAGATGGTTGGAAAATTCGTCACATCTAAAAACAACTACCTAAAGGTATCTAATAAGACCTAGTAGCTAACCAAAGAAGACCACCACGCATAGGAACTGTATTAGTTTAACATTTCATCAATTAGGTCATGCGACCCTCTGCTTTAAAAGCTAGAAGTTGACTAATCATAAAAACAGGAACAATTCCAGAAAATAAACAAAATTTCCTACAAACGAAAGGTAAAACCGCATTTGAAATGAACATTTTTTTCCTCTCTCTCACTGAGATTTTGGTTTTACGACTTCCGTTTTTACTCAGATGATTGGAAAACTCGTCACATCTAAAAACAACTACCTAAAGGTATCTAATAAGACCTAGTAGCTAACCAAAGAAGACCACCACGCATAGGAACTGTATTAGTTTAACATTTCATCAATTAGGTCATGCGACCCTCTGCTTTAAAAGCTAGAAGTTGACTAATCATAAAAACAGGAACAATTCCAGAAAATAAACAAAATTTCCTACAAACGAAAGGTAAAACCGCATTTGAAATGAACATTTTTTTCCTCTCTCTCACTGAGATTTTGGTTTTACGACTTCCGTTTTTACTCAGATGGTTGGAAAACTCGTCACATCTAAAAACAACTACCTAAAGGTATCTAATAAGACCTAGTAGCTAACCAAAGAAGACCACCACGCATAGGAACTGTATTAGTTTAACATTTCATCAATTAGGTCATGCGACCCTCTGCTTTAAAAGCTAGAAGTTGACTAATCATAAAAACAGGAACAATTCCAGAAAATAAACAAAATTTCCTACAAACGAAAGGTAAAACCGCATTTGAAATGAACATTTTTTTCCTCTCTCTCACTGAGATTTTGGTTTTACGACTTCCGTTTTTACTCAGATGATTGGAAAATTCGTCACATCTAAAAACAACTACCTAAAGGTATCTAATAAGACCTAATAGCTTACCAAAGAAGACTACTAAGCGTAGGAACTGTATTAGTTTAACATTCCATCAATTATTTCATGCGACCGTCTGCTTTGAAAGCTAGAGTTTGACTAATCATAAATACAGGAACAATTCCAGAAAATAAACAAAATTTCCTACAAACGAAAGGTAAAACCGCATTTAAAATTAACATTTTTTTCCTCTCTCTCACTGAGATTTTGATTTTACGACTTCCGTTTTTACTCAGATGGTTGGAAAATTCGTCACATCTAAAAACAACTACCTAAAGGTATCTAATAAGACCTAATAGCTTACCAAAGAAGACTACTAAGCATAGGAACTGTATTAGTTTAACATTCCATCAATTATTTCATGCGACCGTCTGCTTTGAAAGCTAGAAGTTGACTAATCATAAATACAGGAACAATTCCAGAAAATAAACAAAATTTCCTACAAACGAAAGGTAAAACCGCATTTAAAATTAACATTTTTTTCCTCTCTCTCACTGAGATTTTGATTTTACGACTTCCGTTTTTACTCAGATGGTTGGAAAATTCGTCACATCTAAAAACAACTACCTAAAGGTATCTAATAAGACCTAATAGCTTACCAAAGAAGACTACTAAGCATAGGAACTGTATTAGTTTAACATTCCATCAATTATTTCATGCGACCGTCTGCTTTGAAAGCTAGAGTTTGACTAATCATAAATACAGGAACAATTCCAGAAAATAAACAAAATTTCCTACAAACGAAAGGTAAAACCGCATTTAAAATTAACATTTTTTTCCTCTCTCTCACTGAGATTTTGATTTTACGACTTCCGTTTTTACTCAGATGGTTGGAAAATTCGTCACATTTAAAAACAACTACCTAAAGGTATCTAATAAGACCTAATAGCTTACCAAAGAAGACTACTACGCATAGGAACTGTATTAGTTTAACATTCCATCAATTATTTCATGCGACCGTCTGCTTTGAAAGCTAGAGTTTGACTAATCATAAATACAGGAACAATTCCAGAAAATAAACAAAATTTCCTACAAACGAAAGGTAAAACCGCATTTAAAATTAACATTTTTTTCCTCTCTCTCACTGAGATTTTGATTTTACGACTTCCGTTTTTACTCAGATGGTTGGAAAATTCGTCACATCTAAAAACAACTACCTAAAGGTATCTAATAAGACCTAATAGCTTACCAAAGAAGACTACTAAGCATAGGAACTGTATTAGTTTAACATTCCATCAATTATTTCATGCGACCGTCTGCTTTGAAAGCTAGAAGTTGACTAATCATAAATACAGGAACAATTCCAGAAAATAAACAAAATTTCCTACAAACGAAAGGTAAAACCGCATTTAAAATTAACATTTTTTTCCTCTCTCTCACTGAGATTTTGATTTTACGACTTCCGTTTTTACTCAGATGGTTGGAAAATTCGTCACATTTAAAAACAACTACCTAAAGGTATCTAATAAGACCTAATAGCTTACCAAAGAAGACTACTACGCATAGGAACTGTATTAGTTTAACATTCCATCAATTATTTCATGCGACCGTCTGCTTTGAAAGCTAGAAGTTGACTAATCATAAATACAGGAACAATTCCAGAAAATAAACAAAATTTCCTACAAACGAAAGGTAAAACCGCATTTAAAATTAACATTTTTTTCCTCTCTCTCACTGAGATTTTGATTTTACGACTTCCGTTTTTACTCAGATGGTTGGAAAATTCGTCACATCTAAAAACAACTACCTAAAGGTATCTAATAAGACCTAATAGCTTACCAAAGAAGACTACTAAGCATAGGAACTGTATTAGTTTAACATTCCATCAATTATTTCATGCGACCGTCTGCTTTGAAAGCTAGAGTTTGACTAATCATAAATACAGGAACAATTCCAGAAAATAAACAAAATTTCCTACAAACGAAAGGTAAAACCGCATTTAAAATTAACATTTTTTTCCTCTCTCTCACTGAGATTTTGATTTTACGACTTCCGTTTTTACTCAGATGGTTGGAAAATTCGTCACATTTAAAAACAACTACCTAAAGGTATCTAATAAGACCTAATAGCTTACCAAAGAAGACTACTACGCATAGGAACTGTATTAGTTTAACATTCCATCAATTATTTCATGCGACCGTCTGCTTTGAAAGCTAGAAGTTGACTAATCATAAATACAGGAACAATTCCAGAAAATAAACAAAATTTCCTACAAACGAAAGGTAAAACCGCATTTAAAATTAACATTTTTTTCCTCTCTCTCACTGAGATTTTGATTTTACGACTTCCGTTTTTACTCAGATGGTTGGAAAATTCGTCACATCTAAAAACAACTACCTAAAGGTATCTAATAAGACCTAATAGCTTACCAAAGAAGACTACTAAGCATAGGAACTGTATTAGTTTAACATTCCATCAATTATTTCATGCGACCGTCTGCTTTGAAAGCTAGAGTTTGACTAATCATAAATACAGGAACAATTCCAGAAAATAAACAAAATTTCCTACAAACGAAAGGTAAAACCGCATTTAAAATTAACATTTTTTTCCTCTCTCTCACTGAGATTTTGGTTTTACGACTTCCGTTTTTACTCAGATGGTTGGAAAATTCGTCACATCTAAAAACAACTACCTAAAGGTATCTAATAAGACCTAATAGCTAACCAAAGAAGACCACCACGCATAGGAACTGTGTTAGTTTAACATTCCATCAATTAGGTCATGCGACCGTCTGCTTTAAAAGCTAGAAGTTGACTAATCATAAAAACAGGAACAATTCCAGAAAATAAACAAAATTTCCTACAAACGAAAGGTAAAACCGCATTTGAAATGAACATTTTTTTCCTCTCTCTCACTGAGATTTTGGTGTTACGACTTCGGTTTTTACTCGGATGGTTGGAAAATTCGTCACATCTAAAAACAACTACCTAAAGGTATCTAATAAGACCTAATAGCTAACCAAAGAAGACCACCACGCATAGGAACTGTGTTAGTTTAACATTCCATCAATTATTTCATTCGACCGTCTGCTTTGAAAGCTAGAAGTTGACTAATCATAAAAACAGGAACAATTCCAGAAAATAAACAAAATTTCCTACAAACGAAAGGTAAAACCGCATTTGAAATGAACATTTTTTTCCTCTCTCTCATTGAGATTTTGGTGTTACGACTTCGGTTTTTACTCGGATGGTTGGAAAATTCGTCACATCTAAAAACAACTACCTAAAGGTATCTAATAAGACCTAATAGCTAACCAAAGAAGACCACCACGCATAGGAACTGTGTTAGTTTAACATTCCATCAATTATTTCATTCGACCGTCTGCTTTGAAAGCTAGAAGTTGACTAATCATAAAAACAGGAACAATTCCAGAAAATAAACAAAATTTCCTACAGACGAAAGGTAAAACCGCATTTGAAATGAACATTTTTTTCCTCTCTCTCACTGAGATTTTGGTTTTACGACTTCCGTTTTTACTCAGATGGTTGGAAAATTCGTCACATCTAAAAACAACTACCTAAAGGTATCTAATAAGACCTAATAGCTTACCAAAGAAGACTATTACGCATAGGAACTGTATTAGTTTAATATTCCATCAATTATTTCATGCGACCGTCTGCTTTGAAAGCTAGAAGTTGACTAATCATAAAAACAGGAACAATTCCAGAAAATAAACAAAATTTCCTACAAACGAAAGGTAAAACCGCATTTGAAATGAACATTTTTTTCCTCTCTCTCACTGAGATTTTGGTTTTACGACTTCCGTTTTTACTCAGATGGTTGGAAAATTCGTCACATCTAAAAACAACTACCTAAAGGTATCTAATAAGACCTAATAGCTTACCAAAGAAGACTACCACGCATAGGAACTGTATTAGTTTAACATTCCATCAATTATGTCATGCGACCGTCTGCTTTGAAAGCTAGAAGTTGACTAATCATAAATACAGGAACAATTCCAGAAAATAAACAAAATTTCCTACAGACGAAAGGTAAAACCGCATTTGAAATGAACATTTTTTTCCTCTCTCTCACTGAGATTTTGGTTTTACGACTTCCGTTTTTACTCAGATGGTTGGAAAATTCGTCACATCTAAAAACAACTACCTAAAGGTATCTAATAAGATCTAGTAGCTAACCAAAGAAGACCACCACGCATAGGAACTGTGTTAGTTTAATATTCCATCAATTATTTCATTCGACCGTCTGCTTTGAAAGCTAGAAGTTGACTAATCATAAAAACAGGAACAATTCCAGAAAATAAACAAAATTTCCTGCAAACGAAAGGTAAAACCGCATTTGAAATGAACATTTTTTTCCTCTCTCTCACTGAGATTTTGGTGTTACGACTTCGGTTTTTACTCGGATGGTTGGAAAATTCGTCACATCTAAAAACAACTACCTAAAGGTATCTAATAAGACCTAATAGCTAACCAAAGAAGACCACCACGCATAGGAACTGTGTTAGTTTAACATTCCATCAATTATTTCATTCGACCGTCTGCTTTGAAAGCTAGAAGTTGACTAATCATAAAAACAGGAACAATTCCAGAAAATAAACAAAATTTCCTACAAACGAAAGGTAAAACCGCATTTGAAATGAACATTTTTTTCCTCTCTCTCACTGAGATTTTGGTGTTACGACTTCGGTTTTTACTCGGATGGTTGGAAAATTCGTCACATCTAAAAACAACTACCTAAAGGTATCTAATAAGACCTAATAGCTAACCAAAGAAGACCACCACGCATAGGAACTGTGTTAGTTTAACATTCCATCAATTATTTCATTCGACCGTCTGCTTTGAAAGCTAGAAGTTGACTAATCATAAAAACAGGAACAATTCCAGAAAATAAACAAAATTTCCTACAGACGAAAGGTAAAACCGCATTTGAAATGAACATTTTTTTCCTCTCTCTCACTGAGATTTTGGTTTTACGACTTCCGTTTTTACTCAGATGGTTGGAAAATTCGTCACATCTAAAAACAACTACCTAAAGGTATCTAATAAGACCTAATAGCTTACCAAAGAAGACTATTACGCATAGGAACTGTATTAGTTTAATATTCCATCAATTATTTCATGCGACCGTCTGCTTTGAAAGCTAGAAGTTGACTAATCATAAAAACAGGAACAATTCCAGAAAATAAACAAAATTTCCTACAAACGAAAGGTAAAACCGCATTAGAAATGAACATTTTTTTCCTCTCTCTCACTGAGATTTTGGTTTTACGACTTCCGTTTTTACTCAGATGGTTGGAAAATTCGTCACATCTAAAAACAACTACCTAAAGGTATCTAATAAGACCTAATAGCTAACCAAAGAAGACCACCACGCATAGGAACTGTGTTAGTTTAACATTCCATCAATTAGGTCATGCGACCGTCTGCTTTAAAAGCTAGAAGTTGACTAATCATAAAAACAGGAACAATTCCAGAAAATAAACAAAATTTCCTACAAACGAAAGGTAAAACCGCATTTAAAATTAACATTTTTTTCCTCTCTCTCACTGAGATTTTGGTTTTACGACTTCCGTTTTTACTCAGATGGTTGGAAAATTCGTCACATCTAAAAACAACTACCTAAAGGTATTTAATAAGACCTAATAGCTTACCAAAGAAGACTACTACGCATAGGAACTGTATTAGTTTAATATTCCATCAATTATTTCATTCGACCGTCTGCTTTGAAAGCTAGAAGTTGACTAATCATAAAAACAGGAACAATTCCAGAAAATAAACAAAATTTCCTACAAACGAAAGGTAAAACCGCATTTGAAATGAACATTTTTTTCCTCTCTCTCACTGAGATTTTGGTTTTACGACTTCCGTTTTTACTCAGATGGTTGGAAAATTCGTCACATCTAAAAACAACTACCTAAAGGTATCTAATAAGACCTAATAGCTTACCAAAGAAGACTATTACGCATAGGAACTGTATTAGTTTAATATTCCATCAATTATTTCATGCGACCGTCTGCTTTGAAAGCTAGAAGTTGACTAATCATAAAAACAGGAACAATTCCAGAAAATAAACAAAATTTCCTACAAACGAAAGGTAAAACCGCATTTAAAATTAACATTTTTTTCCTCTCTCTCACTGAGATTTTGGTTTTACGACTTCCGTTTTTACTCAGATGGTTGGAAAATTCGTCACATCTAAAAACAACTACCTAAAGGTATTTAATAAGACCTAATAGCTTACTAAAGAAGACTACTATTCAATGACCAGATTGCTTTCAAAAATTTCAAAAAATATTATCTTCATATTATCAGCGTACAGAAGAAGGAGGCACTGAACTCCTATATATTACAATCAAATAACAAACAAAAAGCTATTTGGAAGCTGATTAATACGGAATGTAATAGGACCAACTGTACAAAAAAATGCACAATTAAAGCCACTGATTTTGCCGTTTCTTTCATTTCACAAGTAGAGTCTCTAGTGAATAGTTTTCAGGGGGAGGGCGCAAACTGTATGAAATCATTTTCACACAACTGTAATAACTACAGTGATTCCATGTATTTTGATCCCATTTTGGAACCTGAATTATTCCAGATTATAATGAGACAAAAAGGGAGTGGCTCAGCCGATCACTTTGGGTTAACGGTGAAAGTCCTAAAAAATATAGCAGACATTATAACACCTATATTAACGGTAATGTTTAATAGATGTATCGTTGAAGGAATATTTCCCAACGCGTTGAAAGTGTCTCGAATAGTGCCCATTTTTAAAAAGGGCGATAGGAACTTAGTACAGAATTACAGACCGATAGCGATAACACCTCTTCTAGGGCGAATTTTTGAATCAGCCATAAAGTCCAGAATCTGTAAGTATTTTGAAAACAGAAACTTGTTTAGTCCTGCACAATTTGGATATCGCTCATCCTGCTCGACTGGTAAAGCATTGGCTGGGCTTGTACAGGGGGTGGTAGATGGGTTTGAGCAGGGACATTTTACCTCAGCTCTACTTTTCGATCTTCAGAAGGCCTTCGACTGCGTTTCGCATGAGTTACTACTTTCCAAACTAGATCGGTACGGTGTAAGAGGATTACCTCTAAAACTTCTAGCTAGCTATCTCGCGAATAGATATCAGTATGTAAGTATAGGGCAGGAAGTATCTGATACCTTGGAGGTAAAGCATGGCGTTCCACAAGGTTCGGTACTCGGACCGATTCTTTTTATAATTTTTATAAATGACTTACCGAATTATATAAAACAGGGAAAAACCATCATGTATGCCGATGACACTGCAGTCATGATTTCCGGTAGAGACCTTAACGAAATTGAAAGGGGAGCAAATTCTGTCGAGGAGAGTGTGTCAGAATGGTTCACCAATAATAAATTGAAGGTAAATTGTGACAAGACACAGAAAATTATTTTTACTTTGAATCCAAGATTACAACTGGAAGGCAATGTAAAACTGCTGGGGTTAACCCTAGATAACTCCCTTCGCTGGAAGGAACACGTCGATCAGTTGTCAAAAAAATTATCTCACCAGCTTTTTGCTTTGAGAAGATTACAGAAGTGCGTTAGTAGGGATATAGTACTCGTATCATACTATGCTTTATTTCACTCGAATCTCAAATACTGCTTGGAGTTGTGGGGAAACTCTGCTTCTGCAGAGAAGATCTTTCGGCTGCAGAAGAAAGCGGTGAGAATTATTTGTAATAAGAACAGCCTACATTCGTGCCGATCTTTATTTAATGAGCTTGGAATCCTTACATTGTCGTCTGAATTCATCATGTCAACGGTAATTGGTATATATCAAAATAGACAAAAATATTCAATTCATTCAGAGTTACATAATTATGAAACACGAAATAAGTGTGATATCGTCATACCGGCTGTGAGGCTCGAGACGTCCAAGCGCAATAGCCCAAATGTTGCCCTTTTTAACGTGTTACCAAATAGAATAAAAACTTTACCATTATCTAATTTTAAAAAAGAAGTCAAGCAGTATCTATTGGATAATAGCTTTTATACTGTTCAAGAATATTTACAGAAAGTACAATTATGGTCTCACTGATCAATCTGTGAACAGTATTGTTGTTTTGTTTATAGAACTTTAAAAAAGGGTTTTTTGTTTTTTTTTTTGTTTTTTTCTCGTTCTCATTTTATATTTGCATATCTGCCTACATTAATATCATTATTGTGTTATACTGACGACCACAAATGTCATATTATTTACATAACGTGGAAATAAATATTATTATTATTATTATTATTATTACTACGCATAGGAACTGTGTTAGTTTAATATTTCATCAATTATTTCATTCGACCGTCTGCTTTGAAAGCTAGAAGTTGACTAATCATAAATACAGGAACAATTCCAGAAAATAAACAAAATTTCCTACAAACGAAAGGTAAAACCGCATTTGAAATGAACATTTTTTTCCTCTCTCTCACTGAGATTTTGGTTTTACGACTTCCGTTTTTACTCAGATGGTTGGAAAATTCGTCACATCTAAAAACAACTACCTAAAGGTATCTAATAAGACCTAATAGCTAACCAAAGAAGACCACCACGCATAGGAACTGTGTTAGTTTAATATTCCATCAATTATTTCATTCGACCGTCTGCTTTGAAAGCTAGAAGTTGACTAATCATAAATACAGGAACAATTCCAGAAAATAAACAAAATTTCCTACAAACGAAAGGTAAAACCGCATTTGAAATGAACATTTTTTTCCTCTCTCTCACTGAGATTTTGGTTTTACGACTTCGGTTTTTACTCGGATGGTTGGAAAATTCGTCACATCTAAAAACAACTACCTAAAGGTATCTAATAAGACCTAATAGCTAACCAAAGAAGACCACCACGCATAGGAACTGTGTTAGTTTAACATTCCATCAATTATTTCATTCGACCGTCTGCTTTGAAAGCTAGAAGTTGACTAATCATAAATACAGGAACAATTCCAGAAAATAAACAAAATTTCCTACAGACGAAAGGTAAAACCGCATTTGAAATGAACATTTTTTTCCTCTCTCTCACTGAGATTTTGGTTTTACGACTTCCGTTTTTACTCAGATGGTTGGAAAATTCGTCACATCTAAAAACAACTACCTAAAGGTATTTAATAAGACCTAATAGCTTACTAAAGAAGACTACTACGCATAGGAACTGTGTTAGTTTAATATTCCATCAATTATTTCATTCGACCGTCTGCTTTGAAAGCTAGAAGTTGACTAATCATAAATACAGGAACAATTCCTGAAAATAAACAAAATTTCCTACAAACGAAAGGTAAAACCGCATTTAAAATTAACATTTTTTTCCTCTCTCTCACTGAGATTTTGATTTTACGACTTCCGTTTTTACTCAGATGGTTGGAAAATTCGTCACATCTAAAAACAACTACCTAAAGGTATCTAATAAGACCTAGTAGCTAACCAAAGAAGACCACCACGCATAGGAACTGTATTAGTTTAACATTTCATCAATTAGGTCATGCGACCCTCTGCTTTAAAAGCTAGAAGTTGACTAATCATAAAAACAGGAACAATTCCAGAAAATAAACAAAATTTCCTACAAACGAAAGGTAAAACCGCATTTAAAATTAACATTTTTTTCCTCTCTCTCACTGAGATTTTGGTTTTACGACTTCCGTTTTTGCTCAGATGGTTGGAAAATTCGTCACATCTAAAAACAACTACCTAAAGGTATCTAATAAGACCTAATAGCTTACCAAAGAAGACTACTACGCATAGGAACTGTATTAGTTTAATATTCCATCAATTATTTCATGCGACCGTCTGCTTTGAAAGCTAGAAGTTGACTAATCATAAAAACAGGAACAATTCCAGAAAATAAACAAAATTTCCTACAAACGAAAGGTAAAACCGCATTTGAAATGAACATTTTTTTCCTCTCTCTCACTGAGATTTTGGTTTTACGACTTCCGTTTTTACTCAGATGGTTGGAAAATTCGTCACATCTAAAAACAACTACCTAAAGGTATCTAATAAGACCTAATAGCTAACCAAAGAAGACCACCACGCATAGGAACTGTGTTAGTTTAACATTCCATCAATTAGGTCATGCGACCGTCTGCTTTAAAAGCTAGAAGTTGACTAATCATAAAAACAGGAACAATTCCAGAAAATAAACAAAATTTCCTACAAACGAAAGGTAAAACCGCATTTAAAATTAACATTTTTTTCCCCTCTCTCACTGAGATTTTGGTTTTACGACTTCCGTTTTTACTCAGATGGTTGGAAAATTCGTCACATCTAAAAACAACTACCTAAAGGTATCTAATAAGACCTAGTAGCTAACCAAAGAAGACCACCACGCATAGGAACTGTATTAGTTTAACATTTCATCAATTAGGTCATGCGACCCTCTGCTTTAAAAGCTAGAAGTTGACTAATCATAAAAACAGGAACAATTCCAGAAAATAAACAAAATTTCCTACAAACGAAAGGTAAAACCGCATTTGAAATGAACATTTTTTTCCTCTCTCTCACTGAGATTTTGGTTTTACGACTTCCGTTTTTACTCAGATGGTTGGAAAATTCGTCACATCTAAAAACAACTACCTAAAGGTATCTAATAAGACCTAATAGCTAACCAAAGAAGACCACCACGCATAGGAACTGTGTTAGTTTAACATTCCATCAATTAGGTCATGCGACCGTCTGCTTTAAAAGCTAGAAGTTGACTAATCATAAAAACAGGAACAATTCCAGAAAATAAACAAAATTTCCTACAAACGAAAGGTAAAACCGCATTTAAAATTAACATTTTTTTCCTCTCTCTCACTGAGATTTTGGTTTTACGACTTCCGTTTTTACTCAGATGGTTGGAAAATTCGTCACATCTAAAAACAACTACCTAAAGGTATCTAATAAGACCTAATAGCTTACCAAAGAAGACTACCACGCATAGGAACTGTATTAGTTTAACATTCCATCAATTATGTCATGCGACCGTCTGCTTTGAAAGCTAGAAGTTGACTAATCATAAATACAGGAACAATTCCAGAAAATAAACAAAATTTCCTACAGACGAAAGGTAAAACCGCATTTAAAATTAACATTTTTTTCCTCTCTCCACTGAGATTTTGGTTTTACGACTTCCGTTTGTACTCAGATGGTTGGAAAATTCGTCACATCTAAAAACAACTACCTAAAGGTATCTAATAAGACCTAATAGCTTACCAAAGAAGACTACCACGCATAGGAACTGTATTAGTTTAACATTCCATCAATTATGTCATGCGACCGTCTGCTTTGAAAGCTAGAAGTTGACTAATCATAAATACAGGAACAATTCCAGAAAATAAACAAAATTTCCTACAGACGAAAGGTAAAACCGCATTTGAAATGAACATTTTTTTCCTCTCTCTCACTGAGATTTTGGTTTTACGACTTCCGTTTTTACTCAGATGGTTGGAAAATTCGTCACATCTAAAAACAACTACCTAAAGGTATCTAATAAGATCTAGTAGCTAACCAAAGAAGACCACCACGCATAGGAACTGTATTAGTTTAACATTTCATCAATTAGGTCATGCGACCCTCTGCTTTAAAAGCTAGAAGTTGACTAATCATAAAAACAGGAACAATTCCAGAAAATAAACAAAATTTCCTACAAACGAAAGGTAAAACCGCATTTGAAATGAACATTTTTTTCCTCTCTCTCACTGAGATTTTGGTTTTACGACTTCCGTTTTTACTCAGATGATTGGAAAATTCGTCACATCTAAAAACAACTACCTAAAGGTATCTAATAAGACCTAATAGCTTACCAAAGAAGACTACCACGCATAGGAACTGTATTAGTTTAACATTCCATCAATTATGTCATGCGACCGTCTGCTTTGAAAGCTAGAAGTTGACTAATCATAAATACAGGAACAATTCCAGAAAATAAACAAAATTTCCTACAGACGAAAGGTAAAACCGCATTTAAAATTAACATTTTTTTCCTCTCTCTCACTGAGATTTTGGTTTTACGACTTCCGTTTTTACTCAGATGGTTGGAAAATTCGTCACATCTAAAAACAACTACCTAAAGGTATCTAATAAGACCTAATAGCTAACCAAAGAAGACCACCACGCATAGGAACTGTGTTAGTTTAACATTCCATCAATTAGGTCATGCGACCGTCTGCTTTGAAAGCTAGAAGTTGACTAATCATAAATACAGGAACAATTCCAGAAAATAAACAAAATTTCCTACAAACGAAAGGTAAAACCGCATTTAAAATTAACATTTTTTTCCTCTCTCTCACTGAGATTTTGATTTTACGACTTCCGTTTTTACTCAGATGGTTGGAAAATTCGTCACATCTAAAAACAACTACCTAAAGGTATCTAATAAGACCTAATAGCTCACCAAAGAAGACTACCACGCATAGGAACTGTATTAGTTTAACATTCCATCAATTATGTCATGCGACCGTCTGCTTTGAAAGCTAGAAGTTGACTAATCATAAATACAGGAACAATTCCAGAAAACAAACAAAATTTCCTACAAACGAAAGGTAAAACCGCATTTAAAATTAACATTTTTTTCCTCTCTCTCACTGAGATTTTGATTTTACGACTTCCGTTTTTACTCAGATGGTTGGGAAATTCGTCACATCTAAAAACAACTACCTTAAGGTATCTAATAAGACATAATAGCTTACCAAAGAAGACTACCACGCATAGGAACTGTATTAGTTTAACATTCCATCAATTATGTCATGCGACCGTCTGCTTTGAAAGCTAGAAAATGACTAATCATAAATACAGGAACAATTCCAGAAAATAAATAAAATTTCTTACAAACGAAAGGTAAAACCGCATTTAAAATTAACATTTTTTTCCTCTCTCTCACTGAGATTTTGATTTTACGACTTCCGTTTTTACTCAGATGGTTGGAAAATTCGTCACATCTAAAAACAACTACCTAAAGGTATCTAATAAGACCTAATAGCTTACCAAAGAAGACTACCACGCATAGGAACTGTATTAGTTTAACATTCCATCAATTATTTCATGCGACCGTCTGCTTTGAAAGCTAGAGGTTGACTAATCATAACTACAGGAACAATTCCAGAAAATAAACAAAATTTCCTACAAACGAAAGGTAAAACCGCATTTAAAATTAACATTTTTTTCCTCTCTCTCACTGAGATTTTGGTTTTACGACTTCCGTTTTTACTCAGATGGTTAGAAAATTCGTCACATCTAAAAACAACTACCTAAAGGTATCTAATAAGACCTAATAGCTTACCAAAGAAGACTACCACGCATAGGAACTGTATTAGTTTAATATTCCATCAATTATTTCATGCGACCGTCTGCTTTGAAAGCTAGAAGTTGACTAATCATAAAAACAGGAACAATTCCAGAAAATAAACAAAATTTCCTACAAACGAAAGGTAAAACCGCATTTAAAATTAACATTTTTTTCCTCTCTCTCACTGAGATTTTGGTTTTACGACTTCCGTTTTTACTCAGATGGTTGGAAAATTCGTCACATCTAAAAACAACTACCTAAAGGTATTTAATAAGACCTAATAGCTTACCAAAGAAGACTATTACGCATAGGAACTGTATTAGTTTAATATTCCATCAATTATTTCATGCGACCGTCTGCTTTGAAAGCTAGAAGTTGACTAATCATAAAAACAGGAACAATTCCAGAAAATAAACAAAATTTCCTACAAACGAAAGGTAAAACCGCATTTAAAATTAACATTTTTTTCCTCTCTCTCACTGAGATTTTGGTTTTACGACTTCCGTTTTTACTCAGATGGTTGGAAAATTCGTCACATCTAAAAACAACTACCTAAAGGTATTTAATAAGACCTAATAGCTTACTAAAGAAGACTACTACGCATAGGAACTGTGTTAGTTTAATATTTCATCAATTATTTCATTCGACCGTCTGCTTTGAAAGCTAGAAGTTGACTAATCATAAATACAGGAACAATTCCTGAAAATAAACAAAATTTCCTACAAACGAAAGGTAAAACCGCATTTAAAATTAACATTTTTTTTCCTCTCTCTCACTGAGATTTTGATTTTACGACTTCCGTTTTTACTCAGATGGTTGGAAAATTCGTCACATCTAAAAACAACTACCTAAAGGTATCTAATAAGACCTAGTAGCTAACCAAAGAAGACCACCACGCATAGGAACTGTATTAGTTTAACATTTCATCAATTAGGTCATGCGACCCTCTGCTTTAAAAGCTAGAAGTTGACTAATCATAAAAACAGGAACAATTCCAGAAAATAAACAAAATTTCCTACAAACGAAAGGTAAAACTGCATTTAAAATTAACATTTTTTTCCTCTCTCTCACTGAGATTTTGGTTTTACGACTTCCGTTTTTGCTCAGATGGTTGGAAAATTCGTCACATCTAAAAACAACTACCTAAAGGTATCTAATAAGACCTAATAGCTTACCAAAGAAGACTACTACGCATAGGAACTGTATTAGTTTAATATTCCATCAATTATTTCATGCGACCGTCTGCTTTGAAAGCTAGAAGTTGACTAATCATAAAAACAGGAACAATTCCAGAAAATAAACAAAATTTCCTACAAACGAAAGGTAAAACCGCATTTGAAATGAACATTTTTTTCCTCTCTCTCACTGAGATTTTGGTTTTACGACTTCCGTTTTTACTCAGATGGTTGGAAAATTCGTCACATCTAAAAACAACTACCTAAAGGTATCTAATAAGACCTAATAGCTAACCAAAGAAGACCACCACGCATAGGAACTGTGTTAGTTTAACATTCCATCAATTAGGTCATGCGACCGTCTGCTTTAAAAGCTAGAAGTTGACTAATCATAAAAACAGGAACAATTCCAGAAAATAAACAAAATTTCCTACAAACGAAAGGTAAAACCGCATTTAAAATTAACATTTTTTTCCTCTCTCTCACTGAGATTTTGGTTTTACGACTTCCGTTTGTACTCAGATGGTTGGAAAATTCGTCACATCTAAAAACAACTACCTAAAGGTATCTAATAAGACCTAATAGCTTACCAAAGAAGACTACCACGCATAGGAACTGTATTAGTTTAACATTCCATCAATTATGTCATGCGACCGTCTGCTTTGAAAGCTAGAAGTTGACTAATCATAAATACAGGAACAATTCCAGAAAATAAACAAAATTTCCTACAGACGAAAGGTAAAACCGCATTTGAAATGAACATTTTTTTCCTCTCTCTCACTGAGATTTTGGTTTTACGACTTCCGTTTTTACTCAGATGGTTGGAAAATTCGTCACATCTAAAAACAACTACCTAAAGGTATCTAATAAGATCTAGTAGCTAACCAAAGAAGACCACCACGCATAGGAACTGTATTAGTTTAACATTTCATCAATTAGGTCATGCGACCCTCTGCTTTAAAAGCTAGAAGTTGACTAATCATAAAAACAGGAACAATTCCAGAAAATAAACAAAATTTCCTACAAACGAAAGGTAAAACCGCATTTGAAATGAACATTTTTTTCCTCTCTCTCACTGAGATTTTGGTTTTACGACTTCCGTTTTTACTCAGATGATTGGAAAATTCGTCACATCTAAAAACAACTACCTAAAGGTATCTAATAAGACCTAATAGCTTACCAAAGAAGACTACCACGCATAGGAACTGTATTAGTTTAACATTCCATCAATTATGTCATGCGACCGTCTGCTTTGAAAGCTAGAAGTTGACTAATCATAAATACAGGAACAATTCCAGAAAATAAACAAAATTTCCTACAGACGAAAGGTAAAACCGCATTTAAAATTAACATTTTTTTCCTCTCTCTCACTGAGATTTTGGTTTTACGACTTCCGTTTTTACTCAGATGGTTGGAAAATTCGTCACATCTAAAAACAACTACCTAAAGGTATCTAATAAGATCTAGTAGCTTACCAAAGAAGACTACCACGCATAGGAACTGTATTAGTTTAACATTCCATCAATTAAGTCATGCGACCGTCTGCTTTGAAAGCTAGAAGTTGACTAATCATAAATACAGGAACAATTCCAGAAAATAAACAAAATTTCCTACAGACGAAAGGTAAAACCGCATTTGAAATGAACATTTTTTTCCTCTCTCTCACTGAGATTTTGGTTTTACGACTTCCGTTTTTACTCAGATGGTTGGAAAATTCGTCACATCTAAAAACAACTACCTAAAGGTATTTAATAAGACCTAATAGCTTACTAAAGAAGACTACTACGCATAGGAACTGTGTTAGTTTAATATTCCATCAATTATTTCATTCGACCGTCTGCTTTGAAAGCTAGAAGTTGACTAATCATAAATACAGGAACAATTCCTGAAAATAAACAAAATTTCCTACAAACGAAAGGTAAAACCGCATTTAAAATTAACATTTTTTTCCTCTCTCTCACTGAGATTTTGATTTTACGACTTCCGTTTTTACTCAGATGGTTGGAAAATTCGTCACATCTAAAAACAACTACCTAAAGGTATCTAATAAGACCTAGTAGCTAACCAAAGAAGACCACCACGCATAGGAACTGTATTAGTTTAACATTTCATCAATTAGGTCATGCGACCCTCTGCTTTAAAAGCTAGAAGTTGACTAATCATAAAAACAGGAACAATTCCAGAAAATAAACAAAATTTCCTACAAACGAAAGGTAAAACCGCATTTAAAATTAACATTTTTTTCCTCTCTCTCACTGAGATTTTGGTTTTACGACTTCCGTTTTTGCTCAGATGGTTGGAAAATTCGTCACATCTAAAAACAACTACCTAAAGGTATCTAATAAGACCTAATAGCTTACCAAAGAAGACTACTACGCATAGGAACTGTATTAGTTTAATATTCCATCAATTATTTCATGCGACCGTCTGCTTTGAAAGCTAGAAGTTGACTAATCATAAAAACAGGAACAATTCCAGAAAATAAACAAAATTTCCTACAAACGAAAGGTAAAACCGCATTTGAAATGAACATTTTTTTCCTCTCTCTCACTGAGATTTTGGTTTTACGACTTCCGTTTTTACTCAGATGGTTGGAAAATTCGTCACATCTAAAAACAACTACCTAAAGGTATCTAATAAGACCTAATAGCTAACCAAAGAAGACCACCACGCATAGGAACTGTGTTAGTTTAACATTCCATCAATTAGGTCATGCGACCGTCTGCTTTAAAAGCTAGAAGTTGACTAATCATAAAAACAGGAACAATTCCAGAAAATAAACAAAATTTCCTACAAACGAAAGGTAAAACCGCATTTAAAATTAACATTTTTTTCCCCTCTCTCACTGAGATTTTGGTTTTACGACTTCCGTTTTTACTCAGATGGTTGGAAAATTCGTCACATCTAAAAACAACTACCTAAAGGTATCTAATAAGATCTAGTAGCTAACCAAAGAAGACCACCACGCATAGGAACTGTATTAGTTTAACATTTCATCAATTAGGTCATGCGACCCTCTGCTTTAAAAGCTAGAAGTTGACTAATCATAAAAACAGGAACAATTCCAGAAAATAAACAAAATTTCCTACAAACGAAAGGTAAAACCGCATTTGAAATGAACATTTTTTTCCTCTCTCTCACTGAGATTTTGGTTTTACGACTTCCGTTTTTACTCAGATGGTTGGAAAATTCGTCACATCTAAAAACAACTACCTAAAGGTATCTAATAAGACCTAATAGCTAACCAAAGAAGACCACCACGCATAGGAACTGTGTTAGTTTAACATTCCATCAATTAGGTCATGCGACCGTCTGCTTTAAAAGCTAGAAGTTGACTAATCATAAAAACAGGAACAATTCCAGAAAATAAACAAAATTTCCTACAAACGAAAGGTAAAACCGCATTTAAAATTAACATTTTTTTCCTCTCTCTCACTGAGATTTTGGTTTTACGACTTCCGTTTTTACTCAGATGGTTGGAAAATTCGTCACATCTAAAAACAACTACCTAAAGGTATCTAATAAGACCTAGTAGCTTACCAAAGAAGACTACCACGCATAGGAACTGTATTAGTTTAACATTCCATCAATTATGTCATGCGACCGTCTGCTTTGAAAGCTAGAAGTTGACTAATCATAAATACAGGAACAATTCCAGAAAATAAACAAAATTTCCTACAGACGAAAGGTAAAACCGCATTTAAAATTAACATTTTTTTCCTCTCTCCACTGAGATTTTGGTTTTACGACTTCCGTTTGTACTCAGATGGTTGGAAAATTCGTCACATCTAAAAACAACTACCTAAAGGTATCTAATAAGACCTAATAGCTTACCAAAGAAGACTACCACGCATAGGAACTGTATTAGTTTAACATTCCATCAATTATGTCATGCGACCGTCTGCTTTGAAAGCTAGAAGTTGACTAATCATAAATACAGGAACAATTCCAGAAAATAAACAAAATTTCCTACAGACGAAAGGTAAAACCGCATTTGAAATGAACATTTTTTTCCTCTCTCTCACTGAGATTTTGGTTTTACGACTTCCGTTTTTACTCAGATGGTTGGAAAATTCGTCACATCTAAAAACAACTACCTAAAGGTATCTAATAAGACCTAATAGCTAACCAAAGAAGACCACCACGCATAGGAACTGTGTTAGTTTAACATTCCATCAATTAGGTCATGCGACCGTCTGCTTTAAAAGCTAGAAGTTGACTAATCATAAAAACAGGAACAATTCCAGAAAATAAACAAAATTTCCTACAAACGAAAGGTAAAACCGCATTTAAAATTAACATTTTTTTCCCCTCTCTCACTGAGATTTTGGTTTTACGACTTCCGTTTTTACTCAGATGGTTGGAAAATTCGTCACATCTAAAAACAACTACCTAAAGGTATCTAATAAGACCTAGTAGCTAACCAAAGAAGACCACCACGCATAGGAACTGTATTAGTTTAACATTTCATCAATTAGGTCATGCGACCCTCTGCTTTAAAAGCTAGAAGTTGACTAATCATAAAAACAGGAACAATTCCAGAAAATAAACAAAATTTCCTACAAACGAAAGGTAAAACCGCATTTGAAATGAACATTTTTTTCCTCTCTCTCACTGAGATTTTGGTTTTACGACTTCCGTTTTTACTCAGATGGTTGGAAAATTCGTCACATCTAAAAACAACTACCTAAAGGTATCTAATAAGACCTAATAGCTAACCAAAGAAGACCACCACGCATAGGAACTGTGTTAGTTTAACATTCCATCAATTAGGTCATGCGACCGTCTGCTTTAAAAGCTAGAAGTTGACTAATCATAAAAACAGGAACAATTCCAGAAAATAAACAAAATTTCCTACAAACGAAAGGTAAAACCGCATTTAAAATTAACATTTTTTTCCTCTCTCTCACTGAGATTTTGGTTTTACGACTTCCGTTTTTACTCAGATGGTTGGAAAATTCGTCACATCTAAAAACAACTACCTAAAGGTATCTAATAAGACCTAGTAGCTTACCAAAGAAGACTACCACGCATAGGAACTGTATTAGTTTAACATTCCATCAATTATGTCATGCGACCGTCTGCTTTGAAAGCTAGAAGTTGACTAATCATAAATACAGGAACAATTCCAGAAAATAAACAAAATTTCCTACAGACGAAAGGTAAAACCGCATTTAAAATTAACATTTTTTTCCTCTCTCCACTGAGATTTTGGTTTTACGACTTCCGTTTGTACTCAGATGGTTGGAAAATTCGTCACATCTAAAAACAACTACCTAAAGGTATCTAATAAGACCTAATAGCTTACCAAAGAAGACTACCACGCATAGGAACTGTATTAGTTTAACATTCCATCAATTATGTCATGCGACCGTCTGCTTTGAAAGCTAGAAGTTGACTAATCATAAATACAGGAACAATTCCAGAAAATAAACAAAATTTCCTACAGACGAAAGGTAAAACCGCATTTGAAATGAACATTTTTTTCCTCTCTCTCACTGAGATTTTGGTTTTACGACTTCCGTTTTTACTCAGATGGTTGGAAAATTCGTCACATCTAAAAACAACTACCTAAAGGTATCTAATAAGATCTAGTAGCTAACCAAAGAAGACCACCACGCATAGGAACTGTATTAGTTTAACATTTCATCAATTAGGTCATGCGACCGTCTGCTTTAAAAGCTAGAAGTTGACTAATCATAAAAACAGGAACAATTCCAGAAAATAAACAAAATTTCCTACAAACGAAAGGTAAAACCGCATTTAAAATTAACATTTTTTTCCTCTCTCTCACTGAGATTTTGGTTTTACGACTTCCGTTTTTACTCAGATGGTTGGAAAATTCGTCACATCTAAAAACAACTACCTAAAGGTATCTAATAAGACCTAGTAGCTTACCAAAGAAGACTACCACGCATAGGAACTGTATTAGTTTAACATTCCATCAATTATGTCATGCGACCGTCTGCTTTGAAAGCTAGAAGTTGACTAATCATAAATACAGGAACAATTCCAGAAAATAAACAAAATTTCCTACAGACGAAAGGTAAAACCGCATTTGAAATGAACATTTTTTTCCTCTCTCTCACTGAGATTTTGGTTTTACGACTTCCGTTTTTACTCAGATGGTTGGAAAATTCGTCACATCTAAAAACAACTACCTAAAGGTATCTAATAAGACCTAATAGCTTACCAAAGAAGACTACCACGCATAGGAACTGTATTAGTTTAACATTCCATCAATTATGTCATGCGACCGTCTGCTTTGAAAGCTAGAAGTTGACTAATCATAAATACAGGAACAATTCCAGAAAATAAACAAAATTTCCTACAGACGAAAGGTAAAACCGCATTTGAAATGAACATTTTTTTCCTCTCTCTCACTGAGATTTTGGTTTTACGACTTCCGTTTTTACTCAGATGGTTGGAAAATTCGTCACATCTAAAAACAACTACCTAAAGGTATCTAATAAGATCTAGTAGCTAACCAAAGAAGACCACCACGCATAGGAACTGTATTAGTTTAACATTTCATCAATTAGGTCATGCGACCCTCTGCTTTAAAAGCTAGAAGTTGACTAATCATAAAAACAGGAACAATTCCAGAAAATAAACAAAATTTCCTACAAACGAAAGGTAAAACCGCATTTGAAATGAACATTTTTTTCCTCTCTCTCACTGAGATTTTGGTTTTACGACTTCCGTTTTTACTCAGATGATTGGAAAATTCGTCACATCTAAAAACAACTACCTAAAGGTATCTAATAAGACCTAATAGCTTACCAAAGAAGACTACCACGCATAGGAACTGTATTAGTTTAACATTCCATCAATTATGTCATGCGACCCTCTGCTTTAAAAGCTAGAAGTTGACTAATCATAAAAACAGGAACAATTCCAGAAAATAAACAAAATTTCCTACAAACGAAAGGTAAAACCGCATTTGAAATGAACATTTTTTTCCTCTCTCTCACTGAGATTTTGGTTTTACGACTTCCGTTTTTACTCAGATGGTTGGAAAATTCGTCACATCTAAAAACAACTACCTAAAGGTATCTAATAAGACCTAATAGCTAACCAAAGAAGACCACCACGCATAGGAACTGTGTTAGTTTAACATTCCATCAATTAGGTCATGCGACCGTCTGCTTTAAAAGCTAGAAGTTGACTAATCATAAATACAGGAACAATTCCAGAAAATAAACAAAATTTCCTACAAACGAAAGGTAAAACCGCATTTAAAATTAACATTTTTTTCCTCTCTCTCACTGAGATTTTGATTTTACGACTTCCGTTTTTACTCAGATGGTTGGGAAATTCGTCACATCTAAAAACAACTACCTTAAGGTATCTAATAAGACATAATAGCTTACCAAAGAAGACTACCACGCATAGGAACTGTATTAGTTTAACATTCCATCAATTATTTCATGCGACCGTCTGCTTTGAAAGCTAGAGGTTGACTAATCATAACTACAGGAACAATTCCAGAAAATAAACAAAATTTCCTACAAACGAAAGGTAAAACCGCATTTAAAATTAACATTTTTTTCCTCTCTCTCACTGAGATTTTGGTTTTACGACTTCCGTTTTTACTCAGATGGTTAGAAAATTCGTCACATCTAAAAACAACTACCTAAAGGTATCTAATAAGACCTAATAGCTTACCAAAGAAGACTACCACGCATAGGAACTGTATTAGTTTAATATTCCATCAATTATTTCATGCGACCGTCTGCTTTGAAAGCTAGAAGTTGACTAATCATAAATACAGGAACAATTCCAGAAAACAAACATAATTTCCTACAAACGAAAGGTAAAACCGCATTTAAAATTAACATTTTTTTCCTCTCTCTCACTGAGATTTTGATTTTACGACTTCCGTTTTTACTCAGATGGTTGGGAAATTCGTCACATCTAAAAACAACTACCTAAAGGTATCTAATAAGACCTAATAGCTTACCAAAGAAGACTACCACGCATAGGAACTGTATTAGTTTAACATTCCATCAATTATGTCATGCGACCGTCTGCTTTGAAAGCTAGAAGTTGACTAATCATAAATACAGGAACAATTCCAGAAAATAAACAAACTTTCCTACAAACGAAAGTTAAAACCGCATTTAAAATTAACATTTTTTTCCTCTCTCTCACTGAGATTTTGATTTTACGACTTCCGTTTTTACTCAGATGGTTGGGAAATTCGTCACATCTAAAAACAACTACCTAAAGGTATCTAATAAGACATAATAGCTTACCAAAGAAGACTACCAAGCATAGGAACTGTATTAGTTTAACATTCCATCAATTATGTCATGCGACCGTCTGCTTTGAAAGCTAGAAGTTGACTAATCATAAATACAGGAACAATTCCAGAAAATAAACAAACTTTCCTACAAACGAAAGGTAAAACCGCATTTAAAATTAACATTTTTTTCCTCTCTCTCACTGAGATTTTGATTTTACGACTTCCGTTTTTACTCAGATGGTTGGGAAATTCGTCACATCTAAAAACAACTACCTAAAGGTATCTAATAAGACCTAATAGCTTACCAAAGAAGACTACCACGCATAGGAACTGTATTAGTTTAACATTCCATCAATTATGTCATGCGACCGTCTGCTTTGAAAGCTAGAAGTTGACTAATCATAAATACAGGAACAATTCCAGAAAATAAACAAACTTTCCTACAAACGAAAGTTAAAACCGCATTTAAAATTAACATTTTTTTCCTCTCTCTCACTGAGATTTTGATTTTACGACTTCCGTTTTTACTCAGATGGTTGGAAAATTCGTCACATCTAAAAACAACTACCTAAAGGTATCTAATAAGACCTAATAGCTTACCAAAGAAGACTACCACGCATAGGAACTGTATTAGTTTAACATTCCATCAATTATGTCATGCGACCGTCTGCTTTGAAAGCTAGAAGTTGACTAATCATAAATACAGGAACAATTCCAGAAAATAAACAAAATTTCCTACAGACGAAAGGTAAAACCGCATTTGAAATGAACATTTTTTTCCTCTCTCTCACTGAGATTTTGGTTTTACGACTTCCGTTTTTACTCAGATGGTTGGAAAATTCGTCACATCTAAAAACAACTACCTAAAGGTATCTAATAAGATCTAGTAGCTAACCAAAGAAGACCACCACGCATAGGAACTGTATTAGTTTAACATTCCATCAATTATGTCATGCGACCCTCTGCTTTAAAAGCTAGAAGTTGACTAATCATAAAAACAGGAACAATTCCAGAAAATAAACAAAATTTCCTACAAACGAAAGGTAAAACCGCATTTGAAATGAACATTTTTTTCCTCTCTCTCACTGAGATTTTGGTTTTACGACTTCCGTTTTTACTCAGATGGTTGGAAAATTCGTCACATCTAAAAACAACTACCTAAAGGTATCTAATAAGACCTAATAGCTAACCAAAGAAGACCACCACGCATAGGAACTGTGTTAGTTTAACATTCCATCAATTAGGTCATGCGACCGTCTGCTTTAAAAGCTAGAAGTTGACTAATCATAAATACAGGAACAATTCCAGAAAATAAACAAAATTTCCTACAAACGAAAGGTAAAACCGCATTTAAAATTAACATTTTTTTCCTCTCTCTCACTGAGATTTTGATTTTACGACTTCCGTTTTTACTCAGATGGTTGGGAAATTCGTCACATCTAAAAACAACTACCTTAAGGTATCTAATAAGACATAATAGCTTACCAAAGAAGACTACCACGCATAGGAACTGTATTAGTTTAACATTCCATCAATTATGTCATGCGACCGTCTGCTTTGAAAGCTAGAAAATGACTAATCATAAATACAGGAACAATTCCAGAAAATAAATAAAATTTCTTACAAACGAAAGGTAAAACCGCATTTAAAATTAACATTTTTTTCCTCTCTCTCACTGAGATTTTGATTTTACGACTTCCGTTTTTACTCAGATGGTTGGAAAATTCGTCACATCTAAAAACAACTACCTAAAGGTATCTAATAAGACCTAATAGCTTACCAAAGAAGACTACCACGCATAGGAACTGTATTAGTTTAACATTCCATCAATTATTTCATGCGACCGTCTGCTTTGAAAGCTAGAGGTTGACTAATCATAACTACAGGAACAATTCCAGAAAATAAACAAAATTTCCTACAAACGAAAGGTAAAACCGCATTTAAAATTAACATTTTTTTCCTCTCTCTCACTGAGATTTTGGTTTTACGACTTCCGTTTTTACTCAGATGGTTAGAAAATTCGTCACATCTAAAAACAACTACCTAAAGGTATCTAATAAGACCTAATAGCTTACCAAAGAAGACTACCACGCATAGGAACTGTATTAGTTTAACATTCCATCAATTATTTCATGCGACCGTCTGCTTTGAAAGCTAGAAGTTGACTAATCATAAATACAGGAACAATTCCAGAAAACAAACAAAATTTCCTACAAACGAAAGGTAAAACCGCATTTAAAATTAACATTTTTTTCCTCTCTCTCACTGAGATTTTGATTTTACGACTTCCGTTTTTACTCAGATGGTTGGGAAATTCGTCACATCTAAAAACAACTACCTAAAGGTATCTAATAAGACATAATAGCTTACCAAAGAAGACTACCAAGCATAGGAACTGTATTAGTTTAACATTCCATCAATTATGTCATGCGACCGTCTGCTTTGAAAGCTAGAAGTTGACTAATCATAAATACAGGAAGAATTCCAGAAAATAAACAAACTTTCCTACAAACGAAAGGTAAAACCGCATTTAAAATTAACATTTTTTTCCTCTCTCTCACTGAGATTTTGATTTTACGACTTCCGTTTTTACTCAGATGGTTGGAAAATTCGTCACATCTAAAAACAACTACCTAAAGGTATCTAATAAGACCTAATAGCTTACCAAAGAAGACTACTACGCATAGGAACTGTATTAGTTTAACATTCCATCAATTATGTCATGCGACCGTCTGCTTTGAAAGCTAGAAGACTAATCATAAATACAGGAACAATTCCAGAAAATAAACAAAATTTCCCACAAACGAAAGGTAAAACCGCATTTAAAATTAACATTTTTTTCCTCTCTCTCACTGAGATTTTGATTTTACGACTTCCGTTTTTACTCAGATGGTTGGAAAATTCGTCACATCTAAAAACAACTACCTAAAGGTATCTAATAAGACCTAATAGCTTACCAAAGAAGACTACTACGCATAGAAACTGTATCAGTTTAACATTCCATCAATTATGTCATGCGACCGTCTGCTTTAAAAGCTAGAAGACTAATCATAAATACAGGAAGAATTCCAGAAAATAAACAAAATTTCCCACAAACGAAAGGTAAAACCGCATTTAAAATTAACATTTTTTTCCTCTCTCTCACTGAGATTTTGATTTTACGACTTCCGTTTTTACTCAGATGTTGGGAAATTCGTCACATCTAAAAACAACTACCTAAAGGTATCTAATAAGACCTAATAGCTTACCAAAGAAGACTACTACGCATAGGAACTGTATTAGTTTAACATTCCATCAATTATTTCATGCGACCGTCTGCTTTGAAAGCTAGAAGTTGACTAATCATAAATACAGGAACAATTCCAGAAAATAAACAAAATTTCCTACAAACGAAAGGTAAAACCGCATTTGAAATGAACATTTTTTTCCTCTTTCTCACTGAGATTTTGGTTTTACGACTTCCGTTTTTACTCAGATGGTTGGAAAATTCGTCACATCTAAAAACAACTACCTAAAGGTATCTAATAAGACCTAATAGCTAACCAAAGAAGACCACCACGCATAGGAACTGTGTTAGTTTAATATTCCATCAATTATTTCATTCGACCGTCTGCTTTGAAAGCTAGAAGTTGACTAATCATAAAAACAGGAACAATTCCAGAAAATAAACAAAATTTCCTGCAAACGAAAGGTAAAACCGCATTTGAAATGAACATTTTTTTCCTCTCTCTCACTGAGATTTTGGTGTTACGACTTCGGTTTTTACTCGGATGGTTGGAAAATTCGTCACATCTAAAAACAACTACCTAAAGGTATCTAATAAGACCTAATAGCTAACCAAAGAAGACCACCACGCATAGGAACTGTGTTAGTTTAACATTCCATCAATTATTTCATTCGACCGTCTGCTTTGAAAGCTAGAAGTTGACTAATCATAAAAACAGGAACAATTCCAGAAAATAAACAAAATTTCCTACAAACGAAAGGTAAAACCGCATTTGAAATGAACATTTTTTTCCTCTCTCTCACTGAGATTTTGGTTTTACGACTTCCGTTTTTACTCAGATGGTTGGAAAATTCGTCACATCTAAAAACAACTACCTAAAGGTATCTAATAAGACCTAATAGCTTACCAAAGAAGACTACTACGCATAGGAACTGTATTAGTTTAATATTCCATCAATTATTTCATGCGACCGTCTGCTTTGAAAGCTAGAAGTTGACTAATCATAAAAACAGGAACAATTCCAGAAAATAAACAAAATTTCCTACAAACGAAAGGTAAAACCGCATTTGAAATGAACATTTTTTTCCTCTCTCTCACTGAGATTTTGGTGTTACGACTTCGGTTTTTACTCGGATGGTTGGAAAATTCGTCACATCTAAAAACAACTACCTAAAGGTATCTAATAAGACCTAATAGCTTACCAAAGAAGACTACCACGCATAGGAACTGTATTAGTTTAACATTCCATCAATTATTTCATGCGACCGTCTGCTTTGAAAGCTAGAAGTTGACTAATCATAAATACAGGAACAATTCCAGAAAATAAACAAAATTTCCTACAAACGAAAGGTAAAACCGCATTTGAAATGAACATTTTTTTCCTCTCTCTCACTGAGATTTTGGTTTTACGACTTCCGTTTTTACTCAGATGGTTGGAAAATTCGTCACATCTAAAAACAACTACCTAAAGGTATCTAATAAGACCTAATAGCTTACCAAAGAAGACTACTACGCATAGGAACTGTATTAGTTTAACATTCCATCAATTATTTCATGCGACCGTCTGCTTTGAAAGCTAGAAGTTGACTAATCATAAATACAGGAACAATTCCAGAAAACAAACAAAATTTCCTACAAACGAAAGGTAAAACCGCATTTGAAATGAACATTTTTTTCCTCTCTCTCACTGAGATTTT